>VZSC01012826.1:53182-87602 GCA_013398225.1 Steatornis caripensis | reverse complement strand
CGTGACCACGCACAGATCTCCAGCTCCTCCTGTTTATTCCCCATACTGCGTGCATTGGTGTACAGGCACTTCAGGGAGGTAGTCGAGCACGCAGGTTTCCCCGGAGGGGCGCACAAGGATCCAATGCCTTCATACCCATCCTTGAGGTGGTTGGATTCCTGCTTCTCATTTTGGGAGGCAGGCGAGAAACCTTTGTAGCTGCCCTGATTATCCTTGCTTTTTTGCTTGCTTATGCCGTCAATTGCAATGGCATGAGTATTGCCATTGTGGACCCCACCCCCCGAGTCATTCAGTTTAAAGCCCGCCTCACCAGGTTGGCCAGCCTGTTGCCAAAGATCCCCTTGCCCTTTCTAGACAGATGGAACCCATCCGTCCCTAACAGATTAAAGTCCCTAAAGTACGTCCCGTTATCATAAAAACCAAACCCCTCGCGACGACACCAGCCACGTAGCCAGGAGTTGACGTGCATTATCTTTCTATTCCTGGCTTCACCCTTACCTCTAACCGGTAAAACGGAGGAGAAGATGACTTGCGCTCCGACATTTTTCACTCGCTCCCCCAGGGCTCTATATAATATTCACTATAATATTCATAATATTATTCACTATAATATTCTATAATATTCACTAAAGCTGACTAGAAGGGAATAGTTTTCTTTTGGAAACTTCTGGTCCAGTGGAACCAAAATTGTCTCCGGCCCTTGCATTCATCCTGCCAAACCTTCACGTGCCAAGCAGTGCAACCCAGCCAGCTCCCCACCCCTGACCCACCATCTCCCAGGGCAGCCAGCTCCCACTTGCGTCCTTTGTGCAGCCAACAGCTCCCAGGCTGCTGGGGATTTCAGCATCATTTCAGAAACATCTGCAATAAACATTGTCACATTCCAGAACAAAACTACCACCAAGCAACAGCTCTCTTTGAACAAGGGCATGTTAGGGAACCTTGAAAGTGTCCTGCACAGTGGTCAAGGAGGACTCAGAAACACAAATAATTCCAGAACTGGTGAACTTATTAATAAAACTTAAATGGCTAATGCAAACCGGTTACGGTAAATAGAAAGAGGAGTTGTTGTGTAGGGTGTCCTGCCTGCGCAGTTGTCTTCTGCTAGAAGATGGTCAATTCCACTTGTGTCATTTCTAATGGTGAAGTTATACCATGTATGCAAAGCACTGAAATTTCATCTCGTGTTCCTGCAAACTTTGAGTTCTGATGCAACTACACTATTTCAGGAGGAAGCAGCAAGTACAATGTTATCGTCATGTCATTCAGGGAGAACTATTCAGATATTAAGACTGAAAACAGTTTCACAGCTGTAACAGAAGAATCTCTACAAACAAACATGGGAAAAAAAGCATGTTTGTTATCTAGATAAAAAGGTAGTGACAAGCACATCTAGATTCCTGCCTCCTCAACTGAGTCATAAGCTGAGAAATCAAATCTGATCTGTGAAACTTTACCTCAAAAAAAAAAAAAGAAAAGAAAAGAGAGAGAGAAAAGAAACAAACACCACCACCACCACCACCCCCCACACACTGTAGGAATAAAGGTATCAAACTGCAGATCAGACTTACCATAAGGAGGACTGGAGGGGTCATTAAAGGGAGAGCTAAGACACCAGTCACTGCAACTAGATAAGGAAGACCTGGGCAGTAGGAGACTGCCACATCAGCAGGGAACCTCTGTGCGAGATTACCTCCTCCTGGGAGAAAGGGAGGTTAGTTATCTCTGCCAGCACCAGGAGACGGAGGTGGTCTCAGAAGAACGTGGGAGGGAGCGTGCCAGAGCACAAGCTCAGCTACTGCTCAGCAGGATGTCCTGAGGTGCTGTAAGCAAGTGTATATTAAACATGCCGTTTCTGCTAGCTGGGTACAACTCAAGTATTCCACTACACAGAAGTCAGCATTGCACTGTGTCACCCAGCCTCTCCCAGCACTGGCCACGGGAGACAACATCCTGCAAGAGCTGTCATGTACCGCTCCAGCTCTAATACTTGCTGCCTCCATTACTCCCACCTGACGAGACACATGTGCTTTCCCCGTACCCTCCTGTCTCACTGCTGAAGAGCAATCTCATTGCTATGTCAGGAACTTCGCAAGACGGACACAGGCTTCAAGCCAGCCAGGACGTGGGCAGCACTAGGGCCGCAGTCTAAGACAAGACAATAAAGCATAGCACGACGGACACGGTGGTCTATAAAGGAGAAACCCAAGCTTCAGGGCAGCACTGTGCAGCCAGCAGCAGGGGAGGCTCTTCCACATTTAGATGCTGGTTGTGCAGAAAGCAAGAGCTGGAATATAAGAGATGTTCTTACCTTTCTGAGCACAGTGTTTTGCTTCCAGAATAGTATTAAAGTTTGTGCTGGGATGCAACATACTCAGGTAACTGCTGATAAAAATACAGCTATCAAGGGTAACAGGTCCAGTTTCTCCACACAGTCTCAGTACTGTTCAGTAACAACAAACTGAACAGCTTTAACCATATCAGTCCACAATATAGATATATACAGGTCCAGACTGTACGTAGTTACCACCTTACGCGCTATCTCTCTGGGTCAAAATTCTCCTGTCTCTGGCTGCTATGCAACTGCAGCCATCAGAGCAGTGCAAGTCTCCTGCGAAAAGTGTCACAGGGCCTCAGAGAGCCTTGGATCCAGAAGGGTCAAACAAACAAGCTGGCCATCAAGAGAAACTATTGCAGTGGGCTTTGCTGAGGAATTGCAGAGCATCATATTCAGAGGGCTAGCCAACAACCTGTCTTCAGTCCCAGAGCAGATAAAGATGATGAAAATACATGACGTCTGAGTATCCTAGGCACTTAGGATAGCAAAACAAACAAGCAAGCAAGAAACCCCTTTGCCTTGTCACAGAGATTATTTTGTTTGAGAATATTTAACTTATTAGTGTTCCATATTTCAACTGATGCACCAGTTGAGTCACCACCATGGCTTGCCATCAGTGCCCATAATAAGCAAAAAAGGTTGTTTTCAAGAGCAGCAAAATACCTGGTCCTATGAACAGAAGCAAGTGGGTTTTTTTCCTTGGCAGACTCTTCTTTCACTGGGAAAAAGTTCTTGAACGTCAGCAAATGGAAACTAACAGGTATATACTCACACTAGATACCTTGATATACCTTGTGTATGTATCTAAAACCTTGTAATGCCAGGACAAATAGACTTTTCAAAAATCATCATCAAGGCTAAATTAGACGAGCATCCATGACTTAAGAGGTCATCCAACAATGTACCTCTGAATTTAAAATCTTCAAGTGCCTAACCTAACCCTTCGGGTTAAGGGAAGGCCACAGAACAGGAGGAGACTTCAGGAAAGTAGAGAAACCCAATTCCTCAGTTGCTTGGCCCAGATCGGGAAGAGCACCTAGGCTGATGGCATCCCCCAGAACATACAGTAAATCACAAGATCAACATTGGTGGGCAAAAATGGGAAAAAAGTTGTCACGAGCTCACTAGACTTTTGCTCTAACACTGAAGGTTGGCCAAGGGGGCAGATCTGCTTCAGGTGACAAACTGTGCAAGCCAGCAGGGCTTGAGGCATAGTCAGCACAATGCACACCACCTACCAAGAAAGCCGCTTCACATTTGATTTAGCTGTTTTCTTTTGTATACTTCTAAACAGACACTTGCGCACATCGGTTAAAACAAGAAGTTATCGCACAAAATGCATAAACACACCAATATTGGTTCAAACGTTTTAGGTTTGTGTCACAGGAACATTAACAACTCTCAAAGGGCTAACGCAGTAAGGCTTTGAGTGAAGCTCTGATTGCAGGGTCTGAGTTTATACCATCTTACGCCTAGATGGGACTGACTAAATATCAAGAAGTAGAAGGAAAAGTCTGGAAAAAGGCCCTTTTAGCATGTTCTTTCATGACTTATGGGTCCAGTAGTACAAACCAAGGAATCCCTCCTGATCTGGAGCTTCCTGCTTAGCCCTGCTGCTTGCTGTGAAGGTATTTTGTTAAGATTTCCCACATCACTCCGCCAAGAATGAAAGAAGTGTTTTCCAAAGGAGCTAACGCACAAAGTGCATAAAGATCCTATACTAACACGTGGATCCGCAAGTGTTGTGAAAAGAATTTGCATTTTCCCCATCATGTGCCATCATGAGACGATGCTGCCTGTTATGCGACGCCTGGTCCTGTATCTCAGGTTCTGCTGCTCGTTCTTCTTCCCCTGCACCAGCTATAACCAATACCATGGGAGCCAAATGCCATACAAAAGTGATTTCTGTTCTTTATAAGAGCCTCTTGAGAAGGAAAGGAATTAATCTGGTTAAAACACTTTGGAGATCTTGATGTCTTTCCATTGCATTTTTAATTAATATTCAGAAGGTCACATTTGTCTGTAATGCCTGATAAACAAAATAATTGCAGCAATCTAATATCAAAACTAAACTTCTGGCAATGACGTGGCACTAGTAGAAATTCAAATTTCCTTGTAGGAGTTTGTACTAAAAGCCCATCTTTTTCACAAATCCAGAATGCTGTCTCACAGATCACCAGCAGACACTCTAACTTGTTAATACTATTGACATCCCAGCAATGCATAACAGCATTTACATGGTAGCTACACAGCTATGTACCCATCGTAGAGAATGTTGCTTATAAGCATACTAAAACCAAGTTTATACAGTTTCTTTAAAACAAAAAGATGCACATTTCTGGCATTCGCACATGCATGCAATCCACATGAGACAGTAAGCCTAACTGACAAGATGTTTTACAAATGCAAGCACAGCAACTGGTCTTTGTCGTGGAAGTGTGCTTGGCCACAGCAATTAGAATACAGTGTCTGTTAAGCTTTGCAGTTACAAGTACTGGCATACATAATATAAAGTGATCTCTATCATCTACTGCAGTTGAAGTCAATTACAAAAACCAGTGGCTCCAATTACTGAGTCACAACCTTCAAAACTTGATAGCGACTTTTACCGCAAGACAAAAGCAAAGTGTCAGCCAGAAAGGGTAGTATCGACTGCAGCTTTGAAGAAATCAGTATTCCTGGAACTGAAAGTAAGGGCGGGCTTTTCTGATGGAAACTTGCAAGACATTTGCCGTCAGAACCCTGTGGCTGCAGATCTTTGGAAGTCTGTAACCGAACACAGCCCACAGTGGGTGCCCCGTGCAGGTGCAGCAGTATCACCTCTTTGCTACAGGCATTCAGAAGGTACTCATATCTGGCTCCAAGGATGCGTAGCTCTGAACCACTATGGTGAGATCACCTTTGATGAATGCACACCTTCCATCCATCTTCTGTGGTGTTTGACTAAGCCTCCAGCCCCATCGTGCCTCAAGCGGCTTCTAGGAAATACTTTTGGATGCAATAGGTAGGCAGACAGCAATTCAATACTCGCTGACAGAATTATCCCCAAATATTTGGGTTCAGCCACATCAAAGGGTGCAAGTTTTCAGCTATCAATTTTCAAGACCAAAATTACATGCTGACACAGAATCCTATGGTATAGCTTAAGAAAGAAATGTCTGTCAGACTTTCATAGCACTGGATCCTTGTCAGGGCTCTCTTTCCAAGCCAGCTTTATGTACTGGTGTTGATGGTGTTTAATCATATGTGCTGACTGCTCTGCTATTCACCATAGCACAAGCATTCAATGAGATGGTGTATTTTATATAGCATTGCTCTTTCTTCATTTCACAGTGAGAGCAGGTATCTGTGTGGGGTCAGCATTGGAGGGAAGGTTAAGAGCCGAAAGACTCCTCCTGTATTGTGCAAACAGCTCCGGCTCACAAACACAGGAGAGAAGGGAACACAGGCTGTCCCCTCAAGGAAGATCTTTATAATCCCTGAAAAGAGCTAGGAAGAAAAAGGTCATATGTAAAATACTGCCATCCTTGTCTGACATTTCTGAATGGTCTCATAGGCAAGCAGGAAGTAATATTGCTACCCAAAACACAATTTTTAAGTCAAAGTTGCCAGTTATTGCAGCATTTATCTGGGACCCACCTGTAGCCCTCAAAACAGTGTTCGCACCAGCTCCTTGACATTATCAACTTGTGTTATTTGCTGCTTTCTGAAATGTCAGCTGCCTAACCTCTCCAGGCTGTTCTTACACACAGTCTGCTTTTCCAAAACTCATTATATAGCAAAGACCTACAGTCCTGTGTAAATCTTGCAATCAAGCCAGGCTGCTGAGGGAATACTAAGACATTTGAACCATCTCAGACTTTGTGCACTTCAGATTCCTTCCTGCAACGGTCTGTCCTAGGTGGTGAGCTGTGAGAAAAGGAATTTTTTTTTTAAATAATATGGACAGTGCTACTTACAGCTACCCGAATTTTTGCAAACACATGGCAATCGTAAGTACTGCCTAGCTACACAGGGAGAAAATCCTCAGCAAAAGTTACCTCAAGGCTTGTAAATTGGGTTTCCTAATTTTCTCTAAACTGTGCCTATCATTTAGGTTAATCTCCAGTAGAGACTGGCACATGTCACTGGGCATTCTGTGACTGCCTGCCAAGTTGCAAGACTGCTGCTACATTATCAGACAGGCTGATATTAACAACAGATGCTAAATACTGTATTCCAGATAATATGCAGTATTAACTTTCTGAAGGGCAAAGACCACTATTGAAGTAGACTCCTTCAGTCCAATATCCTGCTTTTTGTGTGTGTGTGTGTGTGTGTGTGTGCAAGCAAGCAAGGGTTTGGCGTTGTACCTCTAGAACTGATTAAAACCAAACAAAACCCCAACAAAAGACTACTAGCTAGCGATCTAGTTACAACACACTCCTGTGCATTGTAATCAGGAAATATTCAATTGGTAGGTTGTCACAAAAATGAAAGGCTTACAATAAAAAGCCTGGATAAAAAAAACATGCTTTTCCTTCCAGCATTTGGAAACATTATCTTAAAAAGCCAAGGTATGGATTGCTAAGTTTCAGGTGCTTTTCTACAACTGATTAAGCACAGTCTAAAAGTTACCTCACTTGTCAATTGTGCATCAACTAATAGACATGTTACCAGAGAGTTAAGACTGAAAAAATCTTGACTTTGTTGTATTCCTTTACACATCGTTATCTTTCTTATTGAACCATTTAAGAAGAGAGTATGAGGATTCAAGGAATTAAATTCCATACATGAATTCCCCTCTTGTCCTTCATCAATGGAGCTGGACCAGTAATAAATTTTGTCTTTCAATGGATGTAGGTCTCAGATTGTGCTTCCAGGTAGATTTTACAGATAAGGCAGCATCATTATTTTGATTTTTTCCTTCACTGGGGTCACCAGTGTCCAACCAACAGCCTAAACATAACTTTGATTCCTCTAATGATCAAAGAAAGGCATTTGAGTGCTCGTCAGAAGTTGCTGTGTGCAGTGAAAGGAAAGGCAGGTCACTGCTGGACATGGCATTAGGGCATCCACTCACATGGGGGGAGACAGCAGAAGCATCTCGTCCTAGTCAGCATGGTAGTTTGGACATAACCCTTTCTCCTAGCCTCCCAAGAGAAGCTGGGGGTCTGGCTGACCATTTTTTGTTTTAATTTTCTCTGTGGACACCAGTGTGATAATTCCGGGGGTGGTGGTAAAGAGGTTTAAAAACCTCAGCTGAGGTCTTCACAGATTGTGCGTATGTTAAAACTGCTGATAACCATAGCATAGGTGGCTCTATCAGTGCTCAGCAGAAGATTAGGTGGCAGCTGTGCAGCTGGTTGGTGGATAGCAAATGCCTAATGAGGCAGTTAAACATCCATGCCAATTAAGAACCTCAGAGAAGCAGAGCCTAAGTTTAGCCTAACCCAGTTGATTTTACTTGATAGAAGTTCACGTCATCAGCCAGTCCAGGAGATGAAAGAGGACAGTAACCTCTAGGAGTAGAGGAGAGGCAGAGACATGCACAGTGGTCAGCATTTGGAGTAACATATGAATAGTGGTAGCACCAGAGAAGGACATGTCTCCACAGCCTCAGCTCAGGCCTGCTGGCTCAAGTGATTGCCTGAGCATTTTTACCAGCAGAGCTGGGCTGTGGCAAACGGTGATTCTGTCATCAACAAAGAAAACAAGTTTATTTTGCAGGCATCTCCAGCCCAAATCTTAAGAGCTCTCCTAGCCCACAGCCCTCCAGAAGAGGCAAGAGTCAGTGCCCATACTGAGCCGAGAGCCCCCCCACTCAGCAGAGTGGCACGGTGGTGTTATCTCCCATTCCCTGCCCTCTCAGCAGGACCAGGCTGTAGCTTAATGAGAACTCCTCAGAGGCTGATAAGGTCCACTAGAAAGTTATTTTTCAGTATGGTTGCCCCCACATAACTTCTCTAGGTTTGATTGAGTTGATCCTGAAGGCATTTGCTCCGTTATGAAGGCTTATTCCTCATGAAAGAGCATGCTTAAGTCTATCCCCCTAATTCAGATTTGTCCAAGTGTCAAAGTGATTATGCATATCATTAAAACAACTTAACATTAGGATTTCATAGATGCCATGGGTACAGTTCACCCCCTCCCAGTAAACTGGGCTAACTGGAAACACAAACACATCATCCTTTGATAAATAAAATTATTTTTTAAAAAAGAACCAACTTTCAGCTTCGGAATTCAATTTTATTGAAATCGCCTGCGGAGGATTTGAAAATCAAGCCTTGCCCTCCATCTTGACACCAAGAGAAAGCTTACTTTAAGACACCACACAGCTGTTTCTAGCTTTTGTTAACTTCACAGCTTTTACCTGCCATTTTTCTAGCATGTACCCTACAGTAAAACCCCGAGGTCAGTAACCTCCAGGTCACCTCATGGTGTTTAGATCCATAGAAGGAAAAACTTTATCCTAAAGTTTCAAACAAGACAAAGCAATAAAAAAAGTGAACTTGAACAACTTCTAAACCTGCAGTACTCGGTGATGTTACCCAAGCTAGCTGCCCTAAGTCTCAGCCCAGAAGCTTATGCTCTGCACAGAATATGCCCTTCCTGCAACAAGGCATTTCAGAGTGCCTTCCAGTTGCTGGAACAGTGGCACTGGGGAGAAATTTAGCATTCTTGCAAGCTGCAATTGTTCAAAGATTTTAAGGAATGGGTAGTCTTCAGTTAAGAGTAAAGCAGGTGCAAAAGTGCCTGTGGAAGGATGGGGCCCAAGACGCAATGCACCCCCCTTCAGAGAGTTGTTAGATTTCCAAATGCTGCAGGAAGCTCAAAGCCCTGCAGCAAAGCAAGTGTGCTGACTTTACGTGCCACCCCCAGAGCTGGAGTGGGGAGGGCATGTTGAGAGGTGGAGATGGCCTGTCCCTGGTCTTGCACAAGAGGCGAGAGCTACCACCTCCCTCGCCAACAGGCTTACAGCCGTGTACCGTATCACTCCCTTTCCAGGACTGAGACCCTTGCTAGAGATAAGCAAGTGCTGGAAGGATTGCAGCCTGATCCCAGAGCTGTAGCAAATACAAAAGTTGCTTATTTCTTCCTTCAATTTCTTTTAATCTGTAGATTTACGGTTTATTTTATTTTAGGGTACACCGTGGTGCAGCCAAAGGCTCTGCCAAGGTGGAGAAAGCAAACCTGTGTTGTATTTCCTGAGGCTGATCAGCACAGCACAGATGAATTATTATGCCAGCCAGAAGGGGTTGGGCAGTGGTAAACACACACATTTTTTTTATTACAGGTGAAGGGGAAGTTCTGCAAATGTTTATGAGAAACATCTGCAGGAACCTGATACTAAAAATTATTAAATTCAATACACGTGGGGTTTTGTTGGGTTCTTCGCCCCCAAGACTTATATATGTAACAGCTTTATTACCAGATGTCTTTATAAATTTTAATCATATTCAAAATTACTAACTCAGATTCATAGGGCTGTATTTAATGAAATATTTTAATACATCAAAAAAATAACCTCACAGACATACCCAACACCTGCAGTTTATACTGACAGCTAGAAGATCACATTCAGACTAAAATGCAGCAACAACAGTTGAGATAACACCAGCCACCTCACGAATCACAGGAAAAAATATTTCCTATCTGCTAATAAAAACTTTGATGGCATCATTTAAGGTAACCAATGTACAGATATGCCTGAAAATATTAGCATTTGAATATACTTACTATATCTGTTTTGAAACATAATATCCAGGAATGAGGATGTACCTTGGCCGTTACTATTTCTGAATAAAAATGTCTTTGGAGAAAAAGAAGACCCTTGCATAACATAGGGTGGCTCCTACTCAACATGGGCACAGTTCCACCACAAAAGCCACTGGGAAAATCACAGGACCACTTCTTTCAGATACTCTTGAAGCAGCAGAGTTTACATTTTCTTACTCTCCCCGACCCCCCCGCCCCTTACTTATTTTTAAAAGAGGGGACAAAATTCTGTTCGTTAAATTAGATCACGAATGCTGTGAAGTAAGGCTCATCAGGGAGACGTTGTGCCAGAAATGCAATACAGGTTACCCACTGTAACAATGGTTTGAAATTAGGGAAAGAGAACGTGCATCCCCTGACTTGGACACAAAAGTTTCTTGCATGATCTGAAGTAACTTCCTTGTTCCTTGCCTCATTTCACAGAAAGGTAAATGCTGGTCCTTTGATGATCTTGTAGTTCAACCTCCTAGTTATAGCAAGAATAGCTTCAAAGTTTGACCAGGTTGTACAGGGCTCTGTTTAAATGAGTTTTGAAAGTTCCCAGGACTGAGAGCCCTCTGAGCACTTATTTCAATGCTTGGGAAGTTCATCACACCAGAATTGGTTACCTCCAAACAAAATTTTTCCTTCTGCAATTTGTGACAATTCCTTCTTCTCCTTTTGCTCTGCGCTCTTGAGAAGAGCCTGGCTGCATCTACTCTGCAGTACTCCATCAGGCAATGGAAGACAGCTATTAGGCCCCTTCCTTGACCTCTGTTCTCCAGGCTGAACTCCTTTCCCTCAGCCTCTCCCTGTACGTCCTGTGCTATGGCCCTCTGACCACTTTCACCACACTCTGCTGGGCTCTTTCGAGTTTGTTGATCTCTCCCCTTGAGCTGGCATGGGGAGGCTGATATAAAGCTATGCTTAGTAGTTTGTTGGCTCTACTGGACTATAAACAGAATTGAAACTAGACAAACTTAGCAAGAGCCCCAGAAGCCTGAAGTCCTTGTAGGCAAAGGGCTCATTAAATATGCCCAATCACCACTTTCATTCGACCCAAGTAGCATCCTCTCACATTCATATAATTCAACGGGTGTCATGAAAATCTGTCCATTTTCCAAGCCTGAAGATACAAGGACACACAACTTGCTCATCAGCTCTCAGAGCAACATATCTGAACTCACACTGGAAAAAGCAGTCTTAAACATGATGCATTGAATTCAGGACCTGTTTAACAGAGCCTATTTACGATACAAAGGGTACGTGTATGAGGCACCCATTTCTATGGCCACCTCAATTCCTTTTTTGTCCTTGAATAAGATTTATTCAAGAGGTCCTTTGCCAACAGATGGCAAGCACTGTGTTTAGATAGTCCTCTTCATTTCACTACCAACAAGCCCAGCTAAGGAACAGATGTAGTTATACTATTTTTGAACAGCAAACTTGCTTAGAGCTAATAAAACAGCAGTGGTTCGTACAGGGCTGAAACAGACTCCCATCACTTGTGTAATAAGCCATACTCTGGAGCTTGTACAAAACACAGATTAAAAAAGCAGCTGTTTCCATGACTACCATCATTCTGCTCATCATTGCTGAAGGATTAGCCAATGGATTCTCCTTAACAGGTGCTAAGAAGGGAAAGTCATGACAGCACATTACTACTTGGGTTACGATGAGTATTAGAAGCACAACGAAGCATTTTTCAAGAGCACTGTTTTCAGACCCTCTGTATGTCGATGAAGTATGTGCTTTTGGCCGACCACCTGTCATTTACAAACCTGCCAAAAGCTTTCCGGAGAGCAAAAAGGGAGCAGAGTCCAGAGCTGTAACCTAAAAATGGTTCAGTACATTGTGTGCCTTCCCCTCTCCCCACCCTAGGGCTCTGGCCGTGGCACAGAGAAGAAAGGTCAGCAAACTAAAGACCCGGTATCTAAGACTGTACTTACAAAGAGCTTTAATTTTTCTAAGTTTTGGGACTACGATGGAGGGGGTAGAGGAGATTTCCTTTAAGAATTAGTGGACCGTGAAATTATGAATTTCTCTCTAGCAATTTTATTTTTAAGTCTGCACCGATGACAAGAGGGAGTTGCTTCCAAGGCTCCAAGAGCACCATTCTCTGTAGAGCTGACTGAAAAAGGAGCTTTCTTCTCCCTGAGGAAACGCCTAGACTTCAAAGTGTGGCTTTATTCCAAAAATAGACTGAAAAGCAATTATCTTGGAAACTTTCACAGAAAGAGGGAACAATATTTTTCCAATGTTATTAGAAAGAGTACTTGAGCACTTACATAAGTTTGGGTTTGATACAGAATTTTAGAAGTCAGAACATTGTCCAAACATCCAGGGCTATTCAACAAATTTACATGAGAAACCTCCTCCCCCTAGCGCAGTTTTTTCTTGAGTTGTGGTTTTGTAGGAAAAGCACCAGACAGACCTGGAAAGCATGGGCAGGCACCGAGCTGAATTTGAACTCTGTGTCAAACCCTGCGCAAGTCTTCATTTCTCTGCGTAGCTAAACTTTAAGGGCTCAAAAAAACCCCTCCATCTTGCACCAAGGACAGAATCATGGCAAATGGATGATAAGTACCAAACTCAAAATAGTTCAGGACACAATTGCAGGCTTACCAGCCCAAGAAGAAAGAATGGTTGGCTTCTAGATGCCACTCACTGTATACTCAGACTAAGGCTTATGTGACTTTTACTGCCAGCACTGTACAACTGCTGCTAGAATGCCCATAGGCTTTTAAATCGCTCCTGAAATCTGAAAGGGAAACTCATGGCATTGCAAAGTACTGACGAGAAACTTCGGGTTCCTTCTCTAATACACGTAGATATTCACAGGAGACTAACTCCTCTTAAATACCAACCAAAAAACCACCACACCACGAAACCCACAAATCCCAGAATATTAGTTCTTTAAGATTTTAGCAACAGTTGTATATTTTGGAGAGTTTAGAAGTCCTGCAGGAACTTCAAAATGGCTTGAAAAGTTTAGTTATACCTTACACTTGCACACGCCACCTTTGCAGCATGAGGCCACGCTGGGCAGAGTACGTGGCAGTGCCCAAACACAGCTCCCCCATGCGCAGCCAGCTGTGTGAATCTGTCCCAGCCGCACACACCAGGGTTCCTTGCAGGGCTCCTTGCACCCAGGTTTGGGGTGCCCCTCCGCTGCTGACGGGCCAAAAGAGCACTGAGCAAAACCCATCACTTTTTACGAGAGATTTGTCCTCCTGCTAGGGTCAGCAACGTGGAGGCAGGGAATAAGGGAAAGACTGAACTCAAGACTGTAAGTGCATTTACTGGTCTTGCTGACGACAACGTGAAGTATTTGAGTGGCTGGCTGGAGTTTCTCAAAAGAAAAGTAAGTGTGAGCAGTCACGGAGGTGGTGGCAGAAGGATTAGATGTTCTGTAGCTAGTAAGCCTTGTTCTGATCCTAGTTCAATTGATTTCTTTCCAGATACTTGCACACTTCTCTACACCCTTCCCCCACAAATATTATCTGTGTTTCCATTTTAAAAAATTTATAAAGAGAGCAGAGGTTTAAAAATTTATTTTTTAAGGTTCCTCCTACCCTGGAGAAAAAGATTGATTTTCATCTCTTGATTTCTCCGCTTTTTAAGAATTTGCATTTCAAAGAATAAGCCAGAGCGAAAGAACAGAGTCCACAGTAGCATTAGCTTAGCTAAAACAATTTTTGAGTACTCATTTTCCCTCTTGTCTCCACAAAGATTGGTACTGCTGTAGCAGTACCGTGATGCGCGTGCTGAGGAGAACAACTCTGGAGAGCTCCACCTTCAAGTGAAAGAGCATCTATTGCATTTTTGTGCTTGTTAGCATAATTATAATTCAATATTTGCATTGCAGTAACACCTAAGCAATCCCGCTGAGATTCATTCTCCTACACAGGGTACAAACATGTCAACATGACCCCAAAAATAGCTAGATGGTTGCCAGTCCCACCTCGCAGAAAGCACATGTGATTTAACGTCTTAGTCTACACTGTTTTTGTCAAGGCTTATACATCTGCAACTAGCACAAGGTCCTGAACTAGTAAAGGTGAAATGAACAGAAACAAGAGCTTTAACGTGTGCTTTTCTATTGTGCTCACACAGAGACTCTGCAGTTAGGTCCCTGCAGTGATCAGCTGAACCCAGCACGGTTCAATAGGGAGCACGTGTGGATCCAGGCACCAGCAGATACAAGCACTATCATTTTGGCTCCAGTGCACCATCAACCTCTGCGCTTACAAGTGAGCCAGCAATTGCTAATGCTTCTTTCACTCCTCTTTAATCCCCTGTCCTGCCTTCCTCTCTCTATAGAAATTTCACTTTTTAAAAGTTTGAGTTTATAGCATTTCTAGAGAGGCAAAACACCAAACCATAAACCATAACTATTTGTATCATAGGAAATAACTTACTCTTAGGAAGGGGGGAAAATTTAAATGTTACGTTACCCTTTGATAAGATATCTCGAAAGATAGTACCTGACACTTCACAGCCAAATATGGTCTTTTTCATCCATGACACTGCTGCAGCAGAAAACCCTTCAGTACTTCAGGTGAATAAGAAAAGCTGCAGACATGGTGTGTGTTTACACATACTGACACACAACTTCACGTGCATGTATACATACACACAAACATACACACCCCCTTGAGGACTTTTATACCCAGAGGACTGAATTCAGGCTTTGAGGGTCTAAAACAAGCAGCAGAAAAACAAAGTCACAAAAAAACCTCAACAGGAGACCACTGGGGGAGTTGCCCAGCTGCCCTCATATCTTCCCCTGGGATGCACAGGAGACTGAAAATACTGCAACTTGGGAAAGCCCACGAGCTCCAGTGAAGCACAGAAAACCCAGAGACCTCTCAAACGCACACAGATGCAAGGACTTAGAGGATACAAGAGACAAGAACCCCAAGCCACAGCCCAGCAAGACTGGCACACATACCTTGCCTCTCAAGCTGAGCGCAGCACACCCTGAGCAACATAATCATCAGCTGTGTCAGCCCTGCCCACCAGCAACAGATCCATGGGTCGTTAAGCCCAACCTTGCTTCACTTAGACTAATTAATTACTACTTTGCAGTACCTTCCCCTCAGCTGGACACTGCTGTTGCTATATTACTTCACACTGACTACGAAAAAATTGTGCTGCAAAGAAATCTTTTTGAAAGCATTCATATTTACACCGAATAGCAACAGTAAAACAAAAAATAAATTATCTCTCTGGCAGATGAAGAATTGCACAGTGTTACGCAGAGGTGCTCTCCCATGGTTTGTCTCAGCTGGAAGCACAGGAGAAAAGCACCAGCCCCTTTCAGGGACCGCAAAGTTGCCCCATGGTTAATGGTCGTACTAGTTCCTACTACTGTATTCAGAGAGACCTTTCAAGCTCCAGCTAGTGACGAAATCTGAGTCTTGGAAAACTCACCTTCATTAGCTGTGTGGCAGAGAGGACAGCAGTTTTGCAAGCCACAGGCTCTCTTTGTCACAAAATGGGTGAGAGCGCTCTCCATCAGCGCAGGGCTGAGCCTGCCCCTGGCCCTGGCCCTGGCCGCCTGCTGTGGCCGCGCCAGGGCTCTGCAGCAGGTTTCATGACGCAGGAGTATGGGTGGGTTTGCTAGGGATGAAATGGGGACACAAACTGCAGTCCGGGGTTCCCCGTTCAGGGGCAGGTATCTGGACATCCAAACACCCAAATCTATTCTCCCTTCTCTGCAAACTGCCAGGGAAAAGACAGGGGCAGCCCTGGGAGCAGCTCAGCTCCCCCTGCCCTCGACTCACTACCTGAAACGACAACCCTGTTAGTCCCGTTTTCCATTTCCCCATCCGTTGGCCTATCAATGGTGGGCTCAGCGTGGCGGTCAGTGCTGGCAGCGAGGCCACCGCCTGCCTTTTCCTGTGACCGGCGTGGACTCCTGCAGACTCGATGTGACAAAAATCCCTGAGTCCAGAGGTTTGTTTGATCCAGGGGCTGAGGAGGAGGAAGGAGTCAGTCTCTCCTCCTCAAGCTTGACTGCAGCATTTCTAGTAATACCTCTTACCTCTGGCTAATTAATCCTTAAAATCACTTCTTAAAATAAAGGGGTGTCCTTTAATGCTCTTCTGCTTTGTCACATTGAAATAATATTACCAGGTAGTGTAGAAAACAATAAAATAAAATAAAGGTTGGGGGGGTTTTGCATAGGAAAACACTCACAGGTGGTTTCTTACATAGGCCTTCATCATGCACCATGGAACTCAGTGAAATATTTGCTACTTCTTAGCATCGTTTTCAGGGTCAGAGTTTTACTTTGAGCAGGAAAGATTCTAATTTTGCCTCTTGACCTCGTTTCAATTAGCTTTGGGTTGCAGAAGGCACACATTATATCATTAGACAGCAAAATTCCCATTTCAACACAATCAAACCATCAATACATTAAGCACAGCGTTTGCATCACCTGGTCGGCGTATTCTGTTTGATACTACTCGCCTTCCCCCTGTAGAGCGCTAGCTGGTGTCCGGCAGAGGAGGCTCTCGAAAAGCCTTTCTCAGCTTGTTTAGTGTAAGGTCTTTTGTCACGGGGATAGAACAGGGGTCTGTTGAGGGCAGCTGGCCTAAGCTGGCTTGGGAATCTTTGCCTTTAAAGCCTGTTAGCAAAAAGTGGTGAGTCATCAGGTAGTCAGTCAAAAAGCACGATGTCTGCAGTTATTCTACAGGAAAAGGAGAGCATGTTAGAAGATAGCAATAAATACATAGTAAAATCACTGGAAGAAGAATCCAAATCTCTTAATGATTTAAATAAGGTGTTTTCTATCATGCTGACAGCCACATAGATAAAGGGAGGCAGAAGATGCTACAGATCTCTAATGTTCCTGCCAGCTGTGGAGTTTACCTTGATCTTCTTATTTATTTGCACCTGAAGAAAATCCAATCCTATAATTTTCTCCCTTCCTCTGAGATTAATAAACTGCTTTTTTCCCAAAGAGCTGGCAACCAAACATTGATGACAATTGCCAGTCCTAATAGTCCTTAACAAATTAATTCCATTAATGTCTCACGAGTCTCTGTTGTGAAAATGCACCAACACTATTTAGATTCTGTGCATCTGACAGAAGATACAGGCTTTTGAAGTGTTCATGAATCCTATTGCAAAGCCGCAAGTAGGAGTACTGGTTTCATCTGAACACAGGTTCTTGTTCAAAACAAACTGAATAAAACCCCCATAATGTTGCTTTTGTTCATTTGACAAGTAAACAGCATTTCTCAGATTTCAGCACTTTATCAGCCTTGGGTAATGACTGGTCTTCCTTCATGTAATTTTCTTCTCCTGTCACATCTGTGGAGACAGCTAATCCTTCCACATCTTCTCACGTTAGCCACCAGCATCCCTCCAAAGGTCTCCATTAAGGGCACTCCAGCCTCACCCTGCTCATTGACTGGTCATAGCTGGTGGTTCACAGCATGTTCCTCTCCGGTTCTCTGCCCCTCTGCATCAGATGCAGGAGAGGACAGCTGTACCACCACCACACTGCATGGGTAACCCCCGCTGTGGCTCATGCCGTGGGGCTGCCCCTGCCACACAGCCCAGTGCTGGAAGGCGGAGGTGGCTCGTTCATCTCTCAGTGGCCTTTTCTGCAGCCACATAGCTTGGCAAAAAATCAAACGGAGCTGTGCTACATTTGGCTCTGCACCTTCTAGCCTCTGCAGCACTGTTTTAGCTGATACAAAGCTCTTCATTTTGGAAAATGACTGGTGGGGGTAGGCTATGGAGCTGCCTGAACTTTCTTAATTTTCTCCCTTCCTCTGAGATGAATAAACTGCATTTTTCCCAAAGAGGTGACAATCAAATGTCAAAGCAAAGAAGGACTGATTTGTTATAATCACATTACAAAATTAAGAAAAACCTAGTGACGGTACCAGACTTCAAGTTCAAAAATAATAGAATGGGGTACGTGTTTATGTATCTTACCATTCCGTTTAAAATTCTGTGCCCCGGGATATTGTGGAAACCAAAAGCATAGCCGGGCTCACAAAAGAGACTGGCAAGTTTCTGGTGGATACAAGTCCGGCCATCGGTGATTTTAAACACGGTGGTCAAGAAGCAGTGTCAGGTGCAAACATGGTAATCTCCTAGAAGTTATCTTGCCCATCCTGCTGCTCTCAGGTAAGTGTAGAACTCCGTATTTTCCACCTACAAACTTTTTCCTTTAGTTTGCTCTCCTTGAGAAATGTTCTGTCTTTTATCAGGGACAGGGAGAGCCAGACTACTCTGCAAATCCCCAGAAAGTGCTCCATCAAACCTTCAACTTTGCTGCAGCTAATTATCTCACTCGGGCACTGAGTTCTCATCAGGGGCTGTGCATTCCTTTGCAAACAGGGGAAAGGACGTGCTGCTATTCCTCCGCACGTCTCTGACGTCTGCCGGCTCTGCCTAAGTCACTATACTGACAGAGGATCTCGGCAGTGGTTGTAGTGGAAATGGTAATTCTGCCATTTAGAAATGCCACCGTCTCCTTTACGAGACGTCAGTATTAAAGCACCACGGGCTTTATGGCGCGAGGGACGTTAAGAGACAACACCCGCGCATTTAGCACTGGCCAAGGGCAGCTGGGGGCACCAGGGCAGCCCCAGCCCCAGGCACCTCCGCCAGGTCGCTCCTCGGCAGCCTGCGTGGGCACAGCTGATGCCATTCATTTGTTGTCACCTCGTAGAGCTGTTCTTACACACACTGGGAAGAAAAATGTCCTTGGAGAATACTGAGCTAAAGATCAACAGATTCCTGCATTCTGTATCCATTCGTCTTTAAGGACATTTTGTCAAGAAGTCATTAATTTTCTGCATACTTAGGTCACATGTGTTAAATCATATGCTGAATATATGCATGTTTTAAGTGAATTGGGAGGAGGTAGCATGGGGCAGCAAAGTGAAGAAGAAAAAAAGATTTATGAGAAGCAAACCAACTTATTTGCAGCAGCTCTGAAACCTTATTAGAAATTTTTCGACAGAGTTTAAGTAAAAATCCAAACTGCTATGTCAGCATAGCCATGTAAGGGTTACAAAACAAATATTTTCCATTTAATAATTGTGGAAATGTGCATTTTACTATCTCAAATTAAAGCTGTTCTGTGATGCCATGCAAAGTTATTACAAGGTCCTGGGGAAAAATCAGACTGCAGGGCTTTAATATTTGCAAAAAAGGAGACCGTGAGGAATGCCCAAAAGAAATCTCTTCCTTAAAATAGTATGATTTTCTTCTTCAAGCACATCTTCAATAACCTTAGCACTCAAACATTTCCAAGCCTTTCCAAAAAAAATCGTTACAGATAAAGTTTTAATTAGCTTTCTAAGAAGACTTCTCTGTTACAACACAGAAAGTGCCGTAACTTACAAAGAAGCCTTGCAGGCAAGCTGTATTTCTTTTTATGGTCTTCATCTTACGCGGTTAATCACATGCTGCTGAATTCCTTCTCCCCATTGTACGCCTCTGTAACCTATTAAACCATTTCCCTCTGGTGCACACACACTGCACTCATAACTGTTTTGTACACCGCTGGCTTTAAATGATACAAGAATTGTTTTTACACTCATCAGTGAACCACTTCACAAATCCAGCAAGCCTCGGGTCAGGGAAGGTTAACAGCATCTGCATACTGTGAGAGTGAAAAGGCCACGTGTAATTTCTCACATCGCTTCCCACAGCAGCGCCTACTACAGCCCCAAAGTGAGCTGAAGGTCTTGGGCTGTGGGCACAGGGTGAACCTGCCTCGTCAGCAGAGGTGACTGCTCGACAGCAGAGCTGCAGGAGGAGCGGGATTCACAGAGGAGATGGAGTGACTCACGCCCACAACAGGCTCAGTCGCCCTCCGGCTTAGAGAGTCAATGCCAGCGGCACCACGACACCAGCAGAAACAAGTTTCAGGAACACTCTCTTTCAAAAGAAACTGTTGGAAGTTCAGTATCAGGAAAGCCCCTTTAATGTTTTACAGCTACGTGTTTGTGACTAAATTAAATCAGATGTGACAGATTCCTCAATCATGTATCAGAGATTCACGGTGAGACCAGATGGCTAAAGGGACAGGCTTTTCCATGGGAAAGGTTGTCAAGATGCTGGCTCTTTCAGCAGAGAATGAAAACACTGAGTGAGAAGCACCTGTGAGAAAGGAAACTGAAAAAGAGAGTCACCACAGAGCAAAGAACTTCAGAAAACACCTCACCAAGCCAGTTGCTAGGAATTGACAAAGAAAAAAAAAGCGTGGAAGACATGGGAGCAGGAATATCTCCAGCATTTGGAAAACACCGGAGGAAAATTAATAATTTTGCACATGTTTGGAACCATGGGTAGTGAGGCCCACCCAGCAAATGCCCTGGTGCTGTATAGCAGGAGGCAGGGCAGACTGCTATGGGGGGAACCCTACCTGCAAGAGCTGAAACGCTCAGATTAACATTCTCATCAGAAGTGAATCACATCCAGGTGAACCAAGGGCATGAAAAAAAAGCAGAATTTTGAGGGAAAAAACAGAAAAACTGAGAATGGATACGAAGGATCCAATTCCTACTATGGGAACGATTTGATTTTGAATTGAGAAAGCAAACTAAAAATGACAGCTCAAAAGAAGTCTGTTATATCTGTGAAACAAAAAGCTAATACCAGATTGATTTATTTTTGAAAGGGTGCTTAGTTCTGGATTTCATTTAGAGAATGCATAAAATAAAGGAACCAAAAAAGGTTACACAAAATTAATTCTCAGACATCTTTAATGGGACAGGTAGACTGGGCACGGAAAGCTATATTTTTAGCACTCCACTGCCCAGCAAATTCATGCTACCATGAATATCCTTTGTCATTAACTCTACAAACGTTTTTAAAAAGTCTACTAACCGCATTTAATAACTAAATGAATTTACCAGCTGTATCAGAGAGAAGTAGTAAGTCACTGAAGTAAATATTTAGGACTTGAAATGTTTGGTAAATACAATTGTATCAACTAGCAGGACATTCTTACTGTTATGATTGAGGCTCAATATTTTTAAATATTTTTTGATGGTTCTGGCACATTCCCCTACATAAGGAGTGTTCAATATGCACTTCCAATATGCCATATGGGAGAAAATACTGTCACAGACTACTTTGTGGTTTAAAACCTGTTCCTGCTTCTTTCTTTCCCTAGTAGAAAGTATCACGGCTCCCTGAAGGAATACAGGGCAAAGTATCTATTGGCAGCATCCTGAAAGTACAAGAACAGAGCGGAACAAAAAGCTGCAGAAAGCAGTCGACAGGACTCGAGGAGCAGGAATGAAATTTGACAAATAACTTGAAGGTCATATAAATAGCATTGCTAGGAGAAAGACTGAAAATAAGATACAACTGCTGCAGAGGCATGCAGGCATAGTGAACTCTGGAGGAATGTTCATATCAGTCTTGTCAGCCTGTGCTCATCTCCATGTCCTTGTACACAGAAAAGGAGATGCAACATCCTCCCGAGAAGGTACTTCTCTGCTTTAAAAGGCTTGAAATGAAGCTTTCATCCTTGCATGGGTTTACACCAAAAGACAGAGCAGGTTGTCTACAAATGCCTCAAAAGGAAACATAACGCACAGTGTATGGGCAAGAATATGAGGCACTTTGGTTGTGAGTGGCATATGCCCCCAGGATACTTACTGAAATAGAGTGTTAACGCACACAGGCACCACGGCATGGTCTGTGGAGACCAGTTCTGGCAAAAGCTGGCAATGGCAATACTGCTACGTAGAGAAGAATTACACCTGTAGAAAACTGGCCTTCTCCAACTGTTACTGTACGGCTTGTCAGCGCTGCATAAACTGCCACATTAGCTGCTGATGGCAGACATGCTCCTAAGAGCACCTGATCAATCTGTTATTGAGAACCATACGAAAAATGACACAAGGTGTGCAATGTCCATGTATGAGAATTAACCAGCCAAAGAAACAATGTAGAATGTATTTACAGAACTGATAATAAAAGATGAGCCAGTTGCAGAAAGTCATTAAAGCTTATTCTCTTGAGTGGCTGCAGAATTATATACCAAACCTATATTACCAATTCAAATTACCACGGCTTTGTGTAATTGCTGGCTTGCTATTTATGGGTGAGAGAAAAGTGCTGCCAGAGGCACTAACAGCCTGACCTGCTTCTAAGGACACCTGAAGGTCACAGTGGTATGCAAAACACAAAAGAAGAATCATGGGATTTACCATATTGGCCAGGACTCAGTTTTCTCTGTCAACCCATGTGAAACTTCAGCATAGTAAAAAAATCTAAGACAGGCTAGGACTGTGGTCTAACCGTAATACCTCCATCTCCCTTCTAGAAACGAGGATAGAGGAGTCCATTTTCTTCAATATCTCTGCAAAATGAAGCAAATCTGAAAGCCTTGCAGAAGCCTTTAAAGGAGTGAAAAGCAAAAACAATCGAAAGGGAGCAAAAATTGCCTCTTAGAGAGTAGTCAGGACATACAGCGTACCTGCAAGGCATAACAAGCACTGAGAAGCAGCCTGCATAGCTGAGTGCGTCTTGCAACCCAGTAGTAAAATTAGATGATTTTCTGTTGGTAGAATGGAAAATAAGTAACAAATATTTATGGTTGCTTCAAGAGGAGCCAAAGATTAGGAGACAGACCTGATCTGAACAAGTTAGTCCAGGAGGTGATGGCACTGAGAGAGAAAAAGTGGTCCGCGTACTTGGTTTCCTCAAACAGACCCTTGCTAAGTTTCTTTTCTCCTGTAAACTGCATTTAGGGTCTGCTCCTTGAACCTTGCTCCCAAAATAAAAGAAGTTGAAGTAATCCCACATCTCCTGTGTTGCAGACAGGGGCTTCGGCAAGATGACCTCTTTGTCGTTCACTAAAGAAAAAGTAAGAGGAAGTCTTCACCAAAAGAAATTTATGAAGATAATTAAGTTTATGAAACAGGGTAATTGTGCCATTTTCCTCTTTCTTATTGGTCCTTCAAATAAAAATGATTAGGATTTAATACTCCTGTCCATATTTAAAAGCTCCTTACTACCCTTAAGCCTATTACTGCTTCTCTTTAAATCAAAGGGAAGCTAATTGGAAAATTGAGATAATTAAAGCTCACGGCATCTCCTCAAGCCATTCTTAATCTCTGGAGGATGCAGCTAAGGCTAAAGGAACTTGCCCAAGACTAGGGCTTCGCTGTTCAGGAGACCCGGTCTGTACTGCATACTTCTCTGCTTAACCTTCGAAGCTTGCTCCCTGTCATTGCTGCAGCTAGTTAACATCATGACTCAATCCTGTCTATAGCAATGGTAAGAGCTAGTAATAGTGAAGCGCGTGAACACTTTTCACACCTGAACATACTCTCCCCCAGCCAATTCTGGGTGATCGGGAGCGTGCAAGAAATCACACTATTCATTAGGTTAACTGGTGAATGCCCTGGGGGAAAATTAGGGAAGAGATAAAAGAGTTTACAAAGCATGTGGCAGAGTGTTACTGCAGAAGAAAGGTCACTTCCTTACTCAAAACAATAACATATCGCTTTTATTCCCTGCAACACCCCTCTGCCTGCCATGGTGTCATCTGCTTTATCAATAAACACTAACCCTTCGACCACCACTGATTTTAACGAATCTTCCAGGGAACCCGAACCTCTCAAGCAATGCCAGACGGTGTGTGAATCGAACAGCATACGTTGGTGACATCTAGTGGGAACAGCAACCTTTACAGTCACGCCAGCTTCTGAATAACGCAGAATGTGAAGATCATTTTTGACTCATACCATATCTAAAAAATTTTGCCTTCAATCTCTTGAGCTTGATTTCTGCATTAGCATGAAATCAAACACCACAAGTTTGAACCCAAACCCAACATCTTACAGTGTTAAGCTCCTCCGGATATCAAACAACATACCAGAGACAGCTGTCTATTCCTCGCTTTCTCTTTTTTCACGCCAGGACTTGCTGACAAGTCCTCCTGATGATCTTTTAAAAGCACAAGAAATCTACTGTGCCACAAGTGTTTTTAAAATAACAGGCTTTTGGGAAAGAAAAATAGTCTGTAACACTGTCAAAAAGCATTATTTTTTTTGCTATGAAATTCTACTACTTTGCCTTCTGCCTGGATTCAAGCGGGCCAAGCCTCTTTGGATGAGAAATAATAACTGTAAGCAATTAAGCTCATCATTTGAATGGGTGCTTGCCACAGGGGATGGCTTTTTGCAAGTATTTTGACTTAACCTCTGGGAAAGGAAGCTGCACCTTTTATTTGCTATGCTAGTCCATTAATTTTTTTGCAAGTGATGAAGTGCCTGTAGAGGATCCATCCTGGTGGCAAGGACCCAGGGTAATTTCTGTGTCAGGAGGGCTGCCTGCCCAGCTCTGGCTGCTGTATTCCAGCATCTCCCCACTCGCTTCCTTTTGGAGAGGAGGGGGCTCTCCAATCAAACTGGCAGACTGAAATGGAATAGCCAGACGCTGCAAGGAAAATTGGCTCACTTAGATTGCACAAGAGAGATGGAAAGTGTGTAGAGTGCATGGTTTTCACCACTTCCCAGGATTAAAGTCCCAACTTCTTTTACATCTACAGAGCACTACCAAGAACTGCCAAGCTTTTAACCTTAATTATTAGTCTCGTATTCCCAGAACTCAAGCACAAGACTGAAGCCTCAAGGAAGCTAGAGACCTTTATGCAGCTACAAAGTGTGCTTAAAGCCATTTTTTCGAGCTGCAAGGCTACATTTATAGCAATTTTATGATTCTTCTATCAATTCTTCTTTATTTTGGAAAAAAATACCTTTAATTCACTGAAATGAAGCTTTAAAGCACTGTGAAACAAGAATTTCCACACTAATTCATCCTCAGAAGTGTTTTACGCAACATGTGTTTAGGGACTGTATCTTATACTTGAGTGAAAGTCTCAAGAGGATTATTTGTACAGAGGAACTTAGAAAAAGTTTTGAAAATTAATTAAAGCAGCAAAATGGAAAAAGTGGCCCTCTCCTCCTTCAAGTAGCCTCAAACATACTGTTCAAAACAAGGATAGTGGTATTATACACCCACCACGCTGACACAACACAGTGCCCCCGGGTCACGGTCTGGGGAAAGAAGCTGGACCCTTAACCCAGCCATATGCGAAACTCCTATTTCCCTCCACTGCAGAGTCAGGGCCTCGGGTCCCCTGCAGCAGCACCACACCCATGAGCCATCCCTTTCTATGCAGTCAGCAGATGATCTTTCAGCTTCTGGTCTGTATTGTTAGGGCTTCACCCCTTCATACGGGAAGTGCATCCAGTGAACCTTCATTTCTTGCCCAGCCAATTTGTTTGCAATACACTCCCCCTCTGTACAATCTCAGGGAAGACACCCTGAGCTAATGCTGCGGAATTTCTCTTTTACAGTCAGCCTGCACCCTCCTCTCCAACCACAAAGGAGGTGGTTCAGCTAGCTGTGACTACAATGAAGGAAGCATTAAGGAAGCTCAGGTGTAATTACCCCCAGGTAATCCTATGATACCATACTGCAGGAGCAGAAAGACATCTCTGTGAGCTTTGAATAACAAAGGAAAAAAACACATTTTTGAGGGAATTAATTCTACTACGTTTGTAATGCAATCCTAGTTTGCTTAATTATCCCACTTGCCAAGGTGGGATAATTAATAATCCTGCTGTATTACTGCGTACAAATCATCATGCAGAATAATCATGCTGGCTAAAGCAATTCTGATTATCTGCTTTTGGTTTTGCTACATCATTGTACGCAATTCTTAGTAGACGGCTTTCTTGTTGTGATTCTTACCTTACAGTTAAGTGCGCAAATAGTTAATTACGTGGAGCGTAAGGTTCAATATTCTACCACTGAAGCTAATTTGCAACATGATCCGTACTTTCCAAGTGCAAAGACAACCCTTTTCCTCAGCTGGAGTTGCTGTTCCCAACTTCATCATTGTGAGCAGCGGAGGAATTTGGCATTGTGCACATTCCCACGATTACTGGAGGAACAAGGAGTTTAACTGGGTTTGATAAGTGAATGTGTTAAAGTTCAATCTTCCCCGTAACCAGCAGGGACAAGCAGGTGCTCAATATTTATATTTGAACAGAAAACAGCTGCATTCCGCTGCTATACCCACTATCAGTATGGGGCAGGAGGAAGAGGAGGCAGCATTTGCCTCTGATTACTGCCTTGGGTACCAAAAGATGACTGTTTTAAATAGGCATCATAAGCTGTTGAAGGAAAAGGATTTATTTTTGGCATTTCAATTCTCAGTTAAGGGAAGGAGATGCACGCAACAACTTTGCAGGAGCAAAGCACGTGCAGTTCATACACCTTTAAGTTGTTCAAAAGGCCTATTGCTTTCAATTAGTCTTATTCAATAAGGGCAGAGCTCATGAGCAGATTAAGAACGTGACCAAGACTTCCGAGACTCTGATTTTGGCCTTTGTCCTAACAGAGGTTCAAGTGATGATGGGCAAGTTACACCTTCCAGTTTTTCCCACCCAGAGAGTTTGGAGACACACTTAGGTTGGCAATCTTTCTCTTCTGCACTTTGCAGTCAATGTTTTGTTAGTAAGTTACTTGTCACATCTTAGAGAGAGCGCGTGTGTCTGTTCTTGTTGGTTATTCTCAATTAAAATACAGGCATCTTCCATTCAACTTTGTCCACAGGTCTATGAGACAGAAACTATGCTGGAGGGTTGGTTTTCTGCGTTGTTTTTATTTTTGTTTTTCCCCACAGCAAAGCCCCAGATTTTCTACATCCTCACAACTGCAGTTGACATAATTTGGACAATTTCTGAGGTTCACTAAAGAGAACAGATTAATCTTGATTTCCTCTTTAGTCTCCCAGCAAGTTAATCTACTGCATAAATTGCCAGTGGGCAAACTCCATCTCCGTTAGCTGGTTTTAAGTCCATGAGTTTATATGGTATCACTTCTCATTTACTATTTCTCATCCACTCATCACATGAGGATTCAAATTATTTCTGAAAATCAATTTTAGTAGGTCTTATGAAAACTAGCATACTTGTCCACCAAAATGAGCACACCTAGCATACCAAGGAGCAAGCAACTGAAGCATCATTAAAGCCAGAAAATCCCAGGCTTTCAGGATGCCTTCTAAAAGGCATTTATAACCGTTTAAAATTCCAAGACAAATGTACGAGGCTGAGGGTACAGAGGAACAACAGTTACTGCTGAAATTCAATCAGTTGTGCCTTGCAATATAGTGGCTCAGCTATCAACTGTCTACAGTAGTTCAGGGTAAGGAGAGCAGAATCTGTGTTCGTGACCAGTAGGGAATTAAAAGTGTGCTGGACTCTGGCCAGGATTTGAGTGCCGTGTTTCTACCCTTATGAAAAAGAGGTTAAGAAATTGTTTTTAGCATCTTATCCAAAATATGTTCTCTTGAAGTAGAACCTTCCTCTTAGGAGTTACTCCGTCTGGTGTGAAAAGACTTAGGGCTTTTGACATCTGTCCATTTCAAGCTTTTGTGTGATGAACTTTACTTCAAAATATTCCATTAACAGGAAAATCACTTTTAATGTAAGAAATCCAAGGCAATACATGAAGCTCAAGCAAATACAAGGTGTCCCTTTAGGACACCTCTAGCTTGATAAAGAGCTTTATAATTTCTCAGTGATGGGAAATCTTTGGCATCCCAAAGATAAACCAAGGATAAACTGGTTATCAAAACCACACTTTGACAAAAAGTTTGAGCTTTGACAGTTTTGGTTTTCTTTTGTCGAAAAAAGTACAAATGAAAAGTCCTAACCTGCTCTACTTCTAACTAACTAAAAGCAATATATCACGGAAACAAAAGGGACTGGCTGTGATTTCCTATAGGACCGGGGCTGCCTGCACACATCCCACCAATTGTATACAAACACGGCAGGCAAGTTACAGCCACAGTAACACTGAAGGCTGCATGCTCAAAAGAAGGAACAAAAAAAAAGACAACTATTAATCAGTAGAGACTTTGTAGAAAAGACCTCCTCAGCTATTCCAGGTGGTTAGCTTCAAAGGCAGAGAACTGCACTTTGGCTTGTTCAAAGAACTGACCCTTGGCATCACGCAGTGCTGCCGTGCAGCCACTCTCCGGTTCTTCCATCAACTGCTTTCCTCTGGAATTTGAAGCTGGAGGCTTTAAACCACACTTTCGTTCAACCTTATTGACTTCTCCTATCTCATATTCATACCTTTAAAGCATGCAGATACTGTGGTGGTGACTGCTGGTAGTAATGAACCGTCTCTCCCACCAGCTCTGCAATGTACTACTGCACAATCTGTACTTTGGGGAGACTGGATTTACAGTATACCTTCAGGCATTCAATTTCTGTAGCCGTTATGAGCCAAGGCTTTCTATACCATCAACACAGCCTCCACAGACCCATTCAGCGCTCACTCTTCTCCCAGTTCACAACAGGTACTTATTTCTGTATAGAGTCACGTGCCTAAATCTAGATGACGCAGTAGCTCTTCTCCTCCGTCATCCTTATGTTTTCACATTAATTTATTAAATCCTGTCTCCAAGGTAAAGATGGAGCAGTTCCATGAGAAAATGCTACTGTGAAAAAAGAGCATGAGGAACTTACCCTGCCATTTGGGCCAATGAACTGTAACATCATTCTTCTTTAGGGAAGAATGCCCCTTCATAAATGGGGAACAATCAGGTAATGCAGCTTTACAAGAGTAGTATTATGCAGCAGTGGTTGAAATATAGTCCTTTTATTCAGACAAAATAAAATACCTAGTATCCCGATGAATTTAGCGTGGGGGAAAACAATGTAACAGCACTTGTTGTATGAAACAGGAAATAAATGCGAAGTTTTAATAGCTTTGACCAATCATTAGAATCTTTTTTAAAAAAAAAGCCCCAAATAAGCCACTAAACTTTCTGTAATTATTTCCCTAATGTGGCAATTACTGGTTAAATCATTGCAGTCAGTTGTTATTGGAATTATTCCTTACCAAGGTTAAAGTTTAACTTGCAAGGAACCTGTGCTTTGAAAGAAAAGTGTGTACAGCTGCCGCGTATTCAGTTCCCAGGCTAAGAGTTAGAGCTCCTCTTTGTGTGTAAAGTTAAGGCATTAACTCTGCTGTAGCTGTTGCGTGCCACTGAAACATGGTGCCTTTGATCGCAGCTAAGTGCTTTACAGAAAAGGATGAAATTGTGGTGCTCGTCTTACAGACCAGAGCTAAAGCGTAAGCTACAAAGAAGTTAAGGGACATGCCCAAGACTAAATGCCAAGCTTGTCCCGGAACGAGAGTCTGATCTCCAGTTTATACTGCCTGTAGCTACAACCTTCTTGCTGAACTCATTACACTGAAAACGGCAGCAAAGTAAAGCTATTTTAGAAGATACTGTTCAATGCTACGTTTTCAAGACAAGATTTTAAACATGTTACAAAATAAAAAGACAGCATTTATTTAATCAAATGTAAGTAAAAGTTTTCAGAAGCTTACATCCAATTGACCTTTTAAAAAAATGTAGATCTCCTAAAGTGCTTGAATTTTACAACCCCAAACGCTAACTAAATGGACTGCATCGATCCAATGCAATTACATAGGCACATTTTTTAAATCTTCCTTGAAACAGTATTGTTAATTATTGTTGAAAGTGGCATGGGAGAGGTCACTGAACTGATAACACTTAGATATAGCGTTTTTAACTCCTGGATATCGGACATCTCTGGGGACAAGCCTATCTAAACAAGCTATTTGACAAAGACTCCATCTAGCACATTGATTTCTTAATCTAGTGAGGAAGATTTTAAATAAGGTTTGAATGGGACAGTTGACGAAGGCACACAGGAAAATAATAAAGCAACCTGGACATGTACCTAAAAATGAGGATACACACATTTAATTATAAATATGGTCACAGTAAAGCAAGGAGAGAGAAGAGTGAATGAAATTAGTCTTAGATGGTTGTATAAAACCACAGTAAGGACTAGGAAGAGCTTAAAGTCTTAATACAATGAACAAGATTGAGTCAAATAGCATAATTTATGAGCAGTATCATGACCAGAATACAAATCATAAAATACAAAGCTTATTAAAAAATGAGGAACCAATGTAAACGTTGCTTTACTTATCAAAGATTCATATGCTTACTCAGTAGCCCAAAATATAGGAAGAACTACAGGTGCTGACGAACATCTCTGTAAACTTATTTCAAAAGGGGACACTCCTCAATCTCCCATCCCCATACTGACGAAACTAGACTTCAGTACCTGAAGGACTTGCGTATAGGCTGAAAAATATAAGGGAAAAATAAATCAGAAACTTTGGATCAAGGGCATGACTTCAAACTATTTCAGTGCGAGAGAAATGAAATTACAGAAAATCACTGACTTGGGTAAATTGCAAATTCTTTATTAATATAAAATACAAGGCAAAAGCCTGTAGAAAACCAAGTTTTTAAATCCGCAAGAGTACGTGGAGACAAAATGAGAAGAAATTGGAAGCACACCCCCAAGTCCTATTAAAATACAGTACTAATAAAAACAAACAAAAAACCTACAAGAAAAGTGGTGATACAATTCCCAATGGGCAGGCAAAGCCATCACCTCATTAACTGATGCCAAGAAATCGCGAGTATTATCTGATTTGCACCTTGCAGACGGGTCAGACGTTAAACAGTCACCAGCACAATTAAGACCAACAAGTAAAGGTAAGACTTTAACCTAAGTAACTAAAAAGCAGACTAGAGAAAGCTTAGAAAGTGAAAAAACCCACCCCACCATTACTAATTAGCTGGGCTTGATGAACTTTGTTCTGAGGCTGATCTGATTACAGCAGTCATTTCTAAGAACCACAGGAAAGCAAAAGACTGTAGAAAGAACAGATGGTGGCGTTTTGATGATTTTTTTTGTTTGTTTGTATGGAGGTGGTACATTATGAACTAGCCAGCTCACCTTGNTCTCAGATATAATGCACATTTTTAGAAAGTCTACTTAGCAGTGTTGCAGAGCACAAGTTTCCGTATTAATGCTCACTCAAAGGAGTAACAGCAAATTTGACATTTGAATGAAGTTTGACTAGTCCGGTTATCTGGTGGTGTTTTGATGATTTTTTTTTTTTTGTTTGTATGGTGGTGGTACATTATGAACTAGCCAGCTCACCTTGAATTTTCCTTCAAATGTTTGAAAAGACAATCAGGACCCTTTCGAAAGCACCTCAGAGACAACAAGTAACAGCTACTATGTGTTTGACAAGACTCTGCAAATTAACCTAATTTCTTTTTAAGACAGAATAACAAGCCTTAAGGCAATGGAAGAAGCAGCAGGTGTATTTTGACCATGACAAGGCTTTTAACATTGTCACAGATGATGCAACTAAGGCCTCAGCCGTAGATTTTTGGACACTGCTTTGCCTCCCTCCCAGACTGTAAATGCAACAGAGCGCCCAGAAAATTATTTGATTTCTAGGAAGTTACTCAGGGGGAAACACTGAAGGAATTGTACCGTTTATCCTAGTAAAGAAAAAAAATAAGGTGTAATACGATAAACGTAGAGACTGTCGGCAATGAGGACAGAAACAACCTGTTCCCTCGTCATTGCAAGTAAGTACTTTTCTCATGGATGAGCCACAGTCCTGGAGCATCAGCGAAGCCAGTGCTGTAAAAAACTCAGTTTACGACACAATGGAAAAACTTACACTTAACCATGTTTGGCAGCGGACAACTACAAAATTCTTCTGCGGTGTATTCTACAGGATCAGCTTTTTATTCCTGAACAGACAGGTATCAACAAGTCAAGCAATGTATCTGTGAACAGACTGGGGTAAGGGAATTCTATTGGTTACTCCGGAAGGTTTGACACAATGAGGTCTCTGGGAAACAGGATAGCCAACTCTAAAAATCATACTCTAGGTTTCCTTAGAACAATTACCTTAAAACCTCCTTTCTAAGCCCACTAGCACATTTAATATTGGAAAACAACGCTTGATTGCACCAGTCACTGAATTGCTGTTATGAGAACTGGGGAAGAGCAGTAGACCCCAAGAGTTTTTTCTTCTTCTTGATGCTTACACACGTCTGTAAAGATGGGAGACCTGCTGCACGCTGAGGTGTTTTTACAATAGGGAATCACTGTTAAAAAGAGGAAGTGAGCAAACACCTTGGTGGTGCCTCCTACCACAGGAACAGAGCTGTTAGACGAAACCTCATTGACCTATGACATCAGTCCATCCTAAGAAGTCCTAAACCAAGTCCCTGGGCATAGTTCCAGAAATAGAGAGAAACAGGTGAAGAAAAAGACCTAGGAAGCACAGCTGCACTTGTGAGAAAGAACAGATCTGAGTCAAGAGTGATGCTTTGCCTGCATCCCCTACAGCAGAGGACAAGGAGAGAACTCCTTTGCCTACCTCTCTTAATAGCAACTATACTGGTGCACACATCCTGAACAATGTTAGAAGAAATCTGCAGGACATCTTTTGACATTGTCCACACTACAAAGTAAAGGTTCAACCATATTGTAACTGCAAATGGAAAAGGGCAATAAATAAGTGGTCTCTAAACTATAACACAACTGGTCTCCTGTATACCTGTTGTCATCTGTTACACCATGGTGAACCAATACTTTCCAGTTTTGATCCTTTGAGTTCCTTTCCACGGACAACAGCTAAATTGGCTGGCATTACAAGATTTAGATATTGATAGGATTTCCATATGTGTATCTCAATTTCACTACTTCTCATGCTCAGTCCTGAACTGCTGTTTTTGGTGTACTTTATTTTACAGTGAAGGCTTTTGTGGATTACGGGATCTCCTGGCTTTTTCACTGTTAGCAGCAGATAAACTTAAATTGGACTATATAGGAAAGGAGAAAGTGGAGACAAAATTTTCCTACTTAGGCTGCTTTTTAATTGTAACCCAGCCTCATGCTATCCTGACTTCCACAGGTATTCATAAAAATTCATCAGATATAAAATACTTTTTTTTTTTTTTCAAAACGAGCACTACTATCATTGCACACAAAAGCAGAGGTAATCCTCTTTTTTTGAAAAACATTCACTATGTATATTCATCTCATATAGACATTTACACAGTGCTTTTTATCAGAGGACTACTTTCAGCAATATCTGTTGGGGCACATATTAAGCCAGGCCTCTCTATTCAGCTCACATACAGCTACAAAGTGAGAGCATTGCCCATTCTCTTCCTTCAAAACCCTGAAAGTATTAAAAGGTTTTAAGGTAAAAGGGGAAAAAATACTTTAGGAGCATATTTACGGCTACAAGAAAATATCTCTTTCCTTTTAGTATCTACAAGCACATAATGTACAAACACAAAGAGTGCCCTTGACCTTCTGGAAGGGATTCAGAAACTCTTTTCTTTTTTTTAAAAGAAAAGAAACCCAAACATGGTTTCAGGCACACTTTTCTTCTAAATATAATGTGCAATGTTTAGTACATCTGCGGAAGCAGTACCCCATGGCAGCTCTGCAGGCCTGAGAGAAGAATATATTCTGTAGAGTTCCCCAAACTTGCCAAAGTGATCACAGGTGATGATCCCATGCTATGGCACTCTTAATATGCCTTACATAGTTATCCAATGTGTTGTCACCATAGACAATATCTATTCTTTAAATCTTCTAGCTATAGATAATGATAGTAAAGGTGTTCTTAATTGTCTGGTTCTATAAAACCAATAGATTTTGCTTAATCAGAGAAGAGCAACCATGGTAAAAAACCCAAACAAACCTGAGAAAAACCCTAAAATATATGCTTTCAGTGGGTCTAAATTGGATAAGGTACAATAAATAAATAAGGCAAGACAATTCCCTTGCCAAATAACAAGTATTTCTTGTGGGTAAACTAGGGTGTTTCTACGCTAGCCCCAAAGCCAGATATCAAGTAGCTGCATCACAAACAAGAAGGAATCAGGGCCTTGGTGATAAAAATTTCCACTACAAAGAGCAGAAAAGCAGCAATGGGAGTAATTTCAGGGGTTCTACAGTGAGAAAAGTATTTTGATGAGAACTACAGTGGCTGATAGAATCGCCATTACCACTTTTCATTAAACATTTGAGGTGGCACATGCACTGAAGTAGATGCATACTCATTTCCCTAACAACAGAGTCAAGAAGGCATCTGACAATCACAGAACGGTAGGGGTTGGAAGGGGCCTCCAGAGATCATCCAGTCCAACCCCCTGCTAAAGCAGGTGCACCTAGAGCCGGTTGCACAGGAACGCATCCAGGCAGGTTTTGAGTATCTCCAGAGAAGACGCCTCCCTGAGCAGCCTGTGCCAGTGCTCTGTCACCCTCACAGTAAAGAAGTTCCTCCTCATGTCCAGGCGGAACTGCCTGTGCTCCAGTTTGTGCCCATTGCCCCTTGTCCTGTCTCTGGGCTCCACCGAAAAGAGCCTGGCCCCATCCTCTTGAC
>VZSC01012826.1:5658-53001 GCA_013398225.1 Steatornis caripensis | reverse complement strand
TTTTTTTTTTTTCAAAACGAGCACTACTATCATTGCACACAAAAGCAGAGGTAATCCTCTTTTTTTGAAAAACATTCACTATGTATATTCATCTCATATAGACATTTACACAGTGCTTTTTATCAGAGGACTACTTTCAGCAATATCTGTTGGGGCACATATTAAGCCAGGCCTCTCTATTCAGCTCACATACAGCTACAAAGTGAGAGCATTGCCCATTCTCTTCCTTCAAAACCCTGAAAGTATTAAAAGGTTTTAAGGTAAAAGGGGAAAAAATACTTTAGGAGCATATTTACGGCTACAAGAAAATATCTCTTTCCTTTTAGTATCTACAAGCACATAATGTACAAACACAAAGAGTGCCCTTGACCTTCTGGAAGGGATTCAGAAACTCTTTTCTTTTTTTTAAAAGAAAAGAAACCCAAACATGGTTTCAGGCACACTTTTCTTCTAAATATAATGTGCAATGTTTAGTACATCTGCGGAAGCAGTACCCCATGGCAGCTCTGCAGGCCTGAGAGAAGAATATATTCTGTAGAGTTCCCCAAACTTGCCAAAGTGATCACAGGTGATGATCCCATGCTATGGCACTCTTAATATGCCTTACATAGTTATCCAATGTGTTGTCACCATAGACAATATCTATTCTTTAAATCTTCTAGCTATAGATAATGATAGTAAAGGTGTTCTTAATTGTCTGGTTCTATAAAACCAATAGATTTTGCTTAATCAGAGAAGAGCAACCATGGTAAAAAACCCAAACAAACCTGAGAAAAACCCTAAAATATATGCTTTCAGTGGGTCTAAATTGGATAAGGTACAATAAATAAATAAGGCAAGACAATTCCCTTGCCAAATAACAAGTATTTCTTGTGGGTAAACTAGGGTGTTTCTACGCTAGCCCCAAAGCCAGATATCAAGTAGCTGCATCACAAACAAGAAGGAATCAGGGCCTTGGTGATAAAAATTTCCACTACAAAGAGCAGAAAAGCAGCAATGGGAGTAATTTCAGGGGTTCTACAGTGAGAAAAGTATTTTGATGAGAACTACAGTGGCTGATAGAATCACCATTACCACTTTTCATTAAACATTTGAGGTGGCACATGCACTGAAGTAGATGCATACTCATTTCCCTAACAACAGAGTCAAGAAGGCATCTGACAATCACAGAACGGTAGGGGTTGGAAGGGGCCTCCAGAGATCATCCAGTCCAACCCCCTGCTAAAGCAGGTTAGCCTAGAGCCGGTTGCACAGGAACGCATCCAGGCAGGTTTTGAGTATCTCCAGAGAAGATGCCTCCCTGAGCAGCCTGTGCCAGTGCTCTGTCACCCTCACAGTAAAGAAGTTCCTCCTCATGTCCAGGCGGAACTGCCTGTGCTCCAGTTTGTGCCCATTGCCCCTTGTCCTGTCTCTGGGCTCCACCGAAAAGAGCCTGGCCCCATCCTCTTGACACCCGCCCTTTAGATATTGATAAGCACTGATGAGATCCCCTCCCAGTCTTCTCTTCTCCAGGCTGAACAGACCCAGCTCTCTCAGCCTTTCCTTATAAGAGAGATGCTCCAGTCCCCTCAGCATCTTTGTTGCCCTCTGCTGGACTCTCTCCAGTAGTTCCCTGCCTTTCTTGTGCAGGCCACTTCTGGAGCAGAAAATGGCGAAACACCACCTTTGGGTGAATAACCTGCCCCTGGAAACAGCTTGAAAGAGATTATCCAGCACTCTCAGGAACGATGCACATAAAATAGCTTTAGTCACTGGACAATATATATCTAATATACATCTTTGACTTACCTAGACTGCTGGCATATACACTTGATGTTTGATCTGTCTGCTTCCTAGCACAACTACCTCTATCCATCAGGCACGGGGAAAAAAAAAAAAATCTTGCATCCCTCCAACTATTGATAACATTTATCAGGCAGAATAAGTGGTATCTAACACAAGGAACAGACATCACTTCCAGTCTGGAAGGTAACAGAGAGAAAAAAGGCTTTGTAAAATATAGTGCATAATCCTGTTTGCCATAAAACAGAGTTTAGAAACTTTTGAATTATTCAATTTTGCAATTCTTTGCAAAACAGTGAGGGGAGTGAACAGTCCTTTTTTATCTCCTGGGCCCCAAATATGCAGACCCCGACCTGCTTTCATAACAACAGGCAAGCCCTCAGATGACTAGACTATTCATAGTGACTACTACTACTACTACTACTACAAAGATCTTAGCCAGGTATATCTCTTGGCAGGGAGAAAGGACAACATAGCACTTATGTAAGTTCTCTGGCATGCAAAGAACTCAGCAGCTACAGTAGGAATAGCTGTGTTGGGCACCTTTCTTTGGAAAAGTGTTAACAGCTTTCTGCTGAGGAGTGCGCTGTTGACCCCCCTCAATCTCCCCTTCGGAGACCAGAGTATTCAGTGAATGACTTCAGCAGCTGCAAGAAACTCAAGTTGTCAGACCCTGTAACTGCATACTCTGGTGTGGTGGGAGGGAACACTGATGTTCTCAGATATAATGCACATTTTTAGAAAGTCTACTTAGCAGTGTTGCAGAGCACAAGTTTCCGTATTAATGCTCACTCAAAGGAGTAACAGCAAATTTGACATTTGAATGAAGTTTGACTAGTCCGGTTATCCAGCCTGAATTGATGACTCTGCCTTTAAAGCAAACTGTATAAAGATTTTGAACAGATAGAAGCTGTTACATTAACAAGCACTGAACTTGGCCATCCCAATTACTGGAAGAAATTCCCTAAAGACTAGATGTGAAAATGGTCATTATGCCTTTATTTTTGAAATGGGAAAAAAAGTCTTTGAAAGTAACTGAAGAATTGCAATTGCCGAAGTCACTCAGAAAAAATATTTTACATTACATGAATAAAGTATGAGATAGTATCAACTACAACTTGCTTAAATGTCACTAAGTGGAGTACGCCAGGGGTTGATACTAGGGCCGACACTGTTTAACATCTGCATTAACAACCTGGATGCTGGGACAGGGTGTATGCTCAGCAAGTTTGCAGACAATATAAAACTGTGAGGAGTGGCTGATGCACCAGATAGTTGTGCTGCCATTCAGAGAGACCTGGACAGCCTTGAAAATTGGGCTTAGAGGAAACTCATGAAGTGGAAATGCATTTGGGGAGGAACAACCTCATGCACCAGTCCACACTAGAGGCCAACCATCTGAGAAGCAGCTTTGCAGAAAAGGACCTGAGGATCCTGATGGATGAGCCGAATATAAATCAGCAACGTGTCCTTAGAGCAAAGGAAGCCAATGGTATTCCGCATTAGGAGTGTTGCCAGCAGGTTGAGAGAGGTGATCCTTCTCTGCTGCTCAGCGCTGGTGAGGCCATACCTGGAGTGCTGGGTACAATTCTGGGCTCCCCAGTACAAGAAAGATACAGACTTACTAGAACAAATCCACTGCACGGTCATAAAAAGAATGAAAGGACTGGAACATCTTTCGTAAGTGGAAAGGCTCAGAACGCTGGGGCTGTTTAGCCTAAAGAAGAGAAGGCTCTAGGATGATCTGATAAGGGGGAAATGAAGAGGGAGCCAGACTCTTCTCGGCAGTGTCCAGTGACAGGACAAGAGACAATGGGCACAAACTAAAAAAACAAGGAATTCGACTTGAATTTGAGGAAATGTTTTTATTGCGAAGGTGGTCAAACACTGGAACAGATTGCCTAGAGCACCTGCGGAGTCTCCATCTGTGGAGATACTCAAAATTCAAGCGGACGTGGTCTTTGACAACCTGCTTTAGCAGAGAGTTTGGGCTGTTTAATCTCCAGAGGTCTCTTCCAACCTAAACAATCACGTGATTTGGTGAAATAGACAAATAAATCCAGCCTACTTGTGTAAGTCTGTGGATTTATTCTCCAGCCTATTAGAACAAAAAGCATTTCTTTTGGTTAAAAAAGCTGTTTTATCAAACTAGCTAGATCATCCAGGATACTGGATTTCTAACAGCCTTGAGATGACTAACTCATATTTGGTTTGCTCATTTTCATTTAGGTTCATCCATGTCATTTAGGTTCATCCATTACACACTTGCAAGGACTCTGGCCTTAATTCAGAATACCTAATATGCAATCTTAAGCACCCTCAACTTACATCAAAAAATGTACTTGGTAACACAGTCTCATCAGCTCCTCATAATGCATGCACTGTAGTGATCTGACTAGTTACATTATAAAGCAAGGTGGCTACTGAGAATAGGATCTTTTCCATTACCACACACCTGTATGCACTGTTAAGCATAATGTTATCATTATAACACTATGTATAAAATAAACTGCATCTGTGCAGCTTGTCTTATAATCTGGGCTTGATACTAATGCTCGCAGGCCATGTAAATATTTGTTATCTAGCCAGCCCTGCTGAAAGCTCTATGCAGGCATGTCTTTATGAGACTGGGCTTACAGCTTTGAATTTCACTGCACCACTAGAGACTTTGCTGCATCTTGCCTGTTGCCACTATGCAAATGGATACTTCCTCTTCTCCTTACTGAGAGATGGGTTCACAAGCCCATGGTGTGATGGGGGAAGAGAAGAGGGAAGTTCACAAAAAAAGGTGTTAGAAAATATCACAAGGAAAACCCTGGCATCATTTGCTTAAAAACACCCCAACCAAAAAACCCAAGGTACCAACCCCTCTCCCTCAAAATCTCACAACAACAACAGAATGTTGTTCCTTACCTGTATTCTCGATGCTGAATCAGATGCAGAAATTATTTATATCCACTGCTCTACCTCCTTTAAGATACCCAGCCAACATCATAAAAGCACCAAAAGACATATTATGGTCACATGAAAGAAAAAAAAGCTTATACCATATGTTTCTGCCCACATCAATTGCAAGAAATTACAGGAATGTTCACGTTGCTGTACGGGATAATTAATCTTAAAGTAACAATTACATTCTAATGTTCCAAGAACAGCCTGGCTATAGCCTACAGTTCCTGGTTATTCACCAGAGAGCTCCTTTGTACGTGGTAAGAAAGCATTAAAATACATTTTTCAAGAAAATTCAGGTCACTTTGCAATACAGTAGCTACAAAACATTTATTTTTTAAATAAAAACATTTAAATCATCAGGTTTTGTAAAACAGCATGTCAAGTGTTTATCTTAAATCTTTGTAGTGTAAGCACCTTCAGTTTTATGCTAAAACAATCAACATAAATTATTATTTGCTCAGCATATTAACCTACATTGAAATAAATATACTTTTAACCAAGACAGATCACTTAATGCATACCAGATTACCATACCTTTATAGAAAGTTTCTCTGGTGACAAGTGAAATACAGACTGTGAAACCATGATTGTAATAATTTTTTCTTTTTCTCTTTTTAATTTCAGTGAAGACTGGCCTATAATTTTAAACTATAAAAACAATTATAAAGCACTACAGGCTATAGCTTTAAAAAACCTGCATCACATAAAAGAAATATTTGAGCTGGCTTACCTAAACTGTCTCAGAATAAGTAGTGGAATACAAACTCCTAAATTAGTTACAACGTACTGGGCTGGTCATATCATATATCCCACTCTTATGGGAAATTATCCACTGAACAGGAATAGAAATCTTTGTTTAATTACAAGAGAGATAAGCCACTGATAAGTGAAAACAATATAGCTCACAAAGAGCTTTTTATGCCGATACTATTGATTACGAAACATAGGGTGCAAAATTCAACATCTAAAATAATATAAACCTTGAAATTACAGAACAGAACTTAACAGAATTTTACAAGTCAAAATACTTCAGCACCTGAGATTTTCCTGTAGAAAGCGAAACAGAGATACTTTCTTCAGAAACATGCAATACAATCAATTCGTTTTCTCTCACTATTACACAGGAATAATTGATCAAGAAAAAGCTGAACTATACATAATGTTCCAAAATGCTAATTAGGACTTGAAGATAAATCTGCTATCAAGCTACACTTAAAATTTGATCCATGCGCAGTACTTAATTGACTAAATTGTATTAAAACATTTTGTATTAAAACTGGAATAGACTTCATCTATTAGAATGTTCTGATGAAATTAAAGAAAAGACAAAGAACAGTATGCAACTTGAATCATGTTGACAAGGAACTAAGAATACTGAAATAGAAACAAGTTTGAACAAAATGCAATCACTTAATAATCTGCTATGCAAGCATTTAGTTTTACAGACAACTAGTGGTTATGTCTTTACTTCTGGTAAACTAATACTTTAAGGAAATCCTTTTCTATTTTCACTTTGAGAACTGGGAGGTTGCATTTTCTGTGTTCTGGTCTCTGCGATTAAGACTTCATCATTTTGTATGTATAATTACCTGTCATCCTCAAGGTAGCCACTGCACTGCATACCAGTCTTAGAACAGAAACTTTCATTTTTAATCCCTTGGTTTCAAAGCTTTAAGCAATTGCGTATTCTATTTAACAACTGACCTCCGAGACCCCAGAGCAAAGGAGGAGAAAACATTTAAAACAAAAGTCTCAACAAAACAGTGTTCTGATAGGAACATAGGAGTTTTATTCTAACATAATCTAATTTTATTTATGATGACTATTTAAATGTCAAATGATAGGCAAAATTAAGACTTCAAATACTGGAATATGAGGGATGTTCCTTTAATTCTAGAAATGCTTTCATCAGGGAAAGTATACTGTACATTTGGTCTTATTTAATCACTTAGTGATACTGTAAAAAAATCAAACTATCAGTGTTATCAAGGTTAACTGTTCCTCCCCCCACAATTAACTACTTGGAATTTTCTGGAACTTTTCTATCACTGAAAACCAGTCAAGCATATCTGTTTCTGTCCTTTAATTCCTAAATGTGAATAACTGGGCACTTAGTAGTAACTTTAGGAAGAAAAGCTGCAGATATTATACTGGAAACTAGTATTAAATTATTGAGGTTTTAAAGTTTGAGTGCAGTAAAATGCACCATTGGCTCACTTAAAACTAAACCAAATCATCCTTAAAACCCATCATCTCTCCTCAATACAAGGTGCAGCAGAGTTTAAAAAAAAAAATGGGGAACAAACCCCTCCACCACAAACAAAAAATCCCAAATGAAGAATATTGTTTTCAGTGCAAACACTGTAGTCTTCAAAAGGCTAAGAGTACAAATATTTACGTTCCAGTGTATCCTTACCTACAAGGAATGTTGTTTCACATTATAAAGTATGTCAAATACCTTTAATCCAATTGCAATACTGAAGTTTACTCTCTCAAATCGATAGGGTGGCTGAAACCTAAGTGTTTATACAAGCAGTGTAACTTTCTGGAGAAACTAATGTACACAGTTGAAAGTTCTCACAAAAACCAAGGGCAGATACTGCAAACTGAGCTGCTGGTCCTTAACCAATTTCAGTATCAAATGCCAAAAAGTAATCAGCTACTTAATGAGGAGTGAACAGACCCTCCTGCACCAGCACCTTAAATCCCCTGCCCCCCTCCCTAATTCTTCAGGCGACAAGAGGCAAGCTGCAGACAACTACTTCTTAGGCAAAATTCTTGTAGATGGAACACAACCTTACTGTATGTCAGTCATTTTTTCAATGTGCAAAAGTTAAATTTCTAGCAAACCCCCTCAAACCTAAAGAAAACTTCCATGACACTGCAGAGGGAAGTGGACATGTTATTTTAGTCATTCAAAATATAAAGTTCACCTAGAATACTAGTTTGTAGCATTGTGGTTTTAGAATTACTAGCTGGGATTCCAAAGAACATTTGAAAAAGGCACCTACTACGCTTTCTTAATTAGCTGCCCATTTTAATAATTTTGGTACTATTTGTCACAGTACATCAGAAAACAGCAGCACAAAGCATTAAATGGAGAAGAATTTTATACTTGTTCCCCTTCAAAAAGCAAACATTTTTAAAATGAAAGGCACTCATGACAGAAACTCTCTCTCCAGTTCATATATAGACGGTCGACAAGTTTTGCTCTTCATTCTACATAAAGGCACAGTACAGTCTCTGTTTTGACCTTCCACGTCAATATCAAGTAATGAGGGCATGTGGCAGTTAGTTCTTTCCTCAGTATCTGGCAAGAAGTTAACATCTGGATCTACATTGTCCTCTAAATGTTGAGAGTCTTTAGAGTTTGGTTTAATAACATGTGGAATAATCTGCCATGCATCAATTTTACTTCTTATAGTAGAAGGTCGAGGCCTAGATATAATATTGACAGCACTTTGCTTTTCAGTTGAAACACCACTGTGATTGCTGCTTTGTTGAACAGATGGAGAGTGCAGAGTTCCAGTAACTGATAGAACTGGTAACATGGAGACATCATTGGTTGAAGCGAATCCATTAGCTAGGGGAAAGGAAAGGCCAAACAACAAAAAAAGACAATTTAAACGATGTCACTTCTTGATTTCTTTGTCATTTGTAAAACTGGGTTGCCATAAACACTAGCTTGTATTTTTTTTCCCCAGAGACATAAAAGGCTCGTACATTCATGGGGAATCTCCTAAGACAGGACTAGCAGAGCTCAAACAACATTTTTGCATCTATGCTCTCTGCTAGAAGCCATTTTTTATTGCTACAAAGAAAGAGATACAGAGAAAGCATTAACCACCCAGTAACTGGATGAATGTTAATATTGGAATAAAGCCCCACAAATTTGTCTGATTAGGAATAATTTATCTGAATAGGAATAATTAGGAATAAAAACATGCTAGAGTACCATGAAGAATATTGCATTTAAGCCACCATAAAACACCAGTATTTAAATTTAGAACTTCTTTTAAAAAACTAATTAATCATTAACTTATCCATTTACACGGAAACCAGATTTAAAGACTTTTTTTTCAGCTAAAATTTTTATCAACAGGTTAACTTAAAGATTTGTGGAACATGTGACATAACTTCTAGGTCAAACAAGCAAATCAAAACTTACCAGACTCGTTTTTCTTGAAGTTAATAAATGTGCAATACGAAAACGATATTCAATCACTCACCTACACAGACTATGAACCTGTATTAAACAAGTGTACTCTCAGACTCAGGAAGTCCACAACTACATAATGCACACACCTGACACAGTTTCAGTTTATTTCAGCCATAATACTGCATAATATTATACATGTCACAAAAAGCAGGATCTCATTGGTTCTGGAATGGTTTGTTTGTCTGCATTTTCTGTTTCTATACTTCAAAATGTAGGAGATTTTTAAGTTCTTAATCACCCACCTGTGGTCTGAAAATTGTTCCCATCTGATAAGGTTCGTCTGTGACCCAACACACTTAACTTTGTTGAGGAATCACTTGGCACATTTTGAGATTCTTGTTTCAGATAAAGATTAAAAGGCTGATTCTTTAATCGTGTAGAAACTGTGTTAGGAGCCAGCTGTATCCTCTGTTCTCTCTTACTTTCAGAAGTTTCAGATGAGAAGTCATCAGTGGAATCACATGGACCACAACCACCAAGCACAGAGCTTACAAAGGCATCTTCACTGTCAGATTGAAGTAGGCATTTTGTGGAAATGGAGGGCATAGAGAGAAGATTCACAGCATTTGCAGCTGGATTTAGGGATGGAATACTTGCTTCCTCTTTCTTGGACTGCAGCCTTGTAGGGCTGGCACTCCTGCGAAATTTTGAAGCACGCTGAAATATTCCATCACGCTTCTTCTTCTCATCTTTGGGCAAGAGTTCATCTGGACCCTGCGATTTATTCAGCTCTCTGATATCTAAGCCCAGGGCAACAGATGCAAGGAGGACAGCACACCCATACAGCACTGAATCAGTCTTCTTTTTCTGCAGTGTCCTGCTCAGACTGTTTGTAGGTGTCATTTGAGGAGTACTATTTGTAGAACTAGCAGAGGTTCCTTCTTCAAAGCTCTCGTGTTCTACTGTATTCTCTCCCTGATCATCTTTCCAAAGAGGTAGATTAATATAGGCCTGATTTGGCAACTTAATTGGCTTTGGTCTTTTACTGTCCAAACCTTCAGGGAGAAGTTTCTTATCAGTACAGACACCTACAAAACATTACAGTATACTTTAAGATTGCAATTCAGCCATTTTGCTATTGCATGTCTGCATATGTACACCATTATTTCCTTTCACTTGCACAAGTATTAATCTTGAGGTATACTGGTATGCCCCCTTTAGATGCAGTCAGAAGCTCAGAGACTCACATTGTAAGATTCAGAAACACATCCTAAGCCTAAACCTCTTCGTGTTCTCTTGATAGTCTGTAAAATAGCAGAAGTATCATTTTGCTACAATTTCATCTTTTTAGCAACTCAAAAGCAAACTATTAGAACCAACTTGCAGAGCAATCTTCCTGAGTATATAAGTTAACTATAAACAAATGATGTTTTCTACATCTGAAAGACTTACCTTTATGTTAAGGAAGGCATAACGTATCTCCCAACCTTTATGCACTCTACACAGTTGAAGAGCACATACTGTCTTTGCATTTTCTGTGGATCATTTGAGGATTTGGAACACTTTGGTAGTGTTTTTCAAATAACATGGAAAATATTTATGTGTATGGATTATAGTGAAGTAATTTACTATATGCAAACAGCGAGATAAGATCTGGAACACATTCTTTACAATACTTTTAACTCATGTTCCAAAATCCAGTGAGTGACTAGAAATTTTTCCAATTAATTCATTAGGCTATGGTGGTCTGGAGTAAAAAGTACATTTGACACCTCATACCTAATGACAAATAAAACGGAAGGTATAAATTGACTTACATGTGTTATTCTACTGTAAACTACTGCATGTTACAGAATAAACACAAAAATATTTGAAATGCAAATATGTACACTTGTATAAATTTCTCAATATGTAGGAGTTTAGCAGTAAGCTAATAAATCTATAAAATTACTATTTGCTCAGCCTTGATTTATACCCCTACCAGTATATACGAAGATGAAAATGCCTTTTTCCTAGTGGGGGAGGTGGGGGGAGGGGCGGGAAAGGACGTGTCCAAGTAGCTTACCATTTCCTCTTCCAGCTGGCATAAATCTAGCCGCTGGTATGGACACCAAGTTATAGCACAGTTTTTTCCCCTGACACTGGTAACTTAATTTTCTTAGATAAGAGAATCTGCAGCATAGAAAGCGTGTGCAAACATGAAAGTGATTATTAATATTGTATAGCCACAGCACATTACAGTAACGGACATAAAAAGCAACATACAGCTATCATGTTCCTGATCCTAAGATGATTAAGTATGTTTTTCGTTGTGATTTACCTGTAAATCCCAAAATGTTGCCTAAACAACTTTAAGATTTGAAATCTACATGTTTTTTCTTGAAAACTTAGAGAATAAGTCCATTTAAAAACCAGGGAATTAACAGCTGGAAATACACGAGGGCTTACAGGTTTTTAAACAACAATGCATTTTTTTAAACAACTATGCAGAGCCCACTAACAACAAAAGTCATTAATGGCCATTTAAATGTCAAGACAATTACTGATTTACATATTTGTTTTTAAAAGAGGCTAGAAAGTGGTGACCACAGACCTTGTGTATATACAGATCAGCCTGCCACTCAGAAACTTGGAACAAAAAAATCTCTACCTGATACTGCTCACACACCACGTATATTTCTTAGCTGCTGATGCTGGAAATGTAAAGATGTTAACACATTTTTTTATAGATCAGTTTTTTGCACAGGAAAATTATTTGTAGCATGACTTCTCTTCTAATAATCTGCATACTCCTTGAGGAATTAAAGCAATACAATTTATAACACTGGAGATAGGCTTAATGCCATTATATGGTAACTTTCACTTTTTTAAAAATAGCTCTTACCTTGGTCCACAAATAGTGAAGCTAAGGGAACACCCTTCTGATTTTTCATTAAAAGTGTTGACCAAGGGTTGCTGCCATCTGAAAGGGGTCTTATTCTGAAATAACAATAGTTATTTTGATATTACAAAGCATACCTTGCTTATATACACTTCGACAAAAAATTACTAAACCATCTTTTTTAAAACTATAAACATGTAGGTACATAACTTGAAAACAGTAAAGCTTTCCAAAGGTGGTAACATTTGTATATAATAGCACAGAGTCATCTATTTACAAATTTACACATGCCTTATGTCAGGTATTTCCTATAAGATGAACATTTCAGGCCAAAAAAGAAAGCAAATGAAAAATGGGCCTTAACTACCTATTGAAGAACAAAAGTTGGTGAAAACCTGGACAACAGTTTCACTGTCAAAGAAATCATGTAAATATTGGAAATTTATTAAACATAGTGACTTTAAAACAAACAAAAATATTATAAAGCCAGTTTCTATAGATGGTATGGGACCAACTGCTGCCACAAGCAAATGAGTAGGTGTGTCTACCAAGAAAAAAAAAAGCTGCTATAAATAATGATATATACTAGAAGAGATAAGAGAAAGGATCTCTTGCTTCAGAAAATCTGATAATCTCCAGTTTTGAGCAATCAGAAAAAATAATCTGAAAGTGAAGGTGTCCAGCTGATTTTAAGAACTTTTCACGCTGTGTTTGTCAGTGTAAATGATGTTGCTGGTATGAATTGTGCTTCACGTATGCAAAGTCAGTCAGTCTTATTTAAGTCTACTGGAAGGCCCACTGGGGGCCATGCTTGCAGTTCCTCAAGTCAATCTAAGGAAGGGCAAGAAAGACAGGCCATGAATGTCTGGTATGCATTAGTAGCTCAGCATCCCGGTACATTCCAAGTCTCAAGAACCTGAGATAAAGGATAATAGATAAGAGCCACCAAAACCTTAAGATAACAAAACAGTTCATCCTTGAGTCTATGTCAGGGGTAGCTATCCATTACTAATGTAATTCCTAAATTAATTAAAAGGTAGGACTAAGTTTTAGCTGTAACTAGAGACTGTAGAACTTCTCTCACTCACTACCTATATTAGCGATTCAGTTACCAAGAACACTTAGTATTATCAAACAAAATGTAGTAGACATACTTGTCCTTACAATCTGCACGATCTTTTGTTTGAACTGAACTTGGTCCCCATGTACAACCTCTCTTTTTAAAACTTCTCTTCACATCTTCAAACTCTTCTTGGTGATAAGTTGTGCTCCTTCCCCAAGTTCTGTTGCTTTCATCTGAAGTTACTAGAGATTGGATTTAAAAACAAACAAAAATGCTCCACACATAAATAGCATTTCTAAAACCAAAATATTTTGCCAGAACAGAGTATTTTCTTCACTGCAAAACCACTTTGACACAGTAACACCATGACAAAACAGAATTTGAGATTTTTTTTCTTTTACAAAAACCACCACACAAACTGCACTGATCCAAGAAGATGAGCAAGCAAGAAAAATAGTTTATGAGCTGACAAGAGACCCGATTAAATATAAAGCAGCAAAACAATCATATTTTCCATGCTTCCTTTAACTGAGAACCTTATATTTAGGTAATTCAGACAAGTGAGTTAGACTGAGCACTTAAATTTCAATGAAGAAAATACATGCTATGGAACAATTGGCATCAAATGAAACAGAATATTCCAAATGCAGACAACAATTAACATTTTCTTTCTTGCTACACCAAACCAAATTATACTTTTAAAGTGTCTAACCTTGATTAAATGCTTAGTCTGTCACTGTCTCAACTGTTAAATTAAGCAGAACCAGCACCTTTGAAACATAATGAAATCTTGCCTTTTTTCATAACCCCACTGGGAAGTTCATATTCACTTGTGATATCTACATCTTGCTGGTACACATATACACTGTTTCTTCGGCCATTAGTTGTGTGTGTATCTGTTTTGGGAATCACTGAGGAAAAATTAAGAGAATGTAGTAGAGAGACAAGTTGATTTCAGAAATGGAACTGCTTCCCTTATATTTTTATCTTTGGGTCATAAAGCTCAGATCTATAAAAGCACTAACCATCTTCTGATAGCGGGTTTTTACTGTAGGGTTTAGAGGATCCTCCTTCTAGGACCAGACCCTGGCAAGTAGGTTTTCGCATACAACCAACTAACTGGAAAAGTTACTTGCTATCAATGTAGCGTGCTTACAGCTATGATGGAGAGACCTAAGAGAAAAACAACTTAGCCAGTTATAAAGAGCGTGATAAATGAGGTGGCATTTACATGCCCGTGGATCTGCCACTCCTGCACTGCACAGCACAGCACTCTCCTCCTGCCTCACCAGCACAGCTTCCCCTGTGGTACGGCACTCTACTTGCCTTCTTTACACTCCCATTTTCAACCACATTCCAGAACCTATGGAATATATATCTTACTGTTTTTTCCTCCTCCCTTTAAAACACCTTTAAAAATCAGGTAAATTTGTTTCAATAACAAGATTTACAATTAACTAGATTTTTATTTTAACTTAAAAAACTTTTCGATTTGGAAGCTAGACTCACTCATGACAAAGCGAAGCAATCAAGTAACCAATTGTTAGATATGCCTGTCCAAATCATCTGTATTTGAGCAAGTCTTCTTGAAACAAAGACACTTTGAAGTAAAATCAAGATAAAACATTATTGTGGAAAAGAGAATTTATTTTGCACAGGTGCAGATGGGTGTGGAAACTAAATTGTTTCAGCTAGATACTCTTGAGAGATCCGATAAGCTTTTAGGTAAAGTCTAGGGATCCAAACTCAGAAACAGAAGCGTACTGCTTTTAAAGGAGAGCCTTTATGTTCTCCTGTATGTTCCAGTCCTACAAATACAAATGCCTTCTCAAATAAAAAAAAAAAAAAAGAAAAATCCCCACTAGCACTTCACATGCATGCAAGGAGTGGCTATAGCTTACATAAGGCTACGCATTTAAAAAAAAAAGCCTCAAGTTTTCAGAATCATGCCAATACCTGACACTTGCTTCATTTCCAAGCGTTTCCCCAGAGCGTAAGGAGAACCAAAGATAAAACGAGACAGTCTTGTTTATATGTAATTATGACATTTTACTAAGAAAAAACCTTTCTTACCTTTCTGCAGTAAAGAAACAATCAAAAAAACCCACCACACAGTTTGAGGCTGGGAAACCATTATCAACACAGATACTGTGTCAGCTAACTTCTGGAAAAGAATTTATGTAGTTTTTCTTCCTTCTCAAATTTTCATTAAGAAAAGCGAGACAGGGTTTGCCCACCTCTCATTTATCCACAACAAAAGGGTAGAAATGGTCTTCACCCAGAGAAGTGTATGTATTAGTTACAGTTCAAACAAGTAATAAAGTTACTGCCAGAAAAGACACCACTTCTCCTTTAGACATTAATAATGAAAATAATTTCATAAGGCAAAGGTATTCCAAAGGAGATGAGAGATCTGGTTTCTATCCAAACCTTGAACACAGTTTCAGCTTGGTTAAAAAAAAAATAAAAGAATCTTTAAACTAGCTAAGAACAGTATGCAGAAAAAAACTACATGCATTTTGACTTCCCCTCTCCTTATTTACTGATTCTGAACTAATTTCCTTCAGAGGTGACTACCCTTGGAAGAGAAGATAGGCACTGTCCACAAGCAATCAGCTGAAACAGGTTCCACTGATTCCATAGAGAAACTTGCTTTTTCATCTCACATAGCATTCCATGCTAAATATAGATCATCAGACAATCTACTTTGCACAATAGATCAGACAGTACAAATGCAAGCAGCAAATCCTGTAGGAACTGTTTTCTATCTCTACATATGCCGTTCCGAAATAGAAATGCAGGCTTCACTGTAACAATATGATCAGTTTTCTTTCACATTCATGCTACCTCCCCTACATAAGCATGAACACACCTTCCCTTCTGTCATCAGTACACATGGAATAATATAGGCCTACAAGCGTACCCATAATTTTATTTTTGTTTCTTTCTCTTGGTTTCAGAAAACCTAAAGCAAGCTTTCTTTTTTATTTTCTTCTGGTTTTGTATTTGTTAAAGCTTGTTTCTCTTTTGACATAAGCAAGCTGAGCTGCTGGCTGATTCTTCAGCTTTCCATATTACATAACTCCCTTATTCTCTGAATCTGTCTTTTTTTTTCCTGCCTTTTTTTTTTAGATAGTCCGCAACACATTTCCTTTATGAACTCCAATACTTAATAGGAACTTGTTTTCCATCTTACATGGGTTTTAAATGTGATACTTTGCCTTTTGCCATTATAAGTTTTGATTATTCATTGTTTTATCCCAGTTTACAAATGAGTTCCTGAAGTTATTAAGGAAACATATTATTTAAAGCATTCACAATCATTTTGAATTACTGAAAATTAGTTAGCATTTTAGCAAGATTATCCCTCCCATCAAAGAACAAGTTGCAAATGTCAGAAGAAGTTAAGAGATCTGGAAATCAGACAGAAATCTGTCTGGACTCTGATACTACTACCAGTGTTTCACTGAGCATATGGAACAGTCAGTCTCTGTTGACCAAATGAACAGAAATGGTAGAGACTTACACTGTATAGCTCGAAGACGAGGAATTATTGTGGGGCTACTTGATGGACTAGAACTGTTACTGTTTAAACTCCTCCTCTTATCCAGATTGGGTGATGCCTGCACTGTTATTTTGTGCTGGAAATCTACAAGAGAGTAAAACAAATCAGTTTTAATGTTACAAATAATAATAAAAAAAAATCTTCAGATTATACTGCTTTGCCTCTCAAAACAATTAAAGCTATATAATGAGTTAGACTTACTAGCGTAAGAGATGTTCATACTAAAAACACTGACAACCTAACTCTTAATGTAACAATTTAGGTATTGAGCCAAACAGGCAGGATTTCACACCTTCACAGATAGTACATGACAGGTTTGCAGTAACATCAACAAAAGGTTAGGTCCAAGCGGACCCAAACTGAGACACATCCACATCAGAAGCTGTTAGTCAATGTTGTTGGTTGTCACACAGGGGAAGAAAAAATCTCGATATTTCATCTCAAATCAATAAATATTCACGGAAATCAGGTTTGTCTTATTTTTTTTAACATGTAATTCATATAAACATAAAAAGTAACTATTAATAAAGAAGTCACATCTATCAACATGTCATAAAAACAAGACACCAAACTACAGAATTACAAATATGTATAGCAATGTAGTAAAAAAAGAATAACAACAAATATTGGCAAGTAGGGGAAAATATATGAAATAAAATTTGACGTTATGCTCCTCTATAATCCCCAACATCAGTGCAATTAGATTGCACGCTATTCTTACAACAGAATTGTCTCAAGGACAAGTTCACCTGGATGATTCTTGACAACAAAGACCTAAGTGGTATTCTGAGTAGAACTGTTTATTCTATGACATTTTCAACTTAAATATGAGCATAAGTGGAAACAAAGGACCAAATATTTAGTTTAAGCTTGTCAGCCAGCATAAATCAATCTAAGATGCTCATCTGGGAGGCTGTAGTGTGATTTTTATTTTATTTACTGCTGTTATTAAAGTAAGGAAAGAAAGGTTTATTTCACTAGTGCTGAAACAGTATTCTAAATATTACTGTCCTCTTTGTCTCTTTCCAACTACCAGACAGCTATGATTTGGTTAGACTTCTGTCAACATGGCATTAAGTTCTTACTGCATTAGTAACAAACTGACAGACTTGACCTGGAAGCTACTGGAAGGAAGCCCATCAACACCAGGATGCTGGTACCACTACCGAAGGCTTTCCAACCAAGGCTTTCCAACATCTGGCCTAACCTTGAGTTTCCCTAGTGCCATCTCGTGGCAACATTAAAAAGGCACCACTCAACCAGTTCCTGACAGTAAAAAAACCCCAACTCTACAAACACACCTTCTTCGCAAAGGGAACATTTTAATGAGTTCATGGGTGGAATTAAATGCTCTAACGCTGAAATTATACCGTATTCGCACTTCGAAATAATATCTTCTGTTGCTATTAAGCTTTTCTTTCTACTTTCTTAAAAGAAGTAAGGCATTGAAGATTGTAACTGCTGTGTCGTGTTTTGCAACTGCACTAACCATGCAATTTGCACCTACCACACCTATACCTCCAGCCATTATGAAGTGCTGCGTTTCTACTACATCTTTGCAAGTTTAGGGCAAACAGCACTAATATTTGATTATGTTAGAAAGTTCTGCGACGCGATAGAAAGGTACTTTTCTATCTGCACAAAAAGAATGATAGCAAAAAGCTGGACTTTGAACCAATCTTAAATCATTTGGCTCTAATACTAGTAACCTTTCCCTCTAGATACAATGGACTTCTAGTTGAATCAGGTGAAAAATTCTTCCAGTTGAAATGAGGACTACTCCACAAGGATATATTTGAAAGGTGTTTTCTTAGTGGACAGGAAGGGCTATGCAATTCTTACCATATCCTTTTGCACTATTAGGGTAGGAGGACCTGGCAATGAATTAAAATAGTAGCCAATACTGAAAACATTAACCATGTAACTGAAGCCTGCATATTTAATCATAATATATACTGTGAACTTTAAAAAAATTGCAAACCTGAAGGCAAACTAATTCTGTGTCCATCTTTAAGTTTTAACCGGCTTCTTTTGAATTTGCCCTTCCTCTTCTTTACATTGGGTTTCTCTTGATTTAACTGGAATATCATTATATTCAGCTCACGCTCCAGGACATCGATCTCGCGTTCTGCTAACTGTTGCTCACGGCGCTTGAGTAATTCTTCTTGAGATTTTTGCTGAAGAGCAGCTCTTGTCAACTCCTCTTCTCGTGATCGAAGCTCCTGAAGATAAGATTCACATAAGTGAAACTAAAGTAATAATGTGAAGGTTGTACTAAAGGATATATAAAATGCACAGTAGGTTCTATTTCCGTATCTATTTTCATGTTGCACTACATACACGTAACAGGCACATACGACCTTCCGACAGTCCTCCGCCCTGCATAATCCAAGACTGTATCCAGATGCAATCAAGCATTATACAGATTTCCTTTTAACCATTTAACTTGAGCCACTTTACTCAAGGTAAGAAGCACTGGCAATGAGGACAACAGATCCAATCAAAGACTATCAGTTTATAGCCTAGCAGAAAATGCACTAGAAGTACTTCACATCAGAGACTCTTTCATAGCATGAGGGCTGGTCTTAGACAGCTCCTATGCACCAACACAAAGCCCATGACCTGATGAATACGCAAATGAATGTGTTTATCTCAAATTTTCTAACCTTGCCTGTTTTTCAGCCATGTATTAAGTAGCACTTTTCTATCTAGAACAGCAATCAGTATTACACCAAGCAAGGATTAGTGTAACAGGATAAACCAAGTCATAAGACAGAAGACAGCTGTTTCTTAATTAAAATCTAGCAGGTATCTGTATAACATCAAATAGCTGCTAACCACTGAATTACACCACATAGACTCTCCAACCATCAATCCCATAGAATAGTAGTTCTTTCCCCTTTATGCTTTTTTTTTATTTTGGAGAAGGGAAAGGTTTAGTGAGGAAGCTAGTTAATTTTTCAGAGTAAATGAATCCCCGAGGCTAAACAGCTGTAAACCTACCACCTTAAAATTATCTTAATCTTTAGCTTCCAAAACCTTTTAATTATAGCTGAAATTTAAGTAGACCTCTCTTCATAGTATGGGCATATTATACACGAAACAGACTTACCCAGAAACGTTGTAGTCAGTACTGCTAATAAGAGAGACTATAGGAAAAGGAGAAGCTATGATGTGACTGGCACTGTATGTTTCTCACTACTTTTTTTTATTTTTTCATTTTTACATATAACTGCATACATTCTACCTGGATAGAAATTGAAATTCAATTCAAAATAGAAAACCAGCATTTGAAATTAAGCTATGCTAAAAGTTCTGGATATATAAGAATCTTATTCCTATCTAAAAATCATTCATTTTGTCACTGTACAATCTATTAATTGTGGTAGTGGGTTTTTTTTAATCAGAGCAGACTGCGGGCTTCTGCTCATCAGTATCCAGCAACGTTGTATGCCAGCACAATTCCTTATCTCATACAATGAAAGCAAACACGCAAATTTTCTGCTCTTCTTAACTCCCACTTTGTCTTGAGTAGAACAGTTTCTGAACTATACTACTTCGATGTTTCCAAATAAGGGGAAAAAACCCCTCTCTGTTCTTGCCAAAAGAATATGGATGTCAAAAGACAGGTTAGCACTGAAGCAAACTGTTTCAGCAAGAAGTATCTGTTTCTCAGAAAGATACTTGTTTTTTCTTTACAGGTATAGCACACAGACACTATGTATGACTGTTTTAAAACTTAATTGAAATGACTGACAAATTTCATATGGTTTGCTAAGTTGGAGTGAGCTTGTTTCAACATGTTTTGTTTTTTTTTTTTAAAATCCACTCTGCTTAACATACAGTTTTGCAAAAGGCAATTCTGCCTCTTGGAAATTCAAAAGAGCTTGTCTACATGCCAACAAGTAAGGTGTTGTTGTTTTGGTTTGTGTTTTTGTTTGTTTTTTCAAACAATATTTAATCACTTAGTTTAGAGTTTGCTGCAAATTCTCACTTTCCTCCTCCTCTTGTCCAGTCAAAACTGGATAACCTAAAACAAGGGTTGGAAGCAGAAGCTGCACAAGCTCAAATTTAGAATAAAGGTGCTTTAGCATGTAAATAGAAAGGGTGCTTATTACTGTATTAATAGAGTAATAAAGATGTATTAGGAGACACTGTTGATTCTCCATCTCTTGTCCTCAAATCCAGGTTCCATAAAGCTCAGTAACTAGGCAAAAATTGAAAGCATGTATTGAAAAGACAGACACTCTAGAAAAAGTAATAGTGTTTCCTCACTGAGAGATTAAGTATTTACTCCTTTTCCAAATAAACTAATTAAAAACAGACTTACTGTAATTAGTTGTGCAATGTTTTTACACCACACTACAATTAAAACACCCATTGTAAGGAAGCTAGGAAAGAATTCTACATTTAAGTTGCTCAAGAACGTTTGTCGAAGGAAGATTGTGATCTCTTGGAGTGGGCGTCACCATCATTCATTTGCAGCAAGCCCTTGAGGAAATTCCTCCAGCTACAGAAGTTCGTCTTTTACAGGGCATGAGACTTGATGTAGGGTTTTTCTGTTTGTTTTTTTTATTATTATTATTATCATTACTGTTACACAAATAATTCATAGACATTACTTTCTCCCTAGTATCTGTCAGTAAAACTGATAACACGTCAAATTAAATAAGCCCACACATATGAAAACCTTGCCTAAGTCAAAGTTACATGCCTTCATTCTTAAACAGGTTTACCTAATTAGGGCAGAAGCCTTTGGAGGTGTATTTACTTTGGCATATGAGAAGTAAGTTTCATTTTATCTTTTCCCTTTTCTAATTAAGCTTAATCCACTTTTACACCAAAAATACGACTTTTCTCCTAAAGCTTAGCACCGACTTAGTTAATCCTAAGCTTGATTAGTCAGATTGTTCTTCAGTGGGAAATCTCATACTGGACCAGCCTCCAGAAAACAAAAAAAAAACCCCAAAACCTGAATGGGAGTGCCTGTTACAATTCCTTCCAGAGTAAAAAGGGGGAAATTGTTGGTAGAGCAGTTGCTGGAGGGGCAGAAAAGAGAGTTATGCCCTATGGCAGGTTGTGGCAAGTAAACACAGCTGCTGGTGACCCTACAACAAGTAAAAAGGAAAGTCTCTACTCTCTGTAGAGCAACTATCACCCATCCGGAAAGGAAGAGATCTGACAACTACAGAGGCACACAGCCCAGCTCTAGCAACCTGTATGCCCACTGCAGGCAGGGCAGAGACTACACAAACAACACTTACCCAGTTCTGTGAACCAAAATGGAAGAGGGAAAAGCAGAGGGTAGAGGAAAAGGCAGACAGGAAGTACGTAACATTATTATTTATGACACTGCAATCTTAGTGTCGATCAATACATTCTGATACCACATATGCTGATATTATAGTAGGTCTGTAATGTCACACCCACTGCCAACCAATAGTCCACAAAGAGCCATTTGTGACATCTGATGAGAAGCAGCAAGGGGCAAAGGCTACTGACAGTGACTTGCAAGATGAGAGTTTAGTTTTTGCTTTTGTCAAAGTGACTATGTCTTTTACAAAGATTTGTTCACACATCGCTGCATTTCAATTCTCTTCTTCCTCATCTATTACCACGTCATGAGAAAGGACAACAAATATATACTGGGCAATAATTATACCGCAAGAAAGACCTGCAATGAAGGAATCTGTTTCTCCTAGAAGCATTTCTAACAGGGACTCAAGAGGACATCTGGTCTATGCCAACTGTTATAGTTAGGAAGTTGTCTAAAGGACAACAAACTTCAGAGTGATTAAAAACTAGCTGAAATAACTAAAAGAGAATTAACAGTGAGCACTCATTTAGCACAAACGTATCACAACATGAGAATATGGAAAGAACATCAGTGTCAGGAATCTGAATAATGAAAGTAACTGGATTTGCTGATTCATGAGTACAAGTTTGATCTAATTGATCTTATTAATATCTAGCAAGAAGACTCCAAAAACTGCAACATTGAAAGTGATTACTATTATCAGTCTGTTCAGGAAGGAGAGAGATAAAAGTACTATTCCAGTTTAGGAAAAGAAGACACACAATACAGGCATACAACAGGACAAAAAGCTTTTCATTCCCACAGCTGAGGAGAATGTTCAGCACCAGATGAAAATCTGCCATGGTTATAAAGATTAGCTAAGGAACAATTAAACTCAGGTTTGTTTGTTAAGTGATGCATTCAAGTATCAAAAAAAAATTTGACATTTTAAAAAGAGCCTATGTGCCACATTCTACAGATCTACATCCTGTTTTCTTTGGGGATACAGGTGTGGATATGTTTCTCTTTCCACTGCCTGTATTTCTTGAATGAGCCATTCATATGATAACTCTCACTTATTACCGTAACATTATGCTTTCTGTCAAACTTAACATTTCACTTCAAATGAAATACCTCTAGCTATAGCTTCAGAACTGTGTATTGTTCTTGTTAAATAAGAATGAGGAAAAGTAACATTGTCCCAAATTTGAGAAAAACAGTAAACAAACATTGTTTCTAAAATAAGTTTGCTGCATGACAGTTAAAGGGTTATCTTACAATACTGTCCAGAAAGACATTAATGGAATTTAAGAATAGTACGTCCACCAACAATAGGCAACTTAATAATGTTTTAATAAGAGAGTTAATACTCTCTTCCAAGTATTTTATCCTCTCAAGCATATCTCCACAACTAAATCAGGTTTCTAATATTATATTGGTAAGACACAATTCAAAAGTTCAAAACTGCTGCACCACATAAATGCACATACACACATACCCTTCCTTCACTGACATGCCGTAGGAAAAGTCAACTTACTTTTTCCTTGGTCCTCAATTCATTGAATATCTGCTGAATTTCCAATTTCCAGTCATCTTGCATGGAATGGAAAGACTCTTGAGGCATTTCAGTCATAACTGCCCCTTCAACGGCAGTAAGCTGTTCAAGAATTAAGGCAAACGATGGTCGGATATGAGGGTCCTGCTCCCAGCACTCTAGAATTTATCAAAATCCCATCAGTTTTTTATTATACATAGAACTTCTTGAAGAACTACATGAATTTCAAGTTACTTGCTACAAGATCTAATGTGTTCCCTTTATCTGCAAGGCTTCCCTAGTTCCTTTTCGACTTACAGAAGTGACATCTACCTACCTGTACTCAGAAGACTGTTTTTGTATTAATAGACAATTTTTTTTCATGTCTGTCATTAGGATCTGAAATAGCAAAACTGGCAGTACTGCACAGAAGGAATACATATAAAAGGTACAGAAACTCATTAAACACAAGGAAATAGCCACTAGCAAGCAATGTTTATTTCTCTCTAAAGTATTGCCAAAACATTTTTGACACTCAGGTAGAAACAACAAGGAAAAAAATGGCATTTGCAGTTCTTTCCCTTGGGATTTTAATCTTTATCTTGTATTGATCTATAGTATATCCTGTAGTTTATGAAAACTAATGCATTTTGAGTGTAAAAGGAAATCAGTAAAACCAGAGAAAAAAATATACTCTGTCACAACTGAAGAACTTATGCGGTACACCAGAATACTGCATGACTTCCCCAGAAATATATTCAACTGTCTGTAACACCAGATTGCTGTGTAGAGAAAAAGGAAATACTTTGTACACAGCACATTATCAATTGAGGTATTTATTTTGCAACCTCATGACTATTACAGGCAAGGATACATACCCCCAAAACTTAACTATTTAAATACACAGGAAGAAACAACACAGATACCTTTCATTAGTTTTGCAAATGGTTCAGGGCAGGTGGATGGAATGGGCAAAGTAAGCTTATTGACAGCAACTCCATACGCCACAGCAAGGCCATCAATGCCACGGTAAGGAACTTCTCCTGTAAGCAGTTCCCACAGCAATACTCCATAACTACAAAAGGTAATTTTTTTAACAGTTATTTTCTGAATACTGACACCTTGTTTCCTCAAGAACAAGTATCTGTCCAACCATACACTGAAATTCACGAGGATTTCCCATGTCAAAGGTGAATGTCTTTAAGAGTCAGCTCTACTTTAGTCATCTTGTACCTTCCCACTAATAGTCATTAATCAAATTGGACATGACTCTAAGACTAGCTTGCGCTCCTATTCAAAATGTAGCCTGAAGTCACTTCTATAGAAATGCTAGTATCATGTAAATCTTACTTACAATCAGAAGTCTAAATGACAGGAAAACAAGCAACCTTCTCCCCACCAAAAACCCACAAAACAAAACAAGGAAAACCTCAGCAGAGCATTCAGGCCATTCTCCTTTCCACACATTTCACAACAATCTACCAAGATGTACACGCTAATTTAAAAAAAAAATGGTAATAAAAAAGACCAGAAAAGACTCAGCATTGTAAGTTTGCATTTCTAATCTCTTGTGTGTTATACAAAGGCCTGTTAAATTTTCACTGCCCACATAAGATGCAACAAGATTGAGAAATGGATCACACACACAACTAATTTCTCCACACTAGGAAAAAACCCAAACCAAACAAAACAACACTGTCTCCAGTGAAAGGTGATGGCATGAAGAGATTTTTTCTCAGCATCAAGTACAGAAATCAAGAATCATAGAAATTTCTATTGCAGCAACACTAATCGTAAGAATTTCTGCTATGCTCTCCACTCTAGAAGAAGAGCTGGGTGGTGTTTTTACCTTCCTTGGGTCTGTATGCCCAATGCTTGGCTTGCTTAAATGATCCAAGCCCCTATAAAGGGCTGGGACAGCACGTTCACTGCTGTTGCTCCACACCACTGAAATGGATAGATTTCACAGTCATTTTTGTGGAAGCAGGAATTATTCCTTTTAAAACATAAGCCTAAAGTGGACTTTATGACCGGGTTTGGGTTCCGCCCCCCCCACTTCTCTTCCTGCCAGGGAATCACTATTTGTAGAACAGAAATACAAAGGACAACCTTTTGCTGCTGTTGAATAGTGAAGTGAGCAGGCAAAGGGAAAAAACAGAATACAAAGTATTCCACTTGCCCTTTCTCTCCAGGTGTGTGAAGAAACCACCTGCCAAGTATTGCAGGACTGGACTGAACTCTCCTTCATGAGGAGAAATGCACACAGCACTGGGGTGGTAAGGGCTATGTATCCCTTCCCTTACTACATACTAGTAAGGGAAGTACTACCTTAGTACTAGAAATACCACCTCAACTACAGCAGATGTGACAGGCAGAACACCACACACTAGTAAAGTTTTTCTATAGTGCTCTCCTCAACAAGGAAAAGTCATTCAGCATTACACAACACCTTACAGCATCGCTTTAATAAGCAATAAGACATCAATCTATTCAATATCAGCACAAATTTCAGCAGTGTTTTGTTTATGTATGTTCTGTTTATCTAAGAAGTTTTGCCTATCATAACATCTTGGAAAACTAATGAATTTATAGTGTTAACAGTTAATCAAAAGCTGAGAAATACGGTTTATTCCTAAAAAATAAAAAACAGAATAAAAGAGAAAAGTCGTGGGCTTCTTAATAATTTCCTCCCAATTTTTTCCAGTCTGATCTCTGCACTTGTTTGTATACTCAAAGAAGGACAAAATGATGAATTCCAATTTTGTTTTAAATCAGTGGTACTTCTGACAATAACAAGTAGTACAACACTTCCTGCAGTACATACCTATTTTATGCATGATGAAGGAATTCTACTGAACTACATCTCATCTGTGTGCTTACAGAAAGCATAAAAATAATGTCATGATCTCTCAGCAAGTGTAGGCTGTTCTTAATTCAAGGAGTTCCCTTGTTCAGACTATTCTATAGATATTCTAGCATGAACTCTGAAGTTAAGTAAAACAATAAATTTAAAAAGAAATAATCTTTTGTAAAAAGTTGTGTCACACTATTAGCTTTAGTTATAATTCAAACTTAATCCTAAGTAGTTTTCAACAGCCCCAAGAAGGTAGTTATAAAATTTTAAACAGAACAACACAGTAATAGCCTGAAAGTGTCTCTTAATGAGAACAATCTTAACATCCAGTACCAAGAGCCAGCACTGTGGGGGGAAAACTGTGGAAGGAATCCTAAAGACATTCTAGTCCTGCCATACTGAAGTTTTTGGGAGGTACTAATCTATCATTATCTAGGACAACAACTACTTATCAACTCTCTCAACTACAGAAGTAGCTACTTTGTGTATTAAATTTCACCAGCCCACATACAGTTGTTCTATGTGTACAGTCAGAGCTTCTAAGAAATAGTTTTTTGAAAGAACAAAAGCTATCTCCTTTTCCGTCTTCAGGAAAAGGCCAAAAATACGGGCATAACATACTTTAATTATACATTTTTAAACCACAAAAACTAATACACTTTCAACAAGATCACCTTTTAAGTATTTTCATTATTAAAAATTATTCTCCTGCCATCAAATGTGATTTACTATAACTCATTCCAGCAATAACTTGCTATTTTAACCTATTTTTAAAGCTGATAAAAATGAAGGTAATTAAGGTTCTCAAAGTTCATTTTACTCTACAATCCATCTTCTAAAGCAGAGGTTACAAAACATTGCTCCATGAATCACTTCAAAATTATACGAAATGTGCCAGCCAAAAGCAGCTGCTAATTCTGCTGTACAGTAAGTGCTTCCTAGCTCTGCCAAGAGCTTGTACAATGGAGGCACATGTTACAGTAAAGACCACTGCTGAAGCACAACATCAGCACTTGGAAATCTGTGGGCATATTTGCACTTTCAAGCTCCGTACAAAAAACCAAGACTGACATACCACTAAGAAATGTGTGATGATCGTCGGAAGGATAGAGCTGAAAAGAGTGGAATTCTAGTCCGGGAATTTGGAAGCATGTGACAAAGAATAATAAATGCAGTAGTTAATAGGTCTGGTTCAGGAAGCAAAAGGATACACATGCAGGGCCTGGAAAGCACCAATTCTGCTATCTAGGATGACACCTGAGAACACGCATTCTGGAAGGCTCTGCATGAAAATACTCCCACAACATTTCCGAGCACTTACTGATTCTGGACGATGAGCTGCAAGTGAGCGTACACTTGAGCAGAGTCAATTGCTTCCCCGCCCTGACCCCACCCCACCCCCCAGTAAGAGGTCTGCAGACTTTCGGAGACTGAGCACTCAGTTCAGAACTTTCCTGAAATATACTGGGTTCTTGTCTTTGACAGACCCATACTTAAATTTGCGACCTGAATGCTTCTTTAAAGCAAAAAACCCCTCCCATAACCAGGGTATTCCTTATTTACTTTTCTTTTAAAGAAGAAGTAAAGATAAGCAACAGAATAGATCAAGGTGCAGTAAGCAGAAAATATTTAGAAGCCAAGAAGGTCTAAACTATACTGTACAACACAGCCTTTCTACTTAAAAACCTCTCCTGTTAGACGTCCATCATTGAACTAAATACTTACATTTTTACAAGAGAGGCGTGCAGGAGAGAAGGCGAAGAAGAGAAATACTGTAGGTTCCAAAAATGTAAACTAATGTTGCAGGAGAATATAAAATAATTGCACCAAAGCATACCCCCTCAGATACCTAAAATCACAGCAACAAGACTGGACAGGACCTGTAATTAAGCATGGAATACAGCTGATTAGGGAAACTCCTACACCCAACCTCCACCCCGCAAAAGAAAAAAAAAAATTTTAAGAAAAAAGGAAGAAAGAATGGAAAAACAGAATGAAGCCAAAGACGTTTCTCAACTGGGCATCAACTCAGACTGATGTAAACAAAATGATGAAAATCTAGACACAAGATAAATGGGTTTTGCAAAACGGTAGTGCAGTTATAGAATCATTCTGAGAATACCAAAAGTATTACTTCATGCTGCAGAGTATCAGGCATCTAGGCAAAATAGGACCCTATTTAAGAATTATACAACATAGAACATGCATAAGAAGGCATGAGAGAACAGATTTAAGTCCTCTCCTCCTTCCCGAAACAGCTATCTTGGATCCTTCAGAGAGAAAATATTTCAAAAAGAAAGGAAATGTAGACTTTTCAGGGTGAGGCACAGCAGCTTTTAAAGCCTATTGTGCAATCACTGCTTTTTCCCCACTCACAAAACAGAACTAAATTAAAACTGAAGTTTCAATTCCTTTTCTACAATACACGTATCCCACACTACACCACTCAAAAACAGCATCAGTATTGAGAGCCAAATTATTTATACGATCCACAATAACGTCTTTAACAAGAAATACACAAATTTAACATAGGGAGTTCCCCACCTTTAAAATTAGAGAGCACGTTAAAACAATTTTGTGCTGAACACACTCTCCTCACTCCAGCTACTAGATGCAAAATCTCTATAAATATAAAAGCTTAGATCTAATGCTTACTTTTATTCATGACATTGTAGATTCCTAAAAACCAGTACTAATTTAAGTCAACATTTCACAAAGTTCTGGTTTGCAGCTTATTTTTATTTATCAGACATATAAGGTAATAACTGGTTGCTCCTATTTCTTTATGCAGAACAAGACTTTTCAAACATCTGATATTAAGTAAACATACCAATACGAGAACAATCATAATTTAAACAGCCATAGGCTCTTGATACATAAGACCCCAGATAAAATACTTCGGTATCTTAACCAATAGATATTTTAAAGGCTTTTCTTAATGAGATCTTGTGTTCTCAAAAAAAAAAGTTTTTCTTTTATTTTCCCTCTCTGCCTCCACTCCCAATTTCTAAGTCATGAATAACCACAGGGAGATCAAAAGAACTAGATGCTGAGAAATGAATATGTTTCTTAACGCATCTATACTGGCAATATGCTGAGACAATAACCTAGGAAATCACCAAAAATTCAAATAAAAATTCATTCAAAAACCTCAGTGTAGTTCTACTAAATATGGTCTTCAGCAAATGAACTTCTTACCTCCAAATATCACTTCCTTTAGAAAACATAGAGGACTTGATAACTTCTGGAGCCATCCACGCATAAGTCCCTGCTGCACTCATTTTGGTTGTTCTGTGCCACTCTCTAGCCAGACCAAAGTCTGTAATCTTCAGAGTTTTATTACAAATGTCATCATGTTCCATCTTCTCTAGCAACAAAACTGCAAAAGATTTGAGTTTGTAAATTAATGCAATGGGAATCACATCAAAATATCCAGTTCTGCTATTAATTTCACATACAACTTGTACTGCACAGGTAATTGTATACTTTAAATGTTGTGAAAATATCATTGCCATTTTTGTAAACGTGAAAAAGGTTTTTGATAATTCTAAGCTATTCTAAGCCATAAAAGTGAGAAATACCTACAGTATCATGAGTTCTTCACGCAACTGCATGAGTAGATACTAAACTAGCACAAGAAATCCACTGTAAAGAGTTGCGAAGTAAAGCACACAAGTTTAAAGCCCAGAGCCCTAACATCCCACAAATGACGACAGGCTGGGAAAAAGGTATTCACTTCAGAACGAGATTCTGAAGCAATAAAAATAGCAGTAGTAGTAAAACAAAAACGAATGTTAAGAATTCTTACAAAAGACTTGGAAAACAAAGTGAGACATATTACATCACTGTATAAAAGCCATCCTTAATACTGCACCCAATCCTGGTTCCTACTCAACTCAAAAAATATATAACAGAACTGAAAGAGGCACAGAGAAGGACACAACCAGGGTGCTCAAAACAGCATGACCAGAGCTACAAGGAATGGTTAACAGACAAAGAGTCTTTCCCTAGGAAAAGGAACAGAATCTATAACACCACCTATGGAATGAAGAAAGCTGTAGGTAACAATTGTTCACTGTTCCCACACACAAGAAACGGACATCATCAAGCAAAATTAGCAGATTAGAATCAAACACGTGGCAGTTGTTCACACAACACAGGGGCAGGTGAACTTTGGAATTCTTGGCATAGTATGTGAATACTATTATTATACATAGATTTAAAAAGCACCTACACAAATTCACAGAACACAACTCCATAAAGAGCATCTACATCCAAAAAGTGGGTTTAAGTTCAAGTAACCCCCAGGCCACAAATCAGTACACGTTGGGACACCATACCAGGGGAGTTAGCTTGGCTTGAGAGTCCACAACTGGCAACAGGACACTGGACTTAGACCAAATCCACATTACCTTTATGGATGTTAAAGAGTAAATTATCTTTTTTTTGGCTGTTGCATCCTACAGTGTGTATCCGGTGTCTGACCTGTTCATAGCATGACAGCACTGGCAGAGTTGTAATCCACCTTCATAAAACAGTGTTAAAAGAAAAGAGAACTGGCTTATTGTGTTAGAGCTCACAAGGAGAAAGACAACAGGTGCAAAGGCATCATTATTAACACAACATAATTTTAAACCCATATTGAGGTCCTCTGTCACTGTCTGTGGTAGTAACTTAGCTTTAACCTTCTGTTAAAATGACCTCCTGGGACAAAGACCAAAGGTTAAATTACAAATAAGAAGAATCATAAATGCATGTGTTTTCCAACTCTATGTACAGCAAAACACAGTACAGGGAACTCATGAATAAACAAGCAGATAAAGAATCACCTTCCCTTACAGAGGGGAAAAAACTGATGACCTTCCATTTGCAATTACAAGAAATCATTTTTACGGGTAGAAGTTAATTACAGTCTTAGAAATACTTTAAAAATCACATCAAATCCAGATGAAAAAAAGAGAATCCACATTCAATTTTCAGTAAGCTTCTTAACACAGAGTAGAAGAAATTAAGGCCAAAATGGTACAGGCAAGCCAAGAGCTCACCAGTCAGCATCACCAGAACAAGTTAAATTCATGCAAGAGTTTTTATACCTTTATACTTGAATCAAAGACCTATTGTTTGCTATTCCATTTCAAACATGTTCAGCAGAATTCCTGACATTCCTTGTCAGTCAATGTGACCGAAACCAAAAACAGTCAGTCTTGCAAAAGGTAATAACTGGCATGGGGCCAAGTTTCATCCTACAAAGGGACAACGTTTCTTAGCCGTTCAAACTTCCCTTTCCGGCTGGTAGCCAGGAAAACAGCAACACTATACACAGATTACTTAGCAGCTGGGTAGTAAAAATGCTCTGCATAGCTGACTAGTGCTCGGTACGTGCTTCTCTTGCGGTAGCCTAGCAACCTTTACTACAGCATCCTTCTCCCACTTCCGCAGCTTCCCAGACCTTGCTGGCTGCTAACCTGTGAGAAGTCACTTTTACAATCTCATACTTACCCTGTTCACTCACCCCTACTTGTTTCTTTTACAAATCCCTTAAATTGACTTTTCAGACTCCAATACACTTGCAATATTAAGTCAGGTAAGAGTCAGTTTAAGACTTCCTGGTTTAATTTTAACATTTTTCAGACTTTTTATTTTCCACAAAGAGTAAAGCTGATACTTAGACTACAACTATTTCTGAATTCTTTAAAATCTAAGAGAAGGAGATTAAGTTGGATGTGAGAAGACTACTTCGTGCATTCTAACATAAATTGTCACCTTGGAGTGTTCAAACGTTGCATGTACTACAGCCAGAAATAAACATTTGACTAAATATATTAAGGACACATTTTTCCTACCAGTCACACAATTTTCAACTAAATTCTGAGTTTAGCACACCTCCCTTTGTGACTCTACCTTTCCACAATGAGATGAAGGAAAAAGTAAATTTCTTAACATCATAGCAGCAAAGGTTAGGATGCCATATACCAGGCAGTGCTTGAATATAAGAGACAGCACACGCCCAGAACTTTTTACAGCTGGGGAAAAAAAGAGATGTTATTGCGTATCATTTTCAGTAATTCTATGAAATATAAATCAATAGGTTGAAGACAAAAGCCAAAAAAATCCTGAAATCAGAGAAAGAAAAATGAAAAACTACAAATGCTATGTGGTAAAGCGGTATTGAAATTGGTGCATATGATACTGCGCATGTCCTAAAAATTAAAGACACTATTGACAGCGCAGCAAGCGTATATGAGGATAACACCACAAAACCCCCAAAGATATTGCTATTTAACCATACAGATGAAAAAATCTTACACTCTTAAAATAAGGTAACTAAAAAGAACTTGGAAAACCAAGTATTACTCATCCTAGATCACTGAAGGAAGTAGCTCATAGAATTAAAAAATAATCTAGGTTGGAACGGACCTCCAGATGTCAACCCCCAAAACTCAGAGCAGGACAGATGTTGTAAAAAGTGTAAATCTACTGTGAAATATTTTTCTGAATCTGTAAAGTTATGGCGCTCCATGCCAGAATAAAAGTAAACATCTATACTCAAAACAACTGTATTATATTCACTCAACTACAGACATTAAGTTAACTTAAATGCCATGTCAGAATAGATTTTGAAGAAAACTAATTAAGGACATCAAGTCATAGAAAAAGCAGCAAAATTATGGCAGCATTACATTACAAATAGCTCGTCACACTAATCTCATTTTGTCGTGATAGATGGTTTCTTAGAAAGGGATAAGGTTGCAGACCTGAGCTGATGTGATTATCTTTTAGGAAGTTTAATTGTACAGACAGAATAAGGATTAATCAAATAATTCCACACAGCAGTTATATATAGGAAAATCAGGGTATAGGTTATAAAGAGGAATCATCACCGGTGTTCATTACAAAGCAAGTTTGCTTTACGTGCTGATTTGCAATCAATGTAAAAATACGAAGTGCATTTCAAAGTCAGAAGATACTGCCCACTCTGAGGAAGACCAGATCATCATACTGGAAAACTTGCAAAGTTGGAAGGGATCAATCATCAAACCTACAGCTATAAAAGCAGAGGCGAAGAAAGAAAAAAAAGGCTGGCTATTCTAGCTAACAGAAGGAAAACCAAACCAGCAGCAACACATAGTTGCGCAAGTAGCTCAAGCAATTCTAAAAGATACTAAAAAAGGCTTTTTTTAGTAGAAATGAGGAAGTACCAATAGAACTGTACAAAGCATAAGACCTCATAAGAAATACTGGATGACTAGTACTGCACATACATGTTCCACAACAGGAACTTAAACTGCAGCAGAGGCAGAAAATAGAAGTAGAATAGTTAGGAACCTGTAACGTCTTTTATTTAGATAACATCAGAAGACTTTGTCCTTTTTGCTAGGCTAAACAAAGGTTGAGAAGAGTTATGAGAACAGAAGTTAGCTGTTATCTAGAAACAGGATGCAGACATACAGCACCAGTGCTCTTACCGATAAAATATTCTCCTAGCTGCCCTGGCTGATCCATTTTACATGCATGCTTGTAATTAAACTCAGTTCTAGATCTGGAGCTACGAGGGTGGGGAGAGTCATATCAGATTTCAAGATATTGCCTCTTTTCTCCCACCTCGCTTTTGGCCCTCCTCTGCAGTGTAAAGCACAGTTTACTCCTGAAAGAAGCCACAGGATCCAACATATGCTCCTGTCAAAAATGTTCCAGAAACAGCAATGCCATTAATTTTTCCTACTTTCTTTCTGCAATATCATATTTACAGTAGGAGTCTTTTTCTACTAGTCTTATGGCACACTGCAATTATTTTATTGTATAACAGTATGCAGATAAGATGTTCTGCACACTTTTTAAAACTAAACTTACCACCCACTTGCCCAAGACTGCAACAGAACTGGACCTGCTGAGCCAGACCGTACTTCCCAATGCCTCGTTCCTCCAGTTAGAACAGAACCAGCAACATCTCTCTGACGAACCACTACATTTCCATACAAGCTGTTCTCAGTCAGAAAAGGCAGAGAATTCAGGTTTTAAATGGAGGCAGAAGTCTCAGTTAAATCCCACAAAAACGCTCCCAGTCCTCCCTCTTTTTCCTCTGCCATTCACTTTCCACCACTCCATCTCCAAATTCTCCCCTCTGGCAGTAACACTTGCTTTGAGCTTCTGAGAGCAAAAGGTAAGAGATCAACTGCAGCAGCTCAGAGATGCATACAGCAGCAGTCCAGATCTGGCCAGATTTGGACAAGAGCTGCCTTCTCTGCCCTGTTCTCTTTTCATCTGAGCTTGAGTTGAAATTTTACTGGGGGTGGAGGTGGGGGGAGAAATTGAGAGCCTAGATACGGATGGATAGGCTGTAACTGGTCAAGAAACAACAGAAAAGAGCACATTTACACAAACCTGATTCCTGGGGTGCATGCTTGCACTACCAAATTCAGGCATGTCCAGAACTACACCTCCAGTGCTACCTTCAGGACTAAGTTGAAAGTATTTTCGGTTGCAAGCATTTTAAACAAAAGGTTCACATTCTTGCCTCTGCTTCTCTCCTTTTTATTTCTTAAAATTCATATTGCTTAAGAAACAGTATTTACAGCAAGCCTGAGGGAAGCCTGGACAGACCTTTTAGTTGGCAGCACACACTGGAAACCTCCACCTAGCACCAAGCTCTTCAATGCTACTCTTCTAATGCAGGTTATTTCCTACAGTTCTACTTTTCTTTTTGTTACTAAAAATCATAGACTATATTTCTCTGACCGTATCTATTTCAAAGTCCCCATTTAATACAATACTTCATTTGGTAAGTTTCTTGAAATCCAAAGACTGTGCAGTTAAAATCAGTTTTATTTCCCAATGCATTCCAGCACTTTCAGGTGACCATTTTCAGTTATTAGCCATTTAAACCAATTGAGTAAACAAGGTTTTCTGAGAGAAGCCAATTCAAAGGATTGAACACCTTTTTAATAGCTTAGATGTACCAAATTCAAATTATCTTTTAATGCTTAAATTTTAAAAATATCATCCTGAAATACTTGAGTCCTTTCTATCCTTCCTACCCTCTTTATACCTTCTACTATGCCCTCTTTATATTCTCTATTTTGTTGCTACTAAAAATAAAATGTTAAGCAACTGTATTTTCTTAAGTTAGTTATTTGCCACCAACTGCTTCTTGTTACCTTATCTACAGTTTGCTAAATAGCTGACTATCATGGTTTTCACAAATACAAGCTATTTAATAGCATAGCTATTTAAGTTACTACAGCTACAGGTATGACCGCCTACATGCCCACTACATTTAGCACCACTGATAAAGTAATTCTTGGAGAATACCAGAAAGAAAAGAAAGATGTTATACGATGTACCTCTACTTGCAAATAGAGATTGCCCAGACTACGCTGCTACTGTCGTCTGTCCCCCCCGCACCCAGTCAGTTCCCTCTCCGACTGTTTGCAAGTGAATCTGGTTCTAGTTAATTCACCAAATAGATACGCAACGAAACCAGCATGGCAACCTTGTATCTTTACCTGGGAACTAACAGGCAGAAAAAAACCCCTTATTAAACCTTGCAGGTTCAGTTAACCAAACACAATACACCTTGTCAATATTAAGAGACTCACCTCCATTAACTGGAGCTCCTGTTTGGTTCTGATTATAATTAGAAATTAAAATTCAATGCTGATTAGAGAAGCCATGCCTAGTTTTTAAATTGCAAATTAACTATCACAGTAAAGGCATTAACTGATTAGAACACCTTTAATACATACAAAACATGATATATATGCCCATACAGCACTGCTTCTTAAATACCCTGCTTTTCTGCTATGGGTTCTCAGGATAACAACTGTTATCTCTGTAGCCAGTATCTATCAGATTGTGATTATGTCACTAGATTTAGAGTTTACCATCAGCAAGGGAATTTCAGTCTTGAAACACCAATTAGATATGCAGGAGGCATTTATCTACTTTTTATTATAGGGATACTTCTATCATCTATGTCCGTTTACAGCAGGCATACAACCATTTCTTAATTTTCACACTAAATTAAAAGCAACAGATTATTCTTAGATGTATTTGTCTAAAAAAATCTAGCTTAAAAAAATAAAGAAAAAAATAATTCTACCTCACAGAAGCCAACATATGTTAAAAAAAATCCTGAACAAAATGTTCCCAATTAGAAAGCCAAAACAAGACAAGACCTGACACAGAAAGTCCTTGACAGCACAAACTGACAAATACACAACCACCCCATTAGAAAAACACATCCCGTAGTGGGGCATGTGGCACAAGAAAACCACCAAAGCATCAGAATGACAGGGAGTCACCTGGCTTTCTGGAGGAAAAGAAGGAGAAAGAAGAGAGAGAACGAGGGATGAGAGATTTCAACAGCTTCAACACACCTTGCATCACCATTTTTTGCTTCCTCTTCACTTCCTTAATAACCATTATTAAAGCAACTTTGGGCAAATGGAAACTTGAGAGAAAGAAGCAGTTTTAACAAGTTATTGGCACTGGCTGCAGATGCTGCGAGTTACTTTACTGCCTGCCATGTGTACTTCACTTGCTGTTCAGATAGTTCTGTAATGCAAACCAGAAATTTCTGTCGTGCCGTAAGAGGAAGTACCAGAGGTAACAAGCATTTATAATTAGACATTCAAATAATCAACATTTAAACAATAAATCATCAGTAAATTGTGAAAAATGCAGGATTGGATATTGCATCAGCAAAAACGCAAAAGCAGACTGTACACTAAACATTCTCAAGTTGTCTGTTTCATAAAATATTAAGCTTAGTTCTCCTATTTAAATACTACATTTAAGAAAAGTTACCTCATTACAGCAATTCCTCCATAATTTTACAATTACATGGAAATCAGTCAACACTGAAACTTAGCTTTAAAACTCAAAACACTCAGTTACGTGGCATCTACCAGGAACTTCCCTACTTATTTGAAACAGTAATTTTTTTTAAGTTCTTCCTTCTTTGCTTGCTATAGCTTTTAAAAAGGTAGCTATGCAATAAAAATAATGACCAAGATGCAGGCAGGTTAGAAAGAAACACTAAGAACTAGTAATAATAGTTAGGTGGTGAATCAGTCATTCCTGATTAAGATATGCTTCTAGTTTCAAACTCTACAGAACAAAGTGGCTGTATATCCATTCCTTAAAGAACACTGCCTTTGTTACCAAACAGTGACTTATCTTTGTTTTTCGAGAAACTTGTTTCTGTTCCTAAAAAAACAAAATGCAAGGCATACTAAAGCTATTATATTTAAACTGCAAAAGAAGTCTTAGCCAATATATAATGCACCAGGTACAGTTTCCTCCAACAGAAACTTCCAGAAAACATATTAATCACTTCCCTAACCCCAAATTCAAGACCTGGCCATTCCCTTCAAAACAAAGTAGATCAATATATGCCATACAACATACAGAATTCACCAGAGCAATGCAGCTAAGGTTTACAGTACCAAAAATGGAATCCAGGGGCAAGAGCTGACAGAGGTTACCTTCCTCCAGAACTAACAAGTTAACTTACCCATCATTAGTCAAATCGCTTTTCCAAGACTTGATTTTAAAAACAAGAATATTTCATTCAAAATTGTTTTGAATTTATAGGGTTTTTTTTTAAATAAATAGAACATGATTTGATGCAATCTGATACACAGCTTCTGAACACAGGCAAGTATTTACATAGTTGGCATACTTTTCCTGATCGTAACATAGTACACTCGACAATTACGTACTTCCTTGTTACTTTATGTTTTGTGATCTATATCAAGTGCATTTGACATGTTGAAATTAGAAAATTTAATGCACAAAAAAATTACATCAAGATCAAAGAAAATTTAGAAAAAATGCATATAGGTATATAGATGCATACATAAAAAACCTAAAAACACATTCTACCTTTAAATGTGAGTTACCAACCAACCTGAAGTATTAGGATGTAGGCTGATGTCACAACCAAGACCATAAGAGCTTGCTGTTACTAAAATACTTGTCTTAATCTCCTCTCCAGTTATAGCCACTCATCCTCACAGCCTTTTTTCCCCCTGCACTGAGTCTAGCAACTGGGCACTCCTGGGAGACTCAACTAGCTCAGCAGAAAATTAAGCCTGCAAATAAAACAGCTTAGAGTAGTTTTCTGATGGATCCCTCAGCTGATTTGACCCAGACGAACTGACCAGGCAGAGATGAGGAGATTCTGCTGACAACATGGGAGGGGAGAGAATCTGTGCCTGGAGACAGGTGGGGAAGCCTCCTCACACAGCTAGCTGCTAAATGAAGCCACACATCACCTGCTGTAGTGAGAAGCCACGCAACATTTCAGAATTAATACATTCAACGCTTTTACATCTAGTTTTAGTCAGAGATGTAAAGACAGAATCCAGCTTTGCTACTTTTCTCCATTATAAAATCACCTTTGATGAAATTTACTATTGAAGAGAACCAGTTGAATAAACCAAAGACAAAAAAATTTCTCATTCCCTTCGAAGATGCCTACTGCTATGAATCCAAACAAACTCTGGTTGTAGTCATTAAGATCCCTCAGAACCTCATCAGTTAACACGAAATTCCTTTGATATAATTTCTATGATGAATTACACTCCATAAAGAATTCTGACTTAGGTTGCCAGTTTCTTACACAGAATATTTGAAACACTCTTACTGCTTTAAAACAATTTCTGCCAAAACAACCTGTTTCAAAAGAAAGCAGAAAAAAAAAGACTAAATTTTTGAGCCCACTTGAAAAAAAAAAACAAGCAAACAAAAAACCAAAACCCAAAACTTGGAGGAAAAAAACCCCCGAACTTTTTAATATATTCTATTGGGTAGAAGGATGCCAGTGTTCCATCCTTGCAGTTTCTTCAGTAGCTGAAGCCCCTCAGAACTGTGCATTTCCAAGAACTCTAATCTTCTTTGATAGCAAAGGCAAAACACATATTTTGAAATGAGAACTCTGCAAACTTGGCAGCACTCTCTTTCTCTTGAGAGCAGAAAATGGAAAGGAAAACCTCCTCTTTTGACCCAATAATTAGCATAACATTCAGTAATGAACTAAAAGGTACAACTTTTTCCTTTTTACATAACACATGAAGAAATAAATACAATTGGTTTCAGGAAGAACAGTGGCATCTAATCCTAATAGAAAAGAAAATCACAAAACTGCCTAAACATTTAGAACTAAAATATAACCAGTTCCAAGGGTTAATTTGTCCCATAATGAACCACAGCAATGAAGCAGTTACTCCTGCATTTTCAAGAGGGAGGGCTGGCTTATCAGCTATAAGTTAATAGCACACCTGCCAAAACACAGATTTTAGTCACTATGAAGAGAACAAAGAGAGATTATATAGCCAACACTGGCATGTCTAGGACNCGAGTGTGATTGGACTGCATGACGATGCAGAGTATGACTGGGGGGAATAAAGGAGAGATGGCAAGTAAATGAGTTCTTAACTGCAGCAAGTGTGACTTAGTCCTCTAAATCTCTTAGCACAAATAAATTGGAGGATTACCTTGATGGGTGTCAAAACCTCCCCCCCCCCCCTCCAAAAAAAAAGGTTAAACTTGGCAGGAAGCTCCAAGAAGGAAGAATACTTCTGTGGTGACATTATACAAATACATAACTTTTCCATCTTCCCATACATAACCAGTGACTTTAAGATGCAGTAAGTGTGTCAAAATTTAAAGACCCACTTACTTTCAGTTACTGACCTGAGGTAAGCTCTCAGTAATATGGTCAAGCAAAGTAAATATGGTGAAATTAGTTTTAAACTATCAATCCACGAACGTAAACTTATGCCCCCAGTTGTTATTTTGGTACTGCCACTACAGACCGATAAGTCATTTGGTATTAATGTATTTTACCTATAGATACGATCTATTTTTTATTGACACCAATGCCATAATTTTGCCTCTAAAAAACTGAAAAAACCCCAAAGCTCTAAAATAAAAAAAATTGATGCACTTTTTAGAAGCATTACTGCTGAAGGTCATTGGGATGAATTTCAATGCTTTAAATTTTAAGAGATCATCAGAAATAAAAATTCAAGGACAGAAATCACCCATGCTGCAAACACTCCTTGCAAATGTTCATTGCACAAGGCCATCGTGTTTCAGAACTTGAAACACTGAAGCACGTTTAGAAGAAAGTTTATACTTAGTGATAAGAAAACTTACAGGCTGCAAACAAAAAGCCATTCTCTTCTAAGGTCACAGAAACCATTAAAAAGCACTCAACATCCAAATATAGTTCAATGATGTGTTACTTCTCTATTCTTTGAGGTTGCAGAACATAACTTTTTAATAGAACCTTTAATATTTGGTAACAGGGTCTGAAGGCATGCACTATGCTTGCAAGTCCCAATAGGGGGGAAAAATAATCTATAACTGAAAACTCATATTTCACTTTTTTCTAATGCTAGACTAACACTATCAATACCCAAATCCCAATTCCATTTTTGCATTCTGTTTATTTAAGTACAATACCTCATTTCAAATTGTTATGGTCAGCTGTTAAACTGTTTAAGGGAATGAACAATTGTGTAAGTATTTTAACAGCTACTGGGAGGTGTTTAGCTGGCTGTTTTTCCACTGACTTCTATGGAAATAGGTTGCTCGCTCAGTGCAATTTCCAGAGGCAGGCAGGTATGTGACCGTATTCTTAGGGCAGCAGCTAAAAAAAAAAAATCAAGCTAAGTAACGCTTGAAGTCTTCTTTGATATACAAATATTACTCTTAAATCCAAAGTCCTAAACTTCAATTTACAATGTTACCCCAAAATAGAACTCTTTTTTCAGAAAAGATGGTCAGCAAATCTGACATACAGACTAGAACATGATTCCCCACATAGGATATGAAGAGTCACCAGTACCCTTGGTGCAAACCAGTCTCTTGCAGGAACCTGCTAGGAAAGAGTCCAACATGGAGCAGGAAAAAAGAAAACTTTCAACAGCTGCAAACCACTTGGTGTCTTACAATGGGACAGAGAACAAAGACAAGGAACAGAGAAAGACATGAAAACCCAAGCAAGATACAGAAAAAGATCAAAGTAACATTATTCTTGAATTAATAAAGCTGTTCAAGATGCAAAGTGTCTCAACACCAAATAAGGAACAACTCTTAAACTTGTCAGATGGACATAGTTGGGGAAACATTAAAATGGAAGTCTGTATTAAAAATGAGATATAAGTAGGGTATTAAAAGTTTGTGGGTTTAAAATTAATTATATTACATTTACCTAGTGTTTCAGCCTAGAATTTTGTTTTCAGCATTAAGGACTATATGTAAATATACTTCAGCCTTGTCAACTTTGAGGGACTTTGTTCTAAATTAGGGAGCATTTTTTTCCATCTGTAAGTGTCCAGACTTGAGATAAAGAAAAACATAAAATGGTAGCAAATTTAGAAGATAGTAGATTGAGATCAAATGAATGGATACTGCAGTTAAGTCTTCATCTACAAATAAAATAACTGCTGGATGTTACTACTCCTCTGGAAGCTTATGGAGTGTACAAACGAATATTGTGCTACAGAGTGGCAGTTCACATAATTTCATTTGACAGATAATGTATTAAAATCATTAAGTTTCTGAATATTAATTTTAAATGCTAAAACACATCCCTCAACTGGAAATTAGCCTCTACGACATTTTAGCACTAGTTATTTCTACTGCAGATTGAGACAACCACAGCAATCAGTTACTTAAAATCACTCTTCCTTGAATTCCAGCACCTCCTTCTGAGCACATAATATATAACATATTTATACCCAGTAAGCAAACATATCAAATGAATATAAAATGGGCATAACACAAAACATTTCCTTTGATGAACTGGAAAAAGATACCCTGTAGCTCAAGGCTGCTACGCATTTGCTGCTCCCACAGAATCTACCCAGCCTTCAGGGTCTCTGAAAATATGAAATCCCTATGTACATAGTCTGAGCACACAACAAATAACGAAACAAAATACTGGGAACGATGTTTTATGAAACAAAGTAGAACATTTTCAAATGACAGAACCATATTCAAAAGAAAAACTTACAAGAATTCAATGGCATGTTAACTTTTAATAGACCATTGATGAAATTCTGCAATCCTACCAGTTTGCATGAGGGTGGTTTGATTTTGGCTTTTTGTGTGCTTTTTTTTTTTTTTAAGACTACTAAGTGGACAAGGTTATTAAAACGAGATGTCCTTCCTGCTGTACATTTCTAGATGCTTCAGGATGTATGACCCATTACTACATTGTAATGCAGCTACTGCCACTCACAGACACGGGACAGGAAGCTGGTGTACCTAGAACAGTTTTTAGCTTTATGCAACTTAAGTACTTAAAAACAGTGCAAAGCATTTAAGTGCCATGACTTCCTATATGAACATCGCTTTAGTCAAAGCGATATACCACGTTCTCAGAGATATGGTTCCTATGGGTTTCATAAAAGCCAGCTGCCTTACGGATGAGGAACTGCAGTGAGTTCTGCCAGAAAAAAAAATGTTCATTCCTCTCCAGACCTCAGAGAGGCCAGCCAGCAGGAGCTTAGCTGCTACCCAGGCAATACATTCAGTTTCAAACTAATTGCAGCATATGCAGCCTGCTATAGGAGGTGGCAGGAGTTACCCAGCACTGGAGGTGGGCACCCTGGTACAGCCAGGCTCAGCCCGGCAGGGACTCTGGGAATGTGGAAGGGAACAGAACTGCAGAAGTTCCACAAGCGAGACCACCACAAGCAGGAGAGGGAGATGCAGAATAGGTACCAGTAGAAAATCAGTTTTTTTAGTTTTGTTACATTATAACAGGTGAGCAGTAATTGGCACAGTGTTACTGACATAAACAACTCCAAGTTTCACTGCCATTAGAGGACATCTTGGAACTTTACTTCCAGACAAAGAAAGTTAGGTTGGCACTCAGACCCGCTGCAAAGCCATCTCTCTTCTCCCTCAAAACTACAATTGTAATATAATTTCATTTCTAATTTCCTTGGTAACTGTACATTAGAAAATACTGAATTTTCAAGCATTTAGTAACATCTAAGCAATCCTTACAGCTCTACTTAGCAAGTCTTCCCTCTTCAAAACAGAGCCAAGAGCCAAATTATGCACCTCAGTGATTTCAGAGTAAATAAAATCAGTACAGGAGAGGGCAGATAGGCTTAACTCTATTTTTTTTCTCTTCCTCTCCCTGAACAGCCAGCCTGAAGTTGCTAGGTAAAGTCAGAGGGAAAGTAGTTTTTATGAGTTCTTGAAAACCTATCCATCTTATTGTAAAGGTGTTTAACAGCATAAGTTGAGCAATCCTGCTGCAAATAACCTGTAAGAGCAAAGAACCAGAGATAATATGTTCTTATTTGACTCGAACTCCAGGATACCTTCCCTCATCAAAAGCAAACGTTCGACAGTTCTGTCAAACCACGTCACACTTTCTTTTGAGGTTTTAAAACCAAATGATTTCTATTTTCCATTGTTTTTCATGAGACTAGTTTGAAGAACGTCACATTGAAGTGAACTGTCCAATTGCAGTTTCACAGTTCTCTTGTATGTTTGATTCCTTCAGATTTCAAGTATTGCTCTCATTAGCATTGTCACATCCGTGGCCTTATTCAACAATCCTTGAAACTCAAGCCGTCCTTGACGATTTGAAAAAGTAAGAAAAACTCAACACACTTCAGAGAGCTGAGGGCTGCAAAGGATCCTGGGATGTCGGAGGAGCTGGTGAAAGCCATAGCAAACCGAACGCTACACGCGTATCCATCTACAACAAATGAGTACAGAGTACTTTATCAGTATTGTGTTAGTACACATAATCTGCACAGAATCAACTTTCTCCTTTACTTTGTACTCGTGGATGAGCCTATGCCGTAAGCAAGATATTCTGAACCTTTTGTAACGTTTCCTACAAGTAGGCAAAACTGCTGCACTGAAGTGCATTTTTTTTTTAAGGCAGAAGTACCGTACAGTCTGAAATAAATCCCGGAAACACTCTGCTTTCTCTATGCTAGACTTTTTACTAGAAAGTAAAATTCTCGCATATGCTATCTGAACATTTTACTAGCTTTCTTCAGAATACTAAAAAAGAATCAGGAAAGGCTGCATGGAGCCCTTAAACAACCACAGGTCTTGTAACTAATGGGGTGTCCTTGCCCAGAAGAAAGCACCTGGATTCCCCAAAGGAAAAAAGTTGCCCTTTCAAACAGTCAGCAAAACAGCTGAGATGTACTAAGAAGACACATGTAACTTAGTGGCTAGTCTTGTAGATGAATTCCTGTTTTTTATTTTCAGTAAAACTTAACTTTTTCATAATCAGATGGCACGCTTAATCAAGACTAAGTTTGTACCTAGGACATACAGTTAAGAATGTTCAAGTATTTTCACAATTTTTAAGATACATGCTTTTCAGTCAAAGTATCACTTAATTCAGAATTCCTTGGCTATCCATGATGGTTTGAAAAACTTCAGATTTTCTTTCAGAATTTTTCTTCAGTTTTTAGACAGGTCAAGTCCACCTCTTAATTTCAGATTATCTCCTTAATCTATAAAGTATATCTAAGAACATAAGAACTGATTATGAGGAAGTTACTCTCAAAATAGATCATGTGCTTTCAGAGAAACTTCTACCTGTGCACCTGCACAAGGTTTTACAAAGCACCCACAATTTGCAAATCAACATGAGAGGCCATGGTTACTATGTTTCATTTTATCACACATATCTAAAGGAAAAGTCTTCTTTACACCTTTGTTTTGTCTACTTCTGAATAACCTTTAAATGTAATTTTACATGGACTCCAGAATTGAAGAAACTCTGCTGACAACAAAACTCAAGACTCACCTCTTACTTCCTTGTTCAGCCCTCGCAACAAGGTTTTCTTCCCAATATAGAAAACATTTACATATCTATTTCCCTTTTCTTGCTTTGGCAGAAACAAAAACCTTTTCCCACCTCTGAAAGGGAGCCCAAGGAAACTTGTGCCTACAAATCTAGATGGTTATTAATAAAACCCGGCTGCTCTCACGGCTCTTCTGTTTGTGGCACATTCTCTCCATATGTGTCAATTTGGCATCAGCAAAACCACACTAGATACGCTGTCCTATACCTCCCAACTCCATAAGATTGCTTGGAGACAAACAACACACTTGCCTTTGAGATGCTTGCTTTGCCTATCACCTGCCAACCACAAGCCCAGACATATACCCTTTCTGGATCAAATACACTGGTGGAAAGGGCTCCCTTCCCGTGGCTGGAAAAATCAGTTCCTGCCTATTTGCTATGGGAATAGTTTGGGAAGCGTACCTAACCACGCCGTGTTGAGGGCAGTCATTTTTCTAATTTGTTGCCCAAGGAAGAAAAATTCCTTCTTAACAAAAATAACTAAGCTAGCACAAAACTGATACATTCACATACTACCTAGAGCTGCTTAATGGAGAGCACTGAACCACCACCATTAGCAGTCTATGAAAAGCAGCGATGAGCAGCTGAGGAATGGGTGCTGCCACATCCCTGCCTGCAGCTATAGCCACTGCAGAACCGTTACTATCCACGCCGAGCAAGTCAATCAATCAACCCTGGCAGCTTTCCACTCCCACTGTGCAAGACTGGAAAAGACCACAGTAAAAGAATGAAATGAAATCTTTAATGAATGGATGAGTTAACAGGACAGGGAATACTGTCAAGATTTGCAGTCATTTAAAACTTAAGTTGTTGAACTTAATTACTATAGTATACCGTACCACTAGCGCACCATTGTCTTCCAATGCTATCATTTAGTCAGATGATCAAGAGACATATTCTATTTAGCATATTCAATTTTGTCTTCAAAATTCACTAAAATTAAAATGGGTGAGAAAACTAAGTAGCTACAGTTAAGCACAAGTGCAACAGGAGTTAGCAGTGAAAGCAGTGAATAAGCACATATGCTGAGGTTATAATCAAAAGCGTAATTTTTAAATGCTCTGCCATTGTCCACATACACAGAGGTGACAATGGCAATCAGTTCGCAGCAGTTCACCAGCTCCGCTGCAGGTGCTACACTAAGCCACAGGGTTATGAATTCATTTCGGATATGGACTTTGCCATTGTCAACTTAGGAGGGTAGTGTGCAGCAGCCCACTTAGTCTAAGGAAAGCCACTAAATACTCAAGGTACAGCAGCTCACTCTGTACACAGCAGCAAACTAGGAGGGCGCAAGCTGCCCACAGACAACTTGCTAGAAATTAAGGTGTTGGCCATGACCCTAAAGGTACATGCCAAGAGTTCACCCTCTTGCGCTGCAAACAGAACCACAAACGTAGCTGAGCTAGGTCCTTTCTTTATGAAACAAATAGTGAAAGTATTCTCAGGAACAGTCCCATGACTGAGCCTTGTCTTAACAACCCATGCGTGATGACCTTCAAGACACACTGCAAAGGCCTTTTAAACAAAGTGCTTCAAACTTGAATGAAGCTTTTTTATTTCTTCTGGACTACTTAATGACTCCTAACTGGTAAAAGAGAGTAACATATTGCTGCACTTTTGGCACATTCAGAACAAAAAGGAATGAGTCGCGATGGCCTCAGACACTTATGGAAGCATGTAGATTTCCACTTTCAGGTGACCAATTCAAAGCACAACTATAACAGCAAGTCACAAACACCTCTATTCTAGTAACCCAGCCTTCCAACACCACAACTGCCAAAATCTTAGATACTCTGGTAAGGACAGATGGATCAAGGATCCATTAAGCATGAATTGAGCAACTCCCTCGCTCTTTCAGGTGCCTTTGTCCATCATGCCAACGGCTGAAAGCAAATTGGCAACTGCACAAGAGTTTCTCCTGTTTTTAAGCCACTGTCTTTTCTGTCTCAACATTCACTAAGTGGGTGAATTTTAGCAACGCTAAACGCACACAATGAAAAACAGAAACGAACATGATTGCTCGGCACTGAAACAGAAGTGGCACCCTTATTAAACCTTTCCTTTACGAGGCGCTGGGTTTACTGCAACTTTTAAAAGCTAGGGCTACACAGCACACGAGAGTAAAAGAAGTCCGGTGGATTTGCAATTGTGGCTGTGCACAGGATTTTATCCTGCTTCGCTGCGAAGTGAGCTCCCGTCCGAGACGGGACAGGACTTTGCTCTGCGCGCGTCGCAGGTGACCCCTCTCCTCCCTCCCCACCTTTCCACCGTCACCAGCCGAGAGCCACAGCAACGAACCTGCCGCCGGCGCGAGCTTCTGGCACAGGGTGCCCAAGCCGCCCGTCCAGGCCTGGCGCCCGTTTCCCGAGCCGGCCGCCCCCGCGCC
>VZSC01012825.1:34171-65639 GCA_013398225.1 Steatornis caripensis | reverse complement strand
TCCAAGTTGGACGGGAGCCGCCACTGTTGTCGTCGTGCGGCAGCTTGGCGCGCTCATTCGGGCGTTTCCCGAACGGCCGCAAGCTGCTGTATTATGATTGTCCGTTTTGCAGGTTTCACACCAGACCTGGCAGACTTGACAGTCTCTGCGAATGTGTCCTTCTTGGCCGCAGCGAAAAGATTTATTTCCTCTACGGGGTGGCGGTCGAGACGATCTTTGGGGCCGTTCAGGCTGCCGGAGGGGGGCTAGGGCTGCAAAGGCTTGCTGCTGGGCCTGTATGAGATCTTTCCCTAACTCCCTTACGGCCTCTACGAGCATTGCCTGCGGTCCCACAGGTACTCTACTCATTCGGTCTAACATTTGCTCTACGGTCGCGTCCCCTGGCAAGGTTAAAATAATGGCTTTCGTACTCGGATTGGTATTTTCTAAAACGCACTGCCTCAACAATGCTGGTTTCATCCACTCCTGTACATCTGCCTGATCTATGGCTGCGGTGACTCGGTCAATGAATTGAGCAAATGTTTCATCTCTACCCTGTTTTATGGCCATGTATGATGGTGAAGGAGGGGAAGTTTTCACGGCCGTTATTGCTAGCCGTGCCGTGCGCATAGATTCAAGGCAGCAATGCGGCCCTAACTCCAATTGTGATGTTATTGTAACAAATCGTCCTGATCCTGTCAATTGTTCTGCAGTGACGCCAAAGAGAGGATCAAACTGTTGCCTAGGCTGCTGCGCAGACATCTCGCAAAAGCGCTGCCAATGCGCTTGCCAAAGCAACAATTGTGATTGTGTCATGATCATTTTCATAATAGTTTTAATATCTTCAGGACATAGGATTGTTCCTCCCCAAATATAGTTTAACAATTGCTTGGTGGGTTCACCATGTAAGCCTGATTCATTGACCGTGCTCCGTAATTGCGATAGTAATTTCCAATTCATAGGAGTATGTATACCGGTCATGTTTTCGTCATCAACTGGTTCAAATTGAACTGGGAAGGCTAGGGGATCTTCAGAAATGTCTTTGACTAACTCGTATTGCTTATTTTCAACTGCTTGTCTCATTATTTCCTTCCAATTAACTCTCTGTATTTTAAGTCGCTCTCCTGAGAAGGATGATTTAATCGGGGTGCCCGTGGCATTTTCAGTGTCACTGTCCTCCGCCTCCAACTCCTCCCCCGAAAAAGGGGGGGCAGTGGGAGTACACTGCCGCGGAGGATTTGAGGGCGGATTTTCAGGGACTCGTTTTTTACAGACGGTTACTGGTTTCCAACAAGGGGGGCCTGGGACACGATCATTTCCAAATAACAAATCGTTAGTCGGCGGCGCCCCTGATGGTGTGCCAACTGACGAATCGCTAGTTAGCGGCGCCCCTGATGGCGCGCTACTGTCCCTCCCGCTCAGGCGTTCGGTTGCGACCGCGGCTAGATCCTTCTCTAGTTGATACCGCTTCATAGCATTGATAACTTCTCGCCACGGCTTCATTAGCTTTTTCGCGCCCTTATCGTCGTCTATGACCATATCCCATAACGCATCCCCCAATTTTCGCCACTCACTAGTGTCAAAGAGAGAGTCAGACGTTTGAAAACATCCTTTAACCCGTCCCAATGTAACTAGTCCTGCTAAGTGCTTGATACAATCTACTCCTCGCTTTTCCAAAAAGCGCTGTAATAAATCTAGGGCTACCTCAAGCTCCATATTCCCGTTATCACTATACTGCAAATCGTTAACTGTCTTACCGCGGTAAATCACCGACGCCTCCCTGATCCTGGCGCCAGCTGCAGCCTTAGATCACCGACGCCTCCCTGATCCTGGCGCCAGTTGCAGCCTTTGCAGCAGTAGCCCCCGCAGACGGCGAACCCCTCTCGGATGGTTCAGGCGTTCGGAACGACACTCCGCGTTAGCAGTGTTCACTCGTTCTTGGCCCCCCGGTCGCTGCGATTACCGGTGCTTCTCTGCATTCGCCGCTCCAGAAGATAAAGTCCTTTCGATCGTCGGGGTCACCAATTGCGAGCGGCGAAGGAACACGCAGGTCGACTCAATATGAGTGGTAAAGCATTGTTCGTTTATTATCAGAAGGCTGCCTATATTTATACCAAAACAATTAATTATGCCTACTAGTCACTCTCTGATTGGTGCAAGCTCTAACAGTCATATTTGCATAGCCCTCCTACTTGCGGTTAGCTAACTGTGCGGCTTTCTTATTTTAGCAAGTTACGATACCAGCTCAAGGTCAGGGCGTCCTTGGGCGTCAGCGGTTTCACACGAAGCCTAGTTATACTAAAAGCCTGCTTACGCTAAACTGCTAGAACAAGCTCTGCTCGTACAACTGCTCAGTTAAGCCAATCTCCAACAGTTTCTTACTGTTTATAGTACCAACATTCAACAGTGACTCCAAAGTTATCCAAAGCTGTATGCAAAACATACATTTAAGTAATAAATAAAACAATAAATAGTAAATATGAATCATATAAATAGGAGACATTTGTAAAGAGATAGTTCCTTAAGAGGTCCTTAAGAAGTCCCTCTGGCCTTAAAAATGGTGGAATATTGGTCTCAGACAGAACAAAAAGTCTCTGACATGAAAATGCAGGCCCTACAACATCCACTAGAACTTTTTTCTCCATCTTTCCTACGTTCACTTTGTTGCTGTTCCCTTTGGTTCTGTACACAATGACTAGACCACTTCAGCTTTTCTCTCTTTGCCTTCTCCTTCACACATATTGATACGGCTGCTTTCCTTTGCTCAAAACAAGACATACAGATCAGAAGTCAAGATGACTCTGACATTCTCTGTCATCTAAGTCTCTTTTGAAAGGTTAAGTCCCTGAGGCAGTTCCAGATTTTCTTTTCTCAGCCCTTGCCTTATGGAAGTTTTGGCATATTTCTTTACCTTTGGCATTTATTAATCATTTGCTTCTCAGTCTCATCATAATCCTAATTTATAAATCTTTTTTTAGTGATTGCTGTGTCTGCAGTTGTCCCATGATTAATCCTATGAGCCAATAAAGTCTTTCTTGGGTTTGGCAGAAATAGAAGGACTAGTGGTTTTCTTTTTCTCAGACAATGGTACATGCACTTAGTGAGGACACAATACTGCACAAGTAAAGAAGATGTAGTTTCTGTAATATTAAAGATTAAAGAAATAGGAAAACTGAGCATGAAATTTGTAGCCACTGTGATCTTTAGGCAGTCAGTGCAGAGGTAGGCTCTAAATAGTCATTAAGCAGTAATTGTTAAATTATTGTAAGAACAGCAGAGACCAACACTTGGTTGCCCTTGTTGGATGTCACACTTGTGCATAACAGAGACAGTTTTATTTTGTGACTGAAAGGCTTGATTGCACCTAGCTGGATTGCATTCAAAGCTACAGCAACAAAAGTCAAGTTCTGTCAAAAATCTTGAGGCACAGAGCAGGGCTGCAACAGACATAGTCATAATACCTGTAATACATGCTCTTAAAACGTTAGTTCATGACTGTGCACAAAGCAGCCTCCCAGGCTCAGGGTCTCACTCCCCTTGAAGTCATTCTCAAAATTTCCATGGAGCTGAACTGGGCTCTACAGATGAGAGGCCTTTGTAAGTAAGTGCTGAAAATCAGAGGCATTCCTTCAGCAACTTCACACTGTGTACTGTTGTTTCCTTTCTTTTCTTAATGGCCCTGATCTACTCCTGAATAGCATTTACTGAAAGCACCAGGAAGGAAAAAAAGAAGAAAGTGAAACTACAGTTATTCTCCAAAACTTGTTTATTGAATGTCAAACTGAGAGCAGTTATTGACCCAGGGGGATTACAGTTTATTGAGGGTGCCAAGTAATTATAGAAGTGACATTAGATCATCATTTACACTCACAGTGTAGTCATGTATGACAATGTCAGCTAAAACAAGGACAAATGGGAAAGACCCCACAGTTTATAATATTCCTGAGAAGCATTGCACAGAGTGTGAGTAAATGAGGGTTGTCTAGTCTAGTAGCTGCTCGTTTCCATTGAAAATTACCACCTGCTGTTCTCAGTGGCAGTTAAGTCTAATAAGAGAATCCCTGAGCCAAAGCAATAAACTAACAACCAATGTTGTTTTCTGTTTTCTGTCTTTTCAGCAAGGTAGCAGATAGAGGGAATTAAACAGGAGGCCTCTTATGCAGAAAGCTTTGGTACTCAGCAAATGTACTCCTTTATCAGGAAATTATGTAATATAGTTTTCCAAAACATACAGCACTTGCTTAAATTTGTTCAAGTTACTTATTTAAAGGTCAGGTGTCAGTCCCCTTTGCATGCCTTTCACACAGTGCTTTCCAGATTAAATTCCAACATATGCCTATTCATCTCCTGGAAAGATGAGAAGTCCTTAATTTGGAGATACTTACTGGTCTCTGGTATGAATGTGATGTTATACAGATCTGCAGGCAAAACTGAATATCCAACTCAGAAACATTCAGTAGAAAATACCCTTCTAAAAATGTTCATATTTGGACAAACAGTAGGACTTTTGACTTAACACGCCAGCTTTGCGAACAGGAAGGCTGATGGAAATTCTTGGAGATCATTAGCAGACAATCATCAATGTAGTCTTCCACTAGATAACTCTTCTCTAGACAAGACTATTTTACAAAAATATTGCTAAGAACCCATACTGATGGTTTAATGGACCCTAGAAGCTGAAAAATCAATAAACATAGGAGAGAGAAGCATAGGAACATGCACATTAACCCTCTCACTGCAGCTTGGACAGAGAGATCTTTATTTAACAAGGTAGCTGACGTCTTGAAGAAAAAAAAATAACACTGCATTCTGCTAACTAAATGATCGAAATACAGCAAGAAGAGAGGATTTCACATGGAGATATTTAGATATTTTTTCAGCATCCTTCTTCCTTTTTATCTAAACTAAAAATAACTTTAGTAGTTCAGATTAGGAAAAGGGTACACTTAGTTAAATAAGCAGTACAAATTTCACCTCTCTACTCCTTCCTCCTTCAAATTAACATTATGTTAAACATTCTGAAGCAAAAGTTTTTTTACATAGCTGCTCTTGAAAACAGAAAACCCTGTTATTCTTGTTTTCTCTGTGGCAAGTTCTACTTCTCTATTGTGCAGGCTGTGGAAGACGAGCACCAACCACAAAGGAAAGACAAAACCAGAAAGAATCAAGACGTTAGAGTAAGCAGTGATGTGGTCAGTGAGTACCTTTCTAGATGTATATTTATTATATTAATGTCAATTAACCATTTCTGCAGGCACAGAAGCAGGTGAACACCTATTTGAAATTCTCAATCTGCAAATTTCTTATTTATGTCTTCATTTATGTGTCTATTCTGTGAATGCACAAATGTCTGTACACAATCACACTCATATAATTGCTAATCTGTTCCACACTGTGTACTTTACATGCTATATTCCAGCCATATATTTCAGGATCTATACTAGAGGTTTCCTTTTGTGACTGAGCTGTTATTCTCTAGATTTGAGTAAAAGTGCTGAATAGCAACCTATTGGAACTTCATCTGAAATAGAAGATATAAATAAATATTTACCAGCCAAGAGTTATCACATTTATTGGAAATAGAACTTTTTGGTTTTTCTCTTACAGCTTTTCTCTTTTTAGCTACATATAACTAAAAAGAACAACTATACTAAAGTTATTGTTTAAATGAGAATTCTTCACTGCCTGCTGTTTGCGGATGGATCTGGTGTTTCTGATAAGCTGCTAACCTAATCCCCAGGTTTTGAAAAATAGTGTGATATTTAAAAATAATAAAAAAACCCCAAACATTAATTCTTGTTAAGTTACTTTTGTTCATGGACACAGAACTATTATCAATTTTATTTTTTTTATTACATAGGCACTTTTCAGGCCATGCCTGGAATACTGTGTCTGGTTTTGATCCTCCCAGTTCAAAAAAGACACTAAAAAACTGGAGAGGGTGCAGCAGAGGACCAGCAAGGTGCTGAGAGGATTGGAAACTTGACATATGAAGAAAAGTGAAGGATTTGAGTTTGTGAAGCGAAGATCCAGGTGGAGCTCATCATAGTTTTGCAATAACTAAATGGTAGTTATAGAGAAGATGTATACCCTATTCATGAGGATGCATGGCAACATGGGAAAAGAAAATGGGCACAAAGTGCTTCATGGTGAATTCAGTTTGTATATAAGAAAAAGTTCTTTACAATAACAAAACCTGAGAATTGGGATAGGTTACGCAAAAGATTCTCCCTGTCGCAAATATTCAATACTCAGTTTGATAAGACCCTGAATAAGGCTTTGCTTTCAACAGAATATTGTAACAGATGATCTCCAGAGGCCCCTTCCAACCTAGATTTTTCCATGAACTACTGTTCTTGTGATTGCCTTATTTTAAAATCGATATGAAAATGTTTAGAACATGGTCTTCCTAAGTCAGTTAAACCTGCAAGTCAAAGATTATGCTATTTTAGCTTGCTTCTGCAAGTATCCTTGGTCTGTAACACGAACCATGTGCTCAATAGTATGACAAGCACAACTGCAGTTGTCCGCAAGTAATTTTTCTAGCAGCTAACAAAGGGGAAACAGCAGTGAAAGCACTAGCATTCAATTCTTTCCTAAACATGTTTATACCCTCAAGCAAAATTAATTAAATAAAAATATATCTTTATGCTTTTAAAAAGAAGTGAAGGCAGAGGGAAATGGCAGAGTAAATAAGGAACAAAGATTACTATGTGTGTGTGGAGCTGAAATTCTGTTTTCAAGCTGATCATCACACACCTGCATGCCTTCTGAAATGCAAATGCATTGTTGGGTAGCAACAGCTGTTAATGGCCAAATCAGCAACCAAGAATGTTAGATCTTTATATGGTCAGTATTAATGCATAAATCTACACCTAGCTACAGCGTATTTAACTTAATGTATGTATTTCAGCCCAAATAACTAATTTCTGTTATTAAAATACTTATTTTTTCATTAGCAAAATGTTTAAGACTGTAAAATATTATAAGAATACAATGTGTGAATTTTGCCCAAGTGTTGTGTTTTGTTTGAAAGGGGGACATCAGGACCCTTCTTATACTTTAATCAAACATTGTTTCTATGGTTCCAAACGTTGCTCATTGCAATGAACTAAAAGAGAGAAAAGAGAAAAAAGATGAGACAACTTGGGAGACTTGACAGCTGTTTAATATGAAAGCCTAGGTTCAATCCCATTCAATTCTCAAGGAATAATCATTGTTAGATACAAAATTTACCATGATATAACAACAAATACAGTGTTGTAGTAGATTTTGAAATGACTGTTTCTAACAACTCAAATATTCAAGAAAAGGCATTTGTACTTTGAGATTTCTTTTAAAACTCGCATATAGTCCCAACATTTTGTCTAACTCCTAGGAAAAGAAATACAGATTTCTGCTACGATGTAACTGTGGAAAACAGGTTAGGAAGCAAAATATGTACATTATGGCATAATTCTGGTGCCTAGTAATTGATCTGCCTCACACAATGCTATAGTGAGAGTGATCTGTGCACAAAGCTGCTGGAAAAAATACATATTTACTTTAATGGATTTAGGATTTTACATCACCATTTGCAACAGTAACTTAAGCACATAAGAACAGTTGAGAAATTTTATTCTTGTGGGAATTACAGTACTGGTTAGAAAACATCCCCTCAATGACAAATATCTAACGTCTCAAAATCTCTTTTTCTCACCAGTGCATGTTGTGAAGGAAGTTCATTTCTTTCAGCAAAGTTAAGAACAAAGTCCTTCTCTTATGGTTTTTTTTCATGAAGAAAATCAATAAAATCACAACATATGAGCCAACATTGTTTTATAGTTGGAATAAGAGGAACAGGGTTATGCTCTGGAGCAGGCTGGCATCTAAAATATTAATGTATGTCTACTTTCTGACAAGCACTGCTAACATGAACAAATGATCATTTCTGCTAGGAACAGAGATAATCTTTCCAAATAGACTTCACATATGGACATTAATATTTTGGTATGGGAGTTATTTCATGCAAACAGTTCTATAGCAACAAAAACAGGCGAATCTTTGAGGGTTTTTCTCTAAATTCAAAATTTCTATTACTCTTAAATCAAATGGACTTTAATAGTTGCGTAATTATATGTAACGAGTGAAGGAATTAATTCTTTTTCTTATTTCTGCTTCTCCACTAAATTCCATGGTCTGGGTAAGAAGTACAAACAGAATATGTCTATTTTAAAAAGAACTTAATAGGAAGAGAAGTTTCCAGTCTATGATGTTCAGGGTTCACGGATTCCTGTGAAGCCCAAGAAAGGCAACTAAGAAAGACATTCGAGAGACATAAATTTTGACACAACTGCAATAGATATCCTAAATTTCTAAAGTCTGCATTTCTATTGGAAAGTTAATATTGAAAAAAAATTGAATATTATTGGCTCAGGTTCTGTTGCAGAGTATCTGATCACAGCTTCTTTCTCCACCAGCTTGTAGAATAGCTTTGTTATAAACTTTAGGAGTGCAAGACATAAAATGGCCATTCTATGCCATACTTCCATTTACAAGGAACAATTGCCAGCAGAACGGTTGTATGGGTAATAGTTTCTTGACCACTTGTGTAGTATGCAGTTATGAATCTATGTGAATATTCTTCTGGGTCATATGTACTGTACCTGCCATATTTTACCTGATACAGGACAGGTATAAAATTAGGCATGCATTTCCCAGTAGCTTGGCATACAGATCATACCTACTGCTGTATTTTGACAGATAGATCAATTATTCAGTGTTAAAGGCAAGCTACCTTGTAAAAATCCTACTTTCTGATGTTTGCTCAGCTACACTGTAGGAGAAAAATCTTCCTTTTTTGTCCCCAAAAAAGCCAAAGCATTGGAGTGATCTTGTATAGGTTTTTTAGGGCTGCAGAAGTATTTATTTTCTTTGCTTCTGAGGGCTGAATGTGATCATACTTGCAGGTAAAAATTGTGGCTTAAAGGTTCTGGTTTGTTTGATTCTAAGACAGAGTGTCATTACTAATTTAATTAAACCTCATTCATATATGCTGACTTAACTATACAGAGTTATCCAAAGCTCTAAAAGCTCCAAGGACTACACAGAATTTTCACAGTCAAGTATATTGCATTGTCAAGATTCATTGCAAATTGAATATCTTTTTTTTTTTTTTAAATCCAACCCTCTCTTCCCAGCCTATCTTTAACCACACAAGAATGGAAAAAGAAACAGTCAAATAGTTTTGTTTTAAGGAATGGCATTTATTGTCATATTCTGTTTAACCTTCCCTTCTACAATGTATAAACACAGGTAAGTAACAAATGGAGGAAGTCACTTCAACATGCAATGTGAGACTTGCTCTGCAAATAACAGTTTATTTTATAAAGCTTATCTGAAAAACTGATCAGATTTTATATTAACCTATAACTTCAGAATGGTGAATAGTGATGTATCACAGATACCAAATGGCTCATTGTTGTCCTAAAATATTTGCATTTGGCACAGTAAGCTTCTCATGTGTCTGAACAAGCTTCTGACATCTTCTTTGAAGTGTTTTTTTAAATTTATTTTCAGAAGCCTTAGTCTTAAAAATATCAAAAATATTAAAAATAATAAATTATCAGACCTATTAGACTGGTAGAAATGTCCCAAAGATACATATACAAATGTAATATCATTAAGTGTGGGATTGTTTTATAGTATATTGCATAACCAAAACAAAAGTCATTCCACCACAGCTGTATATATTTTTCTACATCCACTATTTAACCTCTAGTTGGAAATGAACTGCACGCAGGACTTCAGAAATGTCAGAAAGTTTTATTTATTTTTTCTTATCTACCTATATAGTCAAGAAAATCATGAGTTCAGCAATCCTACAAGTTTTCTTTATTACATAGGATGAGATCCTAAAGTCTAGAATACTTTTCTCTACCTTTTTGGTTTTTTGTTTATTTGTTTGTTTAAAACCTGATCATTTTCAAGATTATTTTTAGTGATTTTTTGAATGCAGAGAGTAAAAGAACCCTTAGGAAATTTTATAAGAAATACAAATAAACAAATTCTGGCAATTCTTCTTCTTATAGTCAAGAAAAGATGAACTTAATAGCTTTTGATATTGCCAGTTTTCTGTGCTTTGACATATCTATATTCCCTCTTAATTATCTGCTTTCCCTGTCTGCAGATAACTAATCCTGTTTGTCTTGGGCTTTTGTAAAAGGCCTTTTAGAAATGGCATTTGGGTGCTAATGAGTCAACAAAGAGAAAAATGTCTGTTGCTCTCAAAATACTGTGCTCAAACAAACTAATAGCACTGAAAAAAACCCTTATCAGATAATTATTAAATGCACATTAGGGGACAGCTAAAACAATGCTTTTGGCTTGTCTTTTAAAGAGGTTTTTCTAGATACAAAAGGGAAAAATCCAATCAGCTGATTCTGCACACAAGACAGGAGAAAAAGCTGTTCCTCTATTTTGCATTATATAGACTGCTAACAGTGGGAAAATCATTTTTATTTATAGTTTTACATACCCTTTACATACAAAACTACAACATGCAATAGGAAGCTTCTTGAATATATCTTGGCCTTTTGGAGAGCAGTGCAAGAGTGCCAATCTTTTTAAAAAACCAAAATCAATCTTTCTTGTCTTCAGTTCTAACCTCTTCCCTAATCTCCCCCCCCAAAAAGGTGGTGTTTAAAAATAGTGCTATTCTTCTTTTAAAAAATTGCCTTATTTACTGAACCCTCCAGGCTTATGTCTTCTGATTTTTCTCCAGAACAGGAGCTCTGGAATCTTACTGAAACTTTCTTCTTTTAAAATAGATGATCACTTAAATTCAGGTATTGCAGTTTAGAGGAAGCTATGGGTACTGTCCTTGTTTTAGCAGTGGAGTGAAAGCAGGTCAACAACTCCACATAGCGGGAGCCAATGGACTCCCCTCTCTCCTCACCCCACTGCTCAGGAGGTAGTGAGCTCTGCTTTCTGCTCCTTGGTAGGGAATGAGGCCTCAGATATTTGTCCTAAGCTACTTCTGGGGTATTCCAAATTCTGGGGAATACAAGAATTACGCTGGAGTTAAAATTTTAGGTGGGATCTAAGACTTTAGGATCAGAAAGAACTTCAGCATCTTCCCACTCCTGCTGTGTAGGCACCACCCAACCTCACTGGCACCCAACTTCCTCAGCACAGTGGGGAGCCAAACAGTAAATGTCATCTTCTTTGTGGGTAGATTTTACCAGGCCTTCTTCTTTTTTGTTCCCTGTTAGGGCAAGATCCTATCATCAGGGCATAACATAACATGATATGCCACCTACCTATTTATCTGATTTCCTTAGCAGAGAAATGGATGCTGGATATGCTGGATGTGATTTTATTTTTTCTTTTTAACCTGTCTGACAAACTCAAACAACTAATAATAATAGCAACAACAAGTACCTTGTTTCCAAACAACTTTCACAAAAAATACTGCATTAGACAGCTCCATAAAAATGTGTATGCTTTTGGACTTGAAAGCAGCAACCCAGCAGTACATAGAAAAGAGTCTTGTGTAGGAAGAACAAATTTGGTTTCAGAAAACCAGGATGAATTGCATCTTCTACAAAAACAGTAATGACATTTGTTTGTCCCACCAGAAAGGTGTCTCTTTAAAAGCGTTCTAGAAATTTAGTATAGCTCAGAAAGATGAAAAGACCAAGTGGTATTTACAGGGATTTGAACATGGGTTGTTAGGAAGTCTGACCATCCCATAAAAGCGTGCATTTATGTCACTAAACGATGCCCTGTGGACTAGGATTGCTCTTGTATTGCCCTTAAAACAATGCCTTCAACTTGCACTAAAATCAGTGGGTTATCAGAGAACTCAGCAGTTCATGAGAATTGAACTCTGTGAGGGGCTGGGTCTTTAACAAACCAATAAGTAGACCAAATAAGACAATGGTGTACCTGACTCAGTCACGGATATGACTTGGAGGCAGAGCTTATGGTGGATTTCATTGCTTCCTTGCTGAGCCTCTCTCCACAAGTTCCTGAGTGATGCAAACAGTACTGAGGAGTTGCTGGGGTAAAGCAAGAGAAATCATTCCCATGGGAAGTTGTGGTGAGTAGTTGGCTCAATAACCCTATCTGAAGTATGTCACGTCTTAGCCANCATTGCTTCCTTGCTGAGCCTCTCTCCACAAGTTCCTGAGTGATGCAAACAGTACTGAGGAGTTGCTGGGGTAAAGCAAGAGAAATCATTCCCATGGGAAGTTGTGGTGAGTAGTTGGCTCAATAACCCTATCTGAAGTATGTCATGTCTTAGCCAAACAGAGCTGGAATGGGTTGTCTGGATTATCGAGGGCAATTTGCTGCAATCAGACACAATTGTTTGATTTAATTCCTTTCATAGACCAAGTAAACTCTATCTTAAAAAGAATTAACGTTTATTTGTTGACTTTTTTTTTATTCTCAGAAAACCCTACTTTCAATAGAAATCATAATTCTGATTTCCATGCTAAAATTCTTTGGTTTATACCTTTTGCTCTTTTTATTATATTGTCCTTTCTCCTAAGCAGCATCTCTCTCACCTTATGAATGCCAATTAAGAAAAAGAATCATGTAAAAAACCGTCAGGAAAGGTCTGGTAAAATATACTACTGAAAACCTTTTCCTGGTTTTATAACATTTTTCACTACTTCCATCTCCTTAGCTATGGTTTCTTTTAGAATTTGTGCTCATGCTTTGTTTATTATTGAATGTAGGCTAAAAGTGCTGCAGTCCATTTTTCCCCAATGATAGATTGGGAAAAAAGACCAAACACCTTCATTCCTTGATATGTAATTGGACATGTCATTTTTTCTTCAGTTTACAAGTGGAGATTAAATAATTCCTCCTTAAACATTCAAAAAGTACTCAGAAAGTTACAATGTTTTTTGACATCTGATTTGACATTAGATTGGCAATTTCCATATCCAAATTCTTATTATACAAACTGCTATTTTTGAAAGAAGTCTGAAACAAAGCAGTAAGGACCTACTGTAATCTTTTACATTCAGACGCTTCTAGAATGTGTAACATGTATTCATATATGTACACTGCCTGTCTGTATGGAAGTTTGTATCTTCATTTAGCATATTATCTGCTCTGTTATAAAAGCTTATCTGTTTCAGGATTGGATTTTTATTCCAAAGACTCTGTAACAGCTAAAATAAATAATGACCTCTGTTAATACAATGTGAGTTAGTATTTTTGGCAAAAGGAGATATACACTTGAGAAAGTAGACTCCAGCTCTAAGGAGGCCTTGTTTTTGTAGTGCTGAACATAGAGAACAACGAAAAAAAAAGTATCTGTCCTCCTATACACCTTTCCACTCCCCTATGAGGAAAAGGAAGAAGTTCCCAATCACAATTTAGCAGCCGGTTTGATCTTTTTTTTAACTTGTTTCTTAAGGGGCCAGGAAACAAAGGAATTCAAAATCATTCAGGTGGAAAAGCTGATTAATATTTTCACTGATTTAGAAGTGAGGAATAATCCACTCAAAAGAAATCATGTCAATTTGGAGATTCTTACCATGAAAAAAAGAACCAGGGGAGATCTGAATTCTCAACAGTTACAGTAATCCCAGGCTATTAACAATGGGTGAAACTGAATGTGCTTGAATAAAAAATTAGCTTAATAAGTTGCCATAAATAGGTATAAATTTGAATAAGCAACTGTGATATAATTAACATATTCATTTTTCTTACTTAGTGAAGAAATGGAAGTCTTTTGTGTCAGTGGGGACAATCTCGGTGGGACAGACATTACCAAACACTATTATTCTAGTGAAAACTGAGGTAAAAAGGATCATTTATTTGAGACCAATTCCCAGGTCATTGTTAATCTCCAACATATCCCCATTGTATACTGACTCTAGTTTTGCTTGCCTTGCTCTTTTTCTCTTGTATAGCTGAAGAAGCTTTTACTTGTTAAAACATCCTTTGCAAGATCTAACATCTCCCTGATGGAGTTTTCTTTGCTGATCCCTCTTTTTTGTGGTCCATGTAGACTCTCTATTTATTCCTACTGTCTTTTTGAAGCAGTTATTTATCTATCTAGGCCTAAAATTCTTCTCTCTGTGCTTCTCTGCCTTACCTGAAGTAAAACTGGCAGGTCTTTGGAGGACAATATCAATAATTTTCATTATGTTTTCAAGATTTGTCCAAATAAAAAGCAACTTCGTTTTCTACTACTTTGTATGTTTATGTATAACTGAATCAACATTTAATCCAAGTTCAGTTTTCCATAGCATCTTCATTACTTTCAGAAATCATATTCATATCACTGCCCCATATTGTTACTAACAGAGAGACAAGTTGATGAAGAAATTTTTTGTTCTTATTTCCAGCAGTGTTAAGCTAGAATTATTCATTCTCAAATTCCTCTGGGTTTCCAATGCAGACACAAAGTAGCCAGAGTATTTATTTCAAATAGTTTTAGCCATATCCAAGACTGATTATAAAGGTCTATAGAAAGCAAGTGAACCTCAATAGTTCTTGAAATCACATTCCTAGCCTATATTTTCTAATATTACCAATCTTCAGGTATTCGTATTCACAGAAATACGGGACAATATAAAGGAAAGATGACACAACCTTGCAGTTACTGATGTAACAGGACACTTCTATAAACAAATTATCTGAAACCTTTGATGAATATATGTAAGCACAAGTGTGTGTCAAAGTGACATGATAATTAATATCCCTAATAATAACATAATGTGCTTTTCTACTTGTCTATAAAATACTGCAATGAAGTACTCAATCTTTATAATGTTATCAGATTGTTTCATTTCTTTACAAGAAAACTGAATAATCTTACCTTTTTCTATCAAACTGGGCAATTGGAAAGCAAATGAAAATATTGTATTGTGCAAGGGATAAAACTTAAATATTCACTTTATCTGAGGAGTCTTTATTTGGAAAAGACCAGTGAGCACTGAATTCTTGCAGTACAGTATACCAACCCCAAATGCTTTTTCTAAGTAAGGGAAAGTTCAGTTACTTGAAAGTCAATATTTGGCACACCCTTTGTATTTAGATTCTCTTTATAGCGTGAAGACATTAATTTACCTCTTCAAGAAATGATAATTCTTAGTTTTCTTGAAAGTGCTGATTCAGAGACTTAACAAAATCAAAGGCCCGAATGAATATCAGCAACAGTATCTATACAACAGATGCTTACTCTGCCTCTGATTGACATGGAAATAAATAAAATATTAAATTAGTAAGCATTAAATGTATACTAATAGTCAAATTTATCATAATTACTTATTTCTAACCCAGAAACATATGTACTCTACATCTGAGATTCAAGTCTCTTGAGTCTCATTTCACACATTTTGCCATGCAACATTACAAGTACTAACTTTGATATATTAAAAGTCTTTTCCTAAAAAAGTTTCCAGTCCTGTTGATAAGCTTTTTCAGTACAACAAGATAACTTTAACCTTTTAAATTTCCTCAGCTTTTCAATTTCCTCAGCTTTAAAAATATTTTCTCACTTTATGGTTTGGACTATATATTTACAATGACAATACCACTAGGGTAAGAAAATGTACAAATATTTTTGGTTTTACCTATATTTTCCACCTAAATGGTCTCTTGCTTACACAGGTTAAGTAAAAAGTCAAACAATACCTTTCTACTTCATCTTCAATAACATAGTTCCTTCTGCTGAGGCACTGGCTGTCTTATTGTTTATAACTTGGCCATGAGTGTTAATAGCAACCAGGTAGCTTCCTTATGAATTTGGCCCTTACAGTAATTGCCTCTGGAAAACAACAAAAAAGTCAGATATAATTGTCTCTTGGTATTTTTTTTTAGTATATAATCCTTATACCTGTCTGTTTCTGGCATTACTATTCATAAAAGCATTCAAATCTTCAGCATTAAGTTAATTAGTTCAGAATTTCCTCATTTCTGGTACTTCTTTTGCATAAAATATTTGATCACTGTTGTTTTTCTAATAATTCCCGTTAATTCAGTAAGTTGCTTTATAAATTTAAACAATGTTTTAAATTTTATAAACCAATGCTAGATAGTGACAGCTGTACACAGAATCATCTTTCTGCTCAGTCGTATTATACTGGGGGAAAAGGTACTACTGGGCAAATCTTTGTGTGTCTGAATTTGGCCTGCAGAAGGTTCAGATTTCTTTATTACATGATGGCCAAAGCAGTGAGAGAAAATATTACTCTGAAGCTAAATGGACAGGAAATATTACTAAAGAAGAGTACGAACTGGAGCCAATAAAGAGTTGTTAATCCTCAGAGAAGACTATGAATAGTAAACAGATATGTAATTCTGTCTGACACACACAAGCAAGAGTCGCCTATTTTGTATTTAAGTTGCTGAAATCTGTACATTCTAAAGCTGAGCTACATAATGCACTCAGTAAAATAAATTAATGAATAAATGAACAAATCAAAGCATTTGGATGGTTTGGTTGGCTGCCTATGGAGCTTTCACCCTCAGTTAATGAATCCAGACTATTTAATACTTCCAGAAGAGGAGAGAGAAACTGAAATGAAAGAGAAGTGAGACCAAAGCCCAAGTCATCCCAGCAGCAGCATGCTCACTAATTGCTTTTGTCTCATCAGAAAGTCAACACTTTTGTTTGTTACTCTTAAACATTTTGAATAGTCATGTTCATATACAAATGTGGCTGCTTTAGGAGAATTTTTCTCATTTTCTGCTGTGTCACCATTTGGAGAAGAGAGGAACGCATGTGAATTTTATCTTGACCAAAGTATGACCCTATTAGAAGCAATTACTTTTTTACTGTGTTTTAAAAGGAGTGCTTTTGTTTCCCACAAAATTTTTGGCCCAGAGGTCAGTTAATCGTTGCTACCCAAATTAGAACTCTATTTTCCACTCTTAACAAACTTTTTTTTTTTTAACTGACCTTACATTCTGCTTCAGTGACAGTAGGGGCTGAGTTCTATGAGATAAAATGCCCTCTTTTATGAAAACTAGGAGAACTTTTAATTTTAGGAATGTATCCACACATGTTAGCATGTATATTTTTAAGAGAGTACTTAAGTAAGTATGACATCGAAGTATGGAAACACTTTGACTTCCTTTATGTTAGAGAAAATGGCAGGCTAGTTTTGTTTAAGTATTTTGCCACAGACCCTATCTTTCAAACTGAAAGAGAGAAACATGCATTAAGTTTCACATTGAAATAGAAACATTTCAAACACAGAAATTTATTTGACTGCTAGATAAAATCTGTTAGATTTCAACTTTTACTGTATGCTCCAGAGAATGAGTCAATTGTGAGTTGACCTGGGCCAGCTACAAGACATCCATCTAGACAGTGTCATACTCTCCCTCCTCAACAGAGCAGGAGGAGAAAATAAGATGGAAAAACTTGTGAGTCGAGACGAAACAGGCAGACCACTTACCAGTTACGGTCATGGGCAAACCAGATTCGATTTGGGGAAAAATAATTGAATTTATTGCTAATTAAAATAGAGTTGAATGGTGAGAAACAAGTGCTAAACCACCTTCGCCTTCACTCCCTCATGCCTGAATCCTCTACCTCCTCCTTCTTCCTCCACCCCCCACCCCACCCCATAACATCTCCTCTCTGCAGCTCCTTCCTCCTCACACTCTTCCCCTGGGGCATTCCCACAAGCTGTAGTCCTTCAGGATAACCCTTTTGCAGCATGGGCTCTCCACAGGCCACATTTTCTGCAAATAAATAAAAAAGAACTGGGAAGAAAAAAAGGAGAGTGAATCCCTCAGGTATGGGGAAAGAATAAAAATACAACATTGCCCTGTAAATGAGCTGAGGGCATTAAGTGACGGACTTGCGTGCCTAACTGTTTTATCGTGTTTGAAAAATCACTTATGTATTCTCCAAAGTTACTTCTCTAATAGCTTTTTACAAATTCATAAATGTAATTCTCTGAGATTTTTCCCCTAGAATCTTCTATTAACTCTTTGGAAATTTTTTATCTCATATTTCTTCTTCCTTGCATAATTTACTGAATACTGAACTCGTATTTTAGTATCAATATCTTTTAATCATTTTGAAATCTTTTTAATCATTTCTCAGTAACATGGAATAACTAGAAGATGATGTTGGAAACACTGACAAAAATATATAAAAAGCAAAAATGAAGTCTCCAGATTCAGTTATGACATTTGAATATATCAGTAATCTACAAGTTTTATGGGGATAATACAAAATATTTTGTAACTTCCTCATAGTCCTGTTCATTTGTTCGCACTATTTAGAATGATCAGAATGATTTCTAAATATCAGCTGCCATCAAATTACTACAAGGGAAGAGGTGAACCAGGATGCACACAGTATATATTTATGCTCTGTGAGGGTGATATCTAGAGTGAATGTATTTATTCAATTTGTCAAAATCTTTGTTTTTTAAAATTGCATAAGCCTAGGAAATGGTCCAGTTGTCAAAAGCACCACTGTTCAACAGGGCATGTGTAAAAAACATATGTTTACATCCTGAGTTAGATTTCATAAACTTGAGCTACTGGAAGGAATCAGGGAAAATTCTTTGCTTCTTCACTTTCCTTAATAGTTTGTCTGGATGGTCAGATGTACTTTATGAATGTCCATTACATTGAGGGCAGAAGTTAAAAATAGCATGTGCATCTGAAAGGGATTTAGGCATGGATTTACTGGGAGCCTAAATGCCCAGCCTTATCAAAACCAGGATGTTCATGAGCAAGCAGTAAGCAGCAGCAAGCAAACACTGCCAAGGCTGGAGTTCAGCTACAGAGGAGATTTCAGAACTAAACTTTTAAATATCTTTTATGCCAAAATCTCCTTGAGTATCTATGTTTTTGTAAGTGACAGGGAGAAAAGTCCAGGCACTAGTCCAGGAGATTGCCTCCCAGCACTATCTCATCATCTTCTCCGTCTAAATTCGATGGCATCATAGTCTTTGAAACAAAGACTAGAACTTCAATTTGTTTCTTTCTCTTTCTTAAGAGCCTTATCAGCAAGCTATGAAGCATTAAATCATTATGTGTGTAGGAGAAACTATCTTCCCTGGCAATTGCTGCCACCTGGGAGCCATTGTGAAAAAATGTGGGGTAGAAAAAAAGTTTCTTTGAGCTGAATTCGGACACCAAAGTACAAACTAAATCAAGTGAACCATGAGACTCTAAGCAGAATTTGGTTATTTACATTCTCATCAGCTGGATGCTTAGCAGCTCATTTCTGGGATTAGTCTGTTCTTAAATAACTGGAGAAGACTTCATTCAAAAACAAAGATAATGACTAGGACTACAACTACAGCTACAACTGCAACTACAAAGCCAAGCTGAGAACTCTAGAGTTGGCAGCTCTGAGCAGTCTGAGTAAGTTTTGAGCCTATTCATCAGATCTGTGCATAATCCACACTACACAGGAAACCACTGTAGCCTAACATGGTGTTGTACAAATAGTTGATAAAATATAGACACAACAGCCTGCAGTCAAAGCTGGAATCCCCAACATGTATGTAAGCCTCACTCCTGCCAGAAAGGATTTGCTATACATATTATTTTGAGGGAAAAAGACTATTTTTTCTGATAGAAAGCTGTGAATCTTTTGCTATTAAGAAGAAAAGCAATATATAAGATGCTAAAAGAGAATAAAAAGATCTGTGCTTTCACTTTTCATAGAATCAATCATAGAACAGTCTAGGTTGGAAAGCACCTTGAAAGATCATCTGGTCCATCCTTTTGTGGGAAAGGGAGCCTGAATGAGATTGTCTAGCATCCTGTCAAATCACACCTTGAAAACCTCCCACAATGGGGAGTCTACCACGTGATGGTTTGTTGCCAGCTGGGCTCATACCACAAGAGCTCTTTTCTAGCCCTTTGAGTCCCTGTGTTGATGCAAACCTGAAGTTTCACCATCCTCCCTCACTTTGGTGAGGAACTGGTACTTTTGTTTTATTTTGTGTTCTTTGACTGAAATAATTAGATTTCGGATCCCATTTGGATTACCACATTTTACCTCCATATTTTAAAGGTGCAATACTGGGAAATTACCAGACTATAAGAAAAGATTAGACTTACAAGAAAGTCTATTTCCAATTATATTAACTTCAGTGCTGCACTGGAAATTAAGAAACATTTCTTGATGCAGAAGAGCATGTTTTACATTCCTCCAGAAACAGTAATTTGTTCACTGTGAGAAGCTCAACCACCCAAGCACTTCATCGGCTTTTATTAATTCTGCCTGTTTTTTTCATAGTTAGGTGATCGTGTTTTAAAATACCCACAGATCAGCCATATGCTACTGTGCACAGTTGATCTAAAGTGGTCTGTAGCAATCACCAGTAGTGATTGAATTGCTCAAGAATGGAGAAGACATGGAACATTTTTGTCCTCTACTACCTGGCTCCATTTCATGGTGAAGTAATACAACATACTCTAGAAAATAACTGTATATTTGTCTATTTACACAAAGATCTGCATACATGCACACACACACAAGTTAATTTATGATACTCTCTCTTTTTCAGACATCTACCATAATGATTTCTGATCCTCAGTAATGAAGCCCATTTCAGTTCAGGTAAGTGTTCAATTTATCGTCTGAATACACAAACACAGTCTGAACTTTCCATGCCTCTGGAGTTTGCAAAAGGCAGCTTCAGCTTTCTCAAGATCACTTGCAAGATGTTCAGTACTTCCTGCTATAGGGCCTGATTCACTCCTGAGAACTGTACATGAAAAAGAACTGATCCTCTGCATGTAATTCTTTCTTCTGCAGGGAAGGTAACAACAGGATCAGCCTTAGGGACACAATGCTCTTGAATAGAAAGATTCTCATGCAGAAAAACAATCCAATAATAGCAGAGATCAGTGCAGTGCCTGTAACTTTCCTCAGTCCCTGCAACCTCAAACCTCATTGTGACTATATAGAACTCTTAATATTTTTGAAATGCATATCCTTGCTGTCAGAGACCTCCTTTCATGGATTTCTAAGAGCAGGGAAACAGGAGAGTGGTTTTGATGGCATATTGTTATGAGAGTCTTTGTACTGTTCTGTTGAATCTCCAATTGATCCTTAAACTGGAAAGTCATCCTGGATGATGAGTGAAGTGTTGAGGAGTTAGCCCAGATTCATCTTTCTTGATTTAGGCAGCTAACCTGGGCCCAGAACTTTACCTTCATCACTCCTACCTTGAGAGACTTAACTGATGTTCTTGAATGAGGGTCTTGGCCCTCCTAGGGTTCCTCTGTAGTCAAAAGAGACTGTAACTTAAATTTTCTGAATCTGTCACCATTATTGAGCTGAAAAACAGGGAGCTTAGGGTAGCTAAGCTTTATTTTATTTGTCTCAAGTAAGTGCTTTGACAAACGAGGATTAAATCAAAGCTTTGGAGTCTAGTAGTCATGGAGGAGTTCCTCCCTGTTCAATGTCCAGTGTCTGCTGACAAGCTCCGTTATGTAGAATACAATGCTTTTGCAGGGTTTCCTCACACTTCTCATGCTCTTAACAAGGCCATTCCTGAAGCAATCTCAGCTCCCAAGCCTGATTCTCTGGCTTAGCGAAGCCTGTATCAGAAGCCATACCTCTGTCATGTTGTCCTTGCCAGTGCTGCACCCCAGATAGACCTTCTGGGTGTCTTCTCATATACTGTGGGCAAATCTGATGGTACTTCTGGAGTCTGAGGGTAGGGGGATGTATTCTGGAAGACTGTCAGTGCACAAATTATTTATCTTGAGTCTTCACTTCTGGGCAATTTTCCTGATACTAAGACATTTGAGCTGAAAGTTCTGCTACAACTAGGACGCAACATTTTTTCCCCACTAAAAATAGTGGATAGCACAAAAGACATGTAGCTGAATGTGCCGAGAAACATTAAGTGTAGCTGGCTGACAACACAGAGGCAGAAGTTCGTCATGCAGCTGTGTCTTCATTCAGACATTCCTCATCCTTCAGATTTTGGTAAAACAAGGAAAACTAACTTCCACATGTAACATCTCTTGGTGTTAAGTATAAATTTTATTTTTCTTTTTTTCTTATAATAGTTTATATAAGTTTCTAGACATGAATTGGAGTCAATAACATTATGTTTACATGGGATTTACAGAAATCATAGTAAATAGGATCCCGAGAGGTTATCCAATCCATCTAGTTGCCCCAAGGCAACATCAGCTGTGACTAAACTATTCTTGACAGATTTTTGTCTCATCAGTTCTTGAAAACTTCCAGTGGCAGAAGTTTGCATGCTCTCCCTGGGCAGTGTACATTAGTGCTCTGCTATGTGTATAGTTGGAAAGATTTTTCCAAATTGCTGACCCAAATCTTCCTTGTTGTCATTTAAGCCCATTTCTTCCTGTCCTATCTGCAATGAATAAGTAGAACAGTTTATTCTAATCAAATATTTTTGGGTTTAAAAAATTATAATTTTACTCTGAGTGCTCTCCAGGTTTATAAACAGCATACCTGTTAATCTGTCCAGTTGTGATGCCTTCTGTTTCACCTCTACACAAATTACCATCTGCCTTTTCTCGGAAGCTCGAATCAGGCTGGTCTAATGTAATTTCTTCTTGACAAATCTGTTACTTCCTAGCTTATTATTCTTTTGAGTCTTTAAAATGGATTTTTATGTTGTTTGTGGTAGGATTCTTAAATTATTATTGTTGTTATTATTATCTATATCTATTTCTACATATACATCTACATCTATATCTATCCATATAATTGTAGGAACTCTGAAAGTCTGATCTATAATTCCCTGGTTCATACTTTCACCTACCGCTCCCTTTAAAGGTGAATACTCTGCCTTTTTGGAGTCTCCTGAAAATGTTTCTATTCTCCATAAATTCTCATAGATAATCCCAATCCTGTTTGAGAATGTTTCAGATACTCCTTAGATATTCTAAACTGATTTTTCCTTTGTTCAATTTAGTTTCAGCACAACTTTTACAAGGAGTCTCTAAGTACTTCTTCTATATTGAACTGAGTTCTTACCACACTGTGAGTGAGGCTATGACAGACATCTGATCACAGTTAATGCTTTTTTAGTGAAATTTATAGTTAAAACTGTTAATAAGTAAGGTGATTGGTCAGTCTCACTTTCGTCAGTCAATAATGTTATCCCACCTTGAAAAGCAAGTAATCTCTTCCTTCTAATGAAGTGTTAACCTCATCAGGTCTTACTTGAGAATGCACATTTTCCTCATCGTGCATAGCAATCCCTGGACTGGTTGTTTAGACATCTCACTTTAATAAGCTTGTTCCAAAAACCTGAGCTGCCTCTCATGCCTTGCTGACTGCCAAATGTTCCGAGCCAAAATCCCCAGCTTTCTCCTGACAGCTTGTATAATACACGAAATATCAGCCATGGAAAACATCATGTCACCACGTGACATCAAAAGTTAGTTAGCAATACAAAAATGAACCAAACTGAAATTCAAGTTAAAGAAGGGATACTTGAACACTGTGTATTCATTTTTGTATTTGTATGAGTAGCCATCTGTATTTTCTGATGTGTCTGAAACTGTGAAAGGCTCTCTGCTCAGTTACAGTGGGATACCATGAAAAGTAATCAATTGATATTTTAGTCAACTCACATAGTCAATGAGAGACATTGTCTGATAGCCTCTCAGCCCATGGGAATCCATCTGACTAGAGGACTGGAGCTGTCTTCCTTTTCTGAAATGAATAATGAACCCAACCCTCTACTGATAAACTGGGAAATGAAGTAGAAAACTCTCTGCGAGAATGGGGTACATTTTCTTTCTTTCTCAAAGTGCGGTCTGGACTCCATTGGACAGAGAGTTGGTGAAAATAAGTACGGTGTTATTGAACACCATTTTGTAATACTAATTTTGCCTTTCTACTTACGTTTCTTCCTGACCTCACTAGAAAGTTACATGAAATTAATCCAGTTATTTCTTCTGTCTAGTTCTCAAAAGCATCTTAGGTCATGTTTGTTTTGATTGAAGAGAAAAAAAAATCACTCATTTTTGTTTTATCCATACTACTTTATTTGCACTTTGCCTCTCATAAAGAAGAAGTCATTAATTATTTCTTGAAAAATGTGGGCAGATTTGTAAAGCCTGATTTACAATGGAATTTTCAAAGAAAAATTCAAAACGATGAGGTCCCATTTAGAAGTGGAGTTTCATCAGAGAAATGTTCTCAGATATTAATTTTATGGCTTATTGAGAAAATACTTCTTCGAAATACGACAGCGTTTATGGCAAGGAAAATTGCTTTCACCAGTGGATGGGTCATATCTTCAATATTTAACTTCTGTCTACTTTGTAGTAATTCAGGGTAAACATAGTGTGTGGTACGAGACTTGATTTTACTTTTTCTGTGTTCAAAGAGCCCAAAGAATCCACTGAAGATTTATTCTCTGGAAGGAAAGACCTGGTTTTCATCATCTGGTTACTCAGACCCCATAAAAAGAGTTCAATGTTTGACAGAACCTCAACTCCTAATCTTTGTTGGCAAACTAGCATCAAAATAAAATGAAACCGTGGTGCTCTGGTGTTCTGCAATGAAAAGTTAAGTGGTCTATATTAATTATAAATAAACTGGCATTCCAGGACTTCAATGATACTGAAAATCTGTTGCTGCAGGAAAGATTTCAGAGAGATAGAAGGACATTCAAAATTCACTGCCAGTCTTCAGTGCTCCAGAATAAATTGGAGTGAGGTTGTGGACATACTGTCTTAGTATATAAAGGAAGCAAGATTTCTGGGACTATTTTTCCAAACCCAATTAAGCACAGCAAGCTGAAATTTGCTGACAAGTACTGAAGGTTGATGGTGTCCACTTTTTTTTGATGCACTTTAAAAAACTGGACATGAAAAGATTTAAATAACAGCTTATTCAGTCCTGTCTGTCCCCAGCCATTCAATCGTATTTCAGTTGGTGCCCAAGCAGTGAAGCAGGAATTAGACATTGTGAGGTATCAGCAAAATCAAGGTGGAATTGATAGTATAATAAGGACATGGAGAAATAGAGAACTTGGACTTGGGGAATAAGAGCAGATAAGAGAGGCAGTAGATGTGGACCTAGACAATGCAGAATAGGAAAAGTGGTAGGAAGGCAAAGAACCAGTCATGAAATGAGAGGCCTAAAAGACTGAGAAATAGAAAATATAGAAAGATGATTGCTGATGAAAAATAACATAGACAGAGCAATAGAGAAAGTGCTAGTACAAGCAGGGAAAAAATGACAAGTCAGAGCCATGCAAGCTATAGTAATCCTGGTAAATATGGAGAGATTATAGCATCCTGGAACACATTCTGAGATAAATTAACTATTAAATTGTTACAAGTTACCTGTTAATATTGTTTTGTCCTCAAGATATTTACAGTTGTAAGAAGTAATCAAATAGATATTTTTCATTCATTGAGTGCATTATTCATCATGAAAGTGCAATATTTGCAAAGTTCAGCAAAAACGTAATTTCAAATGTATGCAGTCCTAGATTTAAACTAAAAGTAGAATTCTAATTCAGTGTCTAAGTTATCAGCTCCAAAGGGCATCCACAACAGGTCCTGAAGACTAAGGAAAAGATGACCATTTAAACAATCGGTAGTAGGAAACTGGAGTAGGGCTTAAGGTCATGATGATGGCTCATGTTATATGCCTGTTCCTGCACATATTCATGTAATAGTTGATACACAAGCAGTCAAATTAAAATCAACATGAATACACAACGTACAACACTTGTTTTCTGATGTGAACCTAGGGGAATACTGCTGTCACTGATATATAAAATTATTCTTAATTAGTTAGCATCACTTTCTATTTTAGATTAATAACCATATGAGGCACAAATGATAGTTTTGGCTGTACTTTTATATACCTGTTATATTTACCTAAAATAGGTGCAATTCAGTTTCCCACTTACTGGCTTGAGTCCTGATTTTGTTTGGAGCTGTACAAAGTTAAATGCCTGCAACTAAGCATTTCCAATTTCATTGGTAGATATGAGGATAAAGAAACATGAAGTGATCACACTGCATATTTGGGACAGAAGCTGAAAGCCCAGTATCCTGATTTCACAATTCCTGACTGATGCTACCCATGCCCTCTTGCATAAATCTTAACATTAGGTATATTCTATGTTCTTTCAAATGTTCAATGTAAAATGTTGTACCGATGACCTTTTAAAGGTTTTCTCCTTTCTTTGAGACCTTTCCTGAATCTAAAGAAAGGAAATTGAAGCAGCAAAAAATATTTTCACACACATCATTTTTACTCAATCGTTTCAGCTCCTGACCTCGCTCAAGTCAATTAAGAAATCCTTGCAGCTTCAAGATAGCATCTGACTTGCAGAGTACTGGGTACTTTCTGCCTTATTTGCTGTTCCTAGTGCCTTAACAGGAAAGCATGTTTCACAAATTAAGAGTATGGAGGGTCTGTTTGTGCATGTGTACACACACGTACACACATATATGCATATATACATATATACTATAAATTGGATACAGTACATGTCTCTTGGACACTGTTGTTTGATAGCAGGCTCAAAGTTTGTCAAATATTTTATGTCATTAATTAGAAATAAATATATAGGCACAATAAATTATATGCTTATACATCTATGTGTAAAAATACTATTTAATGTGTAAAGTTATAACTGAATGTGTAAATATGTATTGTCATACGTATGTGTGTGTCTAAAATGCATGTGTATGCACTCTTTATACACAGTTGACGGCGTGTAGGTCCAGCAGATACTCTAAGCTTTGAAATAATGTGACTAAGTGCAGAATAATGTAAGTGTAAATTTCATTTGGGGGGGAAGAAGGATGGATTTTTTTTTTTTTAATAGCAAAGAACGGGATCTGTTAAACGAATGCTGTTATGCTGCTAATAAGGGAATTGTGCAACTCAATGTAATTCCAAGCCAGGCGGCAAAAAACATGCATCCCAGAGAGGAGAGTGATAACATGGGAAGGGCTGCAGCCTTTTTGTCCTACATAGCAATTATCTGTGGGATTCATGGCACTAATTTTTCTTTCCACCTTTCACCTCTGGTCTCATACACTGGATAAGATTTCAAAACAAATGCTTTCTCTCCTTTGACCACCTGATTTTCTTCAACAACTACATACAGGGTAAAGGATAAATAAAGAGTTTATCAGAGATAATATAAGAAGACTGAAAGCAGAAACCTCATTTCCATGCAAGGTTTTCTTCCTCAAGCACTGTGGCAGTAACTTGGCATACAGTTACAGCAGGAGGCAAGGTGGGGACACGTGTCTGCTTGCAGCATGCTAGCCTCACACTGGATAAATGAGCTGCCAAAGATTGATCACACAGAGCAAAAGTGCAAATGAGTGCCAAATTACAACCCTATGCACTAACAAGAACCCAGAGGCTACCTCACCTCAAAGGCTACAATTATTGCTGCTGGATCAGGCCCCAAAAATGTTGCTGACACAATATACGTTAACTTACATATTTATGTTTCAAGAAACGACCCCTCTGGAGAACACATTGAACTGGCCTTCAGACCATAAACTGATGTCCTCTTCTTACTTACAAGTTATGGAATTGAACCCCAGAAGCCTTTTTAATCTTACTGTTTATCTGTCATTTTACTCCTTCTCCTGAGGGCTATGACGTGGCAGAGAGGAATCTGAGAAGGGTGGTGATGAGACTACTTTTAAACAACTCTGAATTTTAAGAAATTAACTTTGAAGAAAGCAGGAAAAGGGAGAGATCACCTTTTTGGCTTTCTCCTCTACTGAGGTCATAGAATGTCAGCCTTGGAAAAGCACATCCTAAGCTGATATGAATCAGCCTAGCTCTGGTGAGTGCAGTGCTACCTCACTAGTGGAATCAGTTTTTCCTAAGCCCTGGAGCAGACAAGGCACTTCCTTGTCCTTTCCTTCATTTTCCTCATGTCTGTCATGAGATTCTTCTTTTATGATTCTATTCTAAATCTATTTGGCTCTTAAAGGAAGCATATCTTCACATTAATACAGCACTTTTCTTCCTCTAACCTCCTATTACTTTTAGAATTATGAATTGTGCCTCTCTTACTGATTCTGAAAACGAGAAATTGTGCTTGTTGTGATGCTAAACCAAGCATTGCCCCAAGCACAAAGGCTGAAAAGGCCAGTATAACGAACGTGTAACAACCATGTCAAACAAAACTAAGGAGACCATTGTGCTGACAGGTCGAACTGAGAGTCGACAGAGAATATAACCTGGTACCGAGGACGGATGGGACACCGCGGACCTGTGGTTGTGACTATACTCTTGCTGTGCTCCATAATACTGCTTCTTTTCTCTACCTTTTCTCTATTTCTGCCTTTACTCTATGGCTCACCCTACTGCTATTTTTGGGGAACTACAATAAAGCTCTTGTGAACCGCATTTGACCTCTTTTGTGTCAGTCTCACGTCTGGGAATATTACGAACCTCCTGGACAGGCAACCGGACCGGGACGTAACAAACCCACGCTGGAGCAGGTCTTCTGGCAGGACCTGTGACCCTGCTGGGGACCCACACTGGAGCAGTCTGTTCCTGAAGGACTGCACCCCATGGAAATGATCCACATCGGAGAAGTTTGTAGAGGACTATGTCCTGTAGGGGAGATACCACGCTAGAGCAGGGGAAGAGTACGAGGTAGAAGGAGCAACAAAACACAGTGGGTGATGAAATGACTGCAATTCNAGTCTGTTCCTGAAGGACTGCACCCCATGGAAATGATCCACATCGGAGAAGTTTGTAGAGGACTATGTCCTGTAGGGGAGATACCACGCTAGAGCAGGGGAAGAGTACGAGGTAGAAGGAGCAACAAAACACAATGGGTGATGAAATGACTGCAATTCCCATTCCCTGTCCCCCTGTCCTTCTTGGGAGAAGGAGGTAGAGATTTTGAGAGCAAAGTTAAGCCTGGGAAGAAGGGAGGGGTAAGAGGAAGGCATGTTAAGATTTGTTTTTATTTTTATTATCCTACTCTGACTTTTGATTGGCAATAAACTAAATTAATTTCCCCAGGTTGAGCCTCTTTTGCCTGTGATGGTAATTGGTGAGTGACTTCCCTGTCCTTATCTCAACCCACGAGGCTTTTTTCTTATATTTTCTCTCCCTTGTCCAGTTGAGGAGTGGAAGTGATAGAGTGGCTTGGTGAGCACCTGGGCACACGGCTTCCAGTCCACCACAGGGTCACAGCTTGACTCTTTCCCCTTCTCCTCCCTCTCCTGCCCAACTACAGTATAGCAGGAGCCATCCTGGGCAGCACAGCATGAAGTAATGTCCTAGCTAATTAGGTCTCCCTCTCATTTGGACTAACTAGCCTGGACACTAAACTGACATACCTCAGCTATTTCCAATTCTAGACCTAACTTTTCAAGCCGGTTTGAGGAATTCTGCTGCACAATATGTGGCATAACTTAGGTACTTTTTGTAATACCAAGATATATGGCCAGATACCATTTCCTTCCTCTTTTATTTTGAACATCAGCATACAGCCCTTTTGTGTTTTTCTGAAAACCTGTACTTGGAAATGCTGCAGGAAATCAATGGAACTGCCTGTTTGCCTGTCTCTATGGACAGAGTCTTACACAGTGTGTGCTACTGGAATATAAATAATAAATAAGGTTGTCTCCTTGTGGACTCAGTTGTATGATCTCCTAATGTGAAAGTGGCTCTAAGGATGCTTCGTNTTGCCTGTCTCTATGGACAGAGTCTTACACAGTGTGTGCTACTGGAATATAAATAATAAATAAGGTTGTCTCCTTGTGGACTCAGTTGTATCATCTCCTAATGTGAAAGTGGCTCTAAGGATGTTTCGTTGTGTATGTTATTTGAAAATTAAGAAAGGTATGTGACATATATAAAGACTGTCTTGAAAAGTAGAGTTACGATTTAAGTTTAATCTTAGCCAATATTTGACATGTTTTTATTTTGGACCTGGGTTTAGCTTTGTCATCAAGTTAATGGGTATCTTTAAAATGCTCAAAGGAAGAATTGCATCAGACAGAAGGCAAAGACAGACTAGAATAAATAGTCATAGGTGGATATCAATTAAATATGTGTGTAAGTATACACACAGATATTTATATATATGTATATAAACTATAGGTACTATCTATATAACTATACTACAATTTGTAAACTTGGCCTGTGTGACTTCAGTTAAGGGTAGTCTGTCCAGAAGAATGAATGGTGTAGCAGTAAAACGAGTCTTATAGCTCTTGCATCACTTCTCTGATGCCTACTTACTTAAAGCCCTGAGGAAAGTAAAATCTTTACAGACTTGCTGTATGAGTAAAGAGAAGTTGACTTGCTCAGTTTTATCTTCTTTTGTAGAAAACATTACTTGGGTTTCTTGAAAAAGTGTGAAAAGGTAAAGGGGAAGAATCATTTGGGCCAAGAAAAATTGCTTTAAACATGAAAGGGAAGATTCATATGGGCTAAGAAATACTACACTGAAGAAGATAAAAATTAAGTTCCCCTACCACAAACAGCAAGTATTAACACCAAAAAGTCTTAAAAAAATAGAGAAGAAGAAGCACATTGAAAAAATATACATGAATGCAAGAGGACTTTCTCCTAAAAAGTTACCATTGAAAGATCTTGCAGCTCTGACTGGATTTTAGCATTTTTATCTCTTTTCCCAGTACGAATTGCTAAGGTTTGTTAAAAATAAAAGCAAACTGCTCTTGATTTCAAAAGGAGTGAAATTCAACTCCTAAATTGCTGCCTGTTTTCCAGTGAAATCTTTGGCAGTAGGAAGCGCATTGAACTCATAGTACATAATCTATACAGAGTAGGTTAATTTGCATATGTATTTATAGGGTTGCTTTGAATTCTTGTGTTCTGTTAGCGTTCTTTAAAATGTCAGGTAATGTAGTGGAAACTGATATCATTGTTGCACTGAATCTCTAAGCAATGTTTTATTTCTTTTCTTTTAGTTTTAATGAGACCATACTGCTTGCTGCTAATAGAGCTGAGTAAACAATCTATGTACATTTTATTCAATTACTTTAGCTCTTTTTCTTATGGCAATTACCTATGAGTGGACAATGATTGCTACCGTTTGTTTGTTCCTCCCAACTGCTTGCTGATTATTCTGCACAAGCAACTTGTAGCCTGCCTTATTGCAAACTGACTGCTTGCAAGTATTCCTTTGGGGATCAGTGTTTGGTTGCCTAAAGCCAAGTACTTGTTTCTTTTCCACAATTGGAAGATTTGCTTTGTCACAAGACACATTTTATTTAATAAATTCATAGCTTCATCCTGCAGTGTGCTCTCTAGACCAACAATCTGGAGCTACATCATGCTGATGGGAACGTTCATATTAAATACGATACCTGTCATGGAAAACGTTTTCACGTTTTCAACGTGACCTGGACAGGCTGGAGAGTTGGGCGGAGAGGAACCTGATGAAGTTCAACAAGGGCAAGTGTAGGGTCTTGCACCTGGGGAGGAACAACCCCATGTGCCAGTACAGGCTGGGGGTTGACTTGCTGGAGAGCAGCTCTGCGGAGAAGGACCTGGGAGTGCTGGTGGACA
>VZSC01012825.1:15217-32601 GCA_013398225.1 Steatornis caripensis | reverse complement strand
TTTCAGTGGTGCCCAGCGACAGGACAAGAGACAACGGGCACAAACTGGAACACAGGAAGTTCCACCTGAACATGAGGAAGAACTTCTTTCCTGTGAGGGTAACAGAGCACTGGCACAGGCTGCCCAGAGAGGTTGTGGAGTCTCCTTCTCTGGCACTATGCAAACCCGCCTGCATGCATTTCTGTGCAACCTGCTCTAGGGGCACCTGCTTTAGCAAGGGGTTTGGACTAGATGATCTCCAGACGTCCCTTCCAAACCCTACCATTCTGCAATTCTGTGATTCTATGCAGATGTTTGATCTACTCTAACATAAAACCACAAGTGATTAAGCCATAGACTTGAATCTTTTTCTTGGAGCTCATTTTTGCTGGTCAAGTCTCGTTATTGGCTAGAAGAATCTACTGCAGTTCACCTCAGTTTCTTTTGTTTCTCATTTCATTAGCCTGGTACCTAGTGCTTAGGATCCTATTTTGCTTCACAGTAGATTAACAAATCTGTCATCTTAGTAGTGGATTCTGCTGACTGTCAAACAGTGGAGTATAGCGGAATTTCCAAGGAGTGATTTGCAAGGCTGTGATTTGTGCCTGCACTGCGTACTCTGTAATGGGCATAACAGAAGCAAATCTAAAAAGCCGCAGTAGATTACAAGATGCACAAACAAACTATACTGAGAAACCACAGTAACTCCAAATTCTTTTACAGAAGTCTCCAGACTAAATATCACAGAATCCCAGAATGGTAGGGGCTGGAAGGGACCTCTGGAGATCATCTAGTCCAACTCCCCTGCTAAAGCAAGTGCATGCAAATAAGATCATTTGAAATGATCTCTCCTGTCATACAATTTAAGCAAATGCCAGTAAGCTATGTAAAAATCTCATAAAATTTTTCATTTGGTACTTGTCATGATATTTTCTACTTCAGACTCAAGAAATTACTAAAGACCAGCTCCAGTTTCTGTTTCCAGGCCTGCACCTCTCCTGTAGTGTAACACTGAGTAGAATATTTACATTCAGACTTAAGTTTCTTCACCCACAAAATTATGGCAATGATGTTTGCCTTTCTTATTTTTTTAAGGTGCTTGTAGACTCATGAATGAAAGGAACTATCCATAAGCCAGTGATTTTTGTCTACTATTAGGTATCCACCTGGACATTTTACCTATAGGATACCTCTGGATATTGAACAGATTGCCCTAATTCATCTAATTAATTTACAAGGATTAGGTCAGTTCTTGATACTAAATTTTATCTGTGATATGCTGAGGTAGAAGGAATGGCTTTGAAGATTTATAACACAGAAATCTGGATGTTCAAATTATCTGTAATGATAGGAAGTGATTCACAACATCTGGGATCATAGAAATAAAATCAGAATAATAACATGAACATGAAGTTCACTTTAAGGAATTACCTGTATTTTTAAAATCTGAACCAAGTTTTCCCTCCCTCAAAAGATGTCATCTTCATCATACATCAAACAACAGCAACAATCCAATCAGAATGTCCTTTAGCTAATGGATACTAATGAAAAATAATGAGAGGTTAATGTTAAGGCCTGCAGTGCTGTTATTGAAAGAAACAGTTATTAACAGCAGCAGCATTTATGAAGCAGCTTTTGAATTTTAGTCCTACTAGATTTTAGATGGAAACATGCCATGTTTTAGATTTCATTGTCTTTATTATTAGAGATTTCAGTAGCCAGATGTTCAGGGAAAATCAGAAGTCACGCACACTTCTTAAAGGTTAGTGATATGTGGAAAAAGATACTGTTACTTACACATTATCTTTGAAGTGAAGATAATGTTCAATGACACAAGACTAAAACATGTCTTATTATGCATTATGCTTTACTGTTATGCTCATTATTGCTGTCCTAATTCTTCCCAGGAAGGTTTTGATTTTCTTTCCAGATGCTACAAATTGAACTGGATTGTTGCAGTGAAGAACTGATTTTTCAAGTTTATTGTTTTGTTTTTAACTCTATCAAGCTCCAGCTTGCTAGAAATATTGAGAGTCTCCTGAAACATAATTCAGCCAACAAATCAAATTAACTTGCCTTGTCAGGTGGTAAATTACAAATTAAAGAAGTAATAATCTCTCTAGAAAAATAAAAAGAAGAAAATCCAATAAACAAATTTTACATATCTCAATAACCATAAAGATTGACTTAAACTGTCTAACTAATACTATACTAAGGAGTTGTGTATGACTATCTCCCACTTTTTGTCTTTCAAAATAATTAAAATCAGATTGACTGTACCTGTTGATTATGATGAGGTATTCTCTATCCTGATATAAGGACAGACAAAATCCTCAAAAGCTAGCTGCCTATAATGCCCCTACTCTTAGGAAGCCAGCTAAAATTTTTTTTAATGAATCTCAGGGTTCTTTGCTATTTAATTACCTTCATTACTTTGAAATGAATTTAATTTATTGAAGCTGTTTCTCCATGGAAGCTTGGACTTTTTAAAAATAGCTGCATGTGTGGCATGTATGTGGAAAAATCACCCACTTTTGTAGGAAAAGAAGAGTAGACCATGCAGGAAACAGATTGGTTTATTTTTCAACTAGAACTGCAAAAACATTTTGTCATGAAATGCTGAAATTGCTCATGTGAGTTATACGTCAAGTTTATTGCTGATCTCAAGAGGTAGAATAGTCATCTAGATTAGACCATTCGTGATGCCCTTGTGATAATTGCAAAATATGTCCTTCCTCTCCAAGGAAGAGGAGAAATAGAAGTATAGAATTATAGAATGGAAAATGATGTGCAACTAAAGAACCTTCTACAAAGAAAGCCTTCACCTGATTTTCTTTATACTATGCTAAGACATGCAAAGCCCAACTCCTGTGAAGTTCTACAGCTCTTCATAATTTAAGCTACAACAGTTCTGATACAGGGTAAGTGATATACAGAAAGTTGTGAAAATACTTACAAAAATACTTCAATAGGTATAGTGCTGATGCAAGAAAAACGTGATTCTCTGTTTTGTCACCTGAGGGAGTCATGTTATTTCATTTTAACTCAAGACTGACAGCTGAGTATAACCTGAAACCAGGCACCATCATCTAAAGCATATTCAAGTCAACAGAAAAATCTGTACAGATCCCAGTCGTGCTTCCACTGAAGTCAGTGTTAAAGCTCCCAGTGGTACACACTTGTTGTCAAATCATCTACCCACAAAACAAATGTGGTGCAAGGAAAAAATAAAAGAGATTTAAAACGTGTTTTATAAACTGAATGAGGCAGCATTGCACTTCCAGTTAAAAAGACACTAAACAGCAAGAGATCTTAGCCACTAATTTATCTGTCCCTGCAGATTGTAAGCATGGTGAGATAACAAAGAGAGTCAACAATAAATAGTTTGCCTATGAACAAAACAAGTGAGTTTTTTTTAAAAGGAATTTTGTTGATCCAAATATTGATACTTAATAAGGTAAAACAGCTTACTCCCTTCTTGCCAACCTTTAAGCAAACTGTAGCTAAAATTATAAAGCACAGAAAACTGTTTTTAAACTTCAAAGACTTGATGTATAGCAGTAGCAGTATAGCCCTGATTCTATGTAAGTATGGCTAAAATCCTCACAGGGTAAAGCTGCAGTACACTGTGGATTTCTTCTGAGTCTGCATTGTTTATACCTTCAGCCAATTCCCTCATGAGAAACATTTTCTTCACATAATTATTATTATACACATTCTGTTGCTGTTACTTCTCTTAGCAGTGTGGCTTGTGGTACAGCCACACTGGGGAATCTGCCTGGGATGAAAACCAACACTTCACTTGAACAACCAGATGGGGCCTCATTCAGTAATGCATTATAAGGCTTACTGAGCGTGCCTCTATTTTTTCTGAACAGACCACTAAGGAAAAATTCAGACAACTTTCCTAATCTTCCAGTCAGAATGTTTTTTCTATATTCTACATAGATTTTAATGGGAAAAGGGACTACTTATTGCTGTCTCTCTACATGTCTTCTAGCAAGACGGAAGTGCTGAAGGCCAGATTGGGATCCCATTGTGTTCTAAGTTATGTCATTGAATGCTAAAGAAAAAGCTTGGTTGTTTTTTTTTTTTGTTTCCACATATCAGGGGTAGAATTGATATTGTATTACTTAGTGGCCTACAGACTAATCGTATAGTCTAAGGGACGGTCATGCCTAGTAGGCAGGAGTCAGGACAGTCCCAAGACAAAGGGGCAGGAACATGAGATGTGAAGGCTCTAACAGGCAGTAGTTTGAAGAGGCTGAGCTCTACGTACTTGTCAGTTTTATTAGTTCTCCTGTCAAAAACAACAATGGCTACCTAAGATAAAATATTTACAGAACACTATCTCCTTTGAAGGGCTGCAAGCACAAACCGACTCACTGAGGTCATGCCCCCACACCCACCACTGGACCTGACTTGGCAGGGTAACAAGCAAGAAAAGCTCAAATCTTTGGCAGAGCATGCACCTGTGACACAAGCATGGTCCTTCAGGCCCTACCATGCCCCAAAAAATCAAATACTTCAGGGTATCTGGGAATATACCAGAACCCAAAATAGCCAGACACAATAATCCCTCTGGCCTTAGACCATAAGTGGAGGCAGAGGTAGAGGTTGTGGCTGGAAGAGATCTGGTTGAACAGGTTCAAAAGGGAGGCATGAGCAACAGTGTAAATCTGGAGAGCCCTACAAATGAAATGCAACTGGAGAGCACGTGGAAGCTACAAATGAAATGCAACTGGACTAAACTGGGCCTTTATTTTATATGGGTCCAGGTAATGGTTGTCCAATTTAGAGGGATGCACTGAATGAACGTGTTCACCAGACAACCAAACATAGTCCGATCACAAAGTCCTGTGCTGATTGCCAATGTCTGTCTGAACAGACTTTGTAATCAGTCCCTGCTTTTTCCAGGTACTCTGGAAGAAACAAATGTATTAAAACCACACTGAGTGTAAAGCGAGGTCTGCCGTGGGGAAGAGTGGGCACTACTGTTACAGGCAAATTCTGCCAGTGGTAACAGAGACATCCAGTCATCCTGGCAGCAAATAAGGCAGGAGATGCTGCTACAGGATCTGGTTCACCCATTCCATCTGACCATTCAGCTGCAGGTGATACAGGGTGTGAAGAGGGATTTGCAGCCCCAGCAGGCCCACGAACCGCTTCCAGAACCAGGCAGTGAACTGAATCTGTCACCACGTGATCTGGCAGACCATGGCAGTGAAACACATACTGAAAAGATAACTGTGCAATCTGAAGGGCTATGGGCAGTTTCTTTAGTGGAAGAAAAAGAACTGCCTTCATAAACAAGTCCACCACCACAAGCACTGCTGTATGCCCCTGGGATGTAAGGTAAGTCCACAAGAAATTAAATAATTTACCATAGTCCCTCAAGACTGGTAAGGGTTGTAATAGGCCCTGCAGCCTCTGTGTCAGTCTCTTGACCCAGGCAAAGACATCACAAACCTGAACACAGCTCTTAACATCAACATACACTGTAGATCACCAGTAGCTCTGCATGACTTGATGCAAAATCTTCTAACAACCACCATGCTCAACTGTCAGCACGTAATGACATCATTGAAGGACCTGCATGCACAGCACGTTGCTGGAGATGTCCAGCCACTCATATTAACACAAACAATCATCCTCCTTCTTGTGGGTTCTGGGAACTATCCCTTCACCCAAAACTGTGAAGCCAGATGATCACCAGTGGTCACCCCATGCACAGAAATTAAAGAGATTTCAGCTGGCACAGGCACAACAAAAATTTGTGTAGAAAAAAAATTATGGGGGGCAGATCCACCTCAGCAGCTCTCACTAGGTCTTCCTGATGTAACAGGGCATCCTGTCATTCTGGTTTCCTGGCTTGTAGGTGTTCGAAAATGAGAGAGAAAATTTGCCCAGTGGACCAACAAGGCAGGAAAAAGAGGGACTTCAGGTTCTGAAATTATTCCAGATTTCAGCAGTCAATTAGAACAAAAATGGGCTTGGCAGGACCCACTAGAATATGCCTCCACCCAGCAAGCCTCTTATGGGTGGTCAACAGCTCTCAGTCAAGGCACAAAAATGAAGCAGAGCCTTTCTTTTCTTGAGCCTCATGATGACACCTGCTTTACTGAGGTTCAGCTCTCATTTGGCGTCTGACCCAGTAATGGTGCCGGTTCCTGTGAACACTGTGATTTGAGCTGTTGCATACATTCCATACACCACAGCAGAGCTTTAACAGCATCCTCTGCAGACTCACCTACAGGGCCTTGAGAACAAGGCATCTTCACTCACTATTCCCATCAGAGATGGTCTCTTCAAGTATGTCATCAAAGCCTGTCCAAGACGAAACAAGAACAAAGAATGTGAGCGCTCAACAGGCAACAGCTCAAAGACACAGAGGTTTGCCTGCTTGCTAGTTTTATTAGCTCTCCTGACAACAACAGCAACAATGGCTACCAGAGACATAATATTTACAGAACATCATCTCCTTTTAAGGGATACAAGCATAACCATGACAGCAGATCACCAAAGATACATCTCTAAGACATGGGTTGAATCATCTGCAGAAATGAATCACAACAAACCCATGTCCATATAAATACAGGCAACAGGCATAAAGAAAGTTTTCTAATTTTTTAGGAAAATATGGTGTTTAGGTGCGTCCAGTATGGATTACCAAAAACTTTCTTAGAGTTATTTATTAGAGTACTCAATACTTGAAATCTCTACTGCTTTTACTGGATACCCTTCTAGTAAGATATTTGGGTAGTATAAGCTACATAACTCCACTAAAATCTATGAAATTGAAATGTTTTAAATGAACTGGGAGTTTGATAACTGTAAGCGGCAAAATAAATGTAAGTTCTCTAACAGAATTGGCTTCACTCTTAGATTCCAGTCTCTGCAGTGAAAATAGTTCCTTTTACGTATTCGAGTTTGGCTCACAATGTATATTTTATATTGCTCACTTAAATTTGCAGTTCCAATTAATATGTCCTCTGGGAAGCTGATTTGATGGTACTGTGTTCAGTTTTGACCAGTATCCACAAAACAATGTTAAAAATAGCCACAATAGACTTTTTTCTACCACAAACAATGGACGTTTTGTATCCTTATATACTCCAACAAGTCTTGTGGTAACCTTGAAGTTTGTGATGGAACAGAAAACACACAAGTATGTTCCTAAACTCAAGGAAGCTGACTTAATCCCATTTTTAACACAAATGACCTTTGGCACTTAAGAGGAAGAAACTCTGCTTTCCTCCCCTCCCCCCTCCCCCCACCCTTCAAAAAGTGTGAGACACTGATCTAAAGTCTATTGAAGCAACAGAAAAGACTCCCATTGATTACAGTAGGATTTGGATCATTTTTTTAAAGTCTTAAGCGCTTACCTTTGAAACCAAGGAGTGCATGTATTTAAGTAAACTATCTAAGTAAATTTTTGTAAAAAACAGTCAGACACTTCTGCAAAACTAGTCAGTCAATATATTGGGGTTGCCAGTTCTGAATATTGTAAAAGCTCTTTAGCTACACAGTCCAGACAAATACATAATCCTGGAAATAATATGCATTGGATAGGGGAAGGTGAAAACACATAGAAGTGTTTCATTGTCAGCCCCACCAAAAGACACTTCTGCTCATTCCATTTCTTGCTCCCCATCTTAGTATTATTATGGATTATAATCACTGTGGTCACCAAGAAGAAATATCTTTTTTTTCTTTTTTTGTTGTTTGCTAATATGTGAAGATCCTCATGAGAGGATCTTCTAGGCAATGTAATTTCTCATTTTGCTCGAGTCCATCTGAAAGAGAAGTGGGACAAGTAAATCCTTTAGTTATTGTAGCCGGCATCTTTTCCTGCCTGTATCCTGCCTGCCTGCTACTACTGGAATCAAGTCTTGAGTAATGACCCTTTATCTACCATGCAAAGGACATGTGATTTTAAGCCTTTTAATATCTCAGTATACCTTGGTTGGTAGAATACCAATGCTTTGGTACTGAAAGGAACAGAGGGGAGACATTGCCTTTGTTTAAGGTCTTCATTCCCAGCTAAGCACAATTATAAAATGGCCCAGCCTTCTACTGACATCAGCAGACCTGCCAAATATGTCTGGACTCAGATTTTGAAGCTAATGTGCTCATTTTTCCTGACACTCCAGACCATGATAAAGCCTTCCCTCAGCTAGAGGTTCTGTATGGCATTTTTGGCATTTTGGAACTTTTTATTATGGAATAGTGTACAGCCCAACTATGAGTATCAGTCCTTTCATGGTATTTGGAGGGTTGGCTGCATTATTCTAGGAAGATAAAAGATGTTCTGAAGGCAATGAAGGAGAGCAAATTGTAGGTCAGTTATAACAGACAGAAGTCAGAAGATGATGATGATGATAGGTGTTTTCTCAAGTTGCTAAAGCCCTAGAAGGTCACATATATTCCTAACTACTGTGAAAACTTAGGAAACATTTTTCACACCTTATGAAATACTTAAAGCATCCTCTACCTATTCATGAATAAACAGTCCCAAATTCACACCTTTTTTTGAGAAGTTTTTTCCAAAAATCCCTATACAATCTTTCTTTTTCTCTGGTGTTTCTTGCATAAAGCAGTGAAAAGTATTGCATGTGGTGGGTGTGAAGTCTGGTTAGATCTGTGGCAAAGGACTTGAACATTTTCTCTGACATATTTCTTGCCTCCAAGAGCATTTTAAAAAGTTGAATTCTTCAAGGGAGTCTGAGATTCTTATGTACCCATCTCCTTTTAAATTTATAATAGATAAATAAATTTGTAACGGCTTCTGAAAATTTGAACTCTTAAGTTTTAATATAGATTTGGTTTCAATAAGTATAAATACGGATGTGTTTTATTCTTTATTGAGTTCAATTCCAACTCTTCCTAAGGAGCTTAAAGAAATAACGTAAAGTATAAAAACCAGTATGAAAAAAATTAAAAGTGCACCATTACAATTTGACATATAGGACAGTTCAAGCCTAAAACTGGAAAGTTGAAATATTTATACTGATTATAAGAGTAATAATAGGGACAACCGCCAGTAATTTGGTAACTTCCAGGATAATCTTCAGCCATCCTAAGTGAAAACGGGTTGTTCACAGGAGAGCTGATATTCTCAAGATTTAGAGGCAGTCTAAATAGAATTGAAAAGAAATAGATCTGAAATTACCCAATTCCCAATTATCTAATTTAAATTTTAGACAAAAGTCAATCCCTTGTAACCTACGTGAGAAATTAAATAGATATTAATTTTCTTTTTCCTGTGTCCACTCAAAGGCATCAGTACAAACCTCCCTGATCTATGGTATAGGCCAGACTTTTATAACCTGTACAGATGAAGTTCAGCACAAACTGTAGGAAAATAAAACTTAGAGAAGTGGAGATGTCTGCTCCATTCACCCATTGCATTAACAAAGCAAAAACACTACTCAAAGTTTACATTGTGAATGAACTTCACATTTACCACAGTTCCTTTGTTTAATATCTGTGATGTTATTCATCTGGACACTGAGATTTACATCAAGCTTAAACAAAGTCTTCTCTGTTCCAAAATTAGCGTTTTCATCAGCCTTCTCTCTTCCATCCACCCACCCATCATTTTTAATGCTTTTTTTGTCTGCTCTATGTTTATCTATATTTTCTTTTTCTTTCTTTGTACCTTTATCTCTGCAAACTTTTGACTTTGAAACATCTTAATCTCTGGCTTTTCTTTATACAAACCCGTTGAACATTACTTAGATTGGTAATGTTGCCTTTAAAGGAAAATAAACTAAAATCTAAGCATATAAAATGTCACAGAGTATAGACATGTTAAATAAACTTAGGATTTACAAATTCATTTCTTCATTCTATACTCAATGCAATGGAAAAAGTTGCCGCATGTCACAGATACGTTCTTTACACCTCCAAATACCTTAATTACATAATGTTATAAATTTTAATTAAAAGTTGCAGAGGTAAATTTATGAAACAAAATCCAAATATCAGTTTGTAGCTCCATCCCTCTTATTGAACAAAGCAGAAGCTATAAAATGGACCTTTCAGGACTATTGCTATCTGCCTTCACTGGAAACCAGAGTTCCTCCATCTATCTAGAGAGTGAAATGCCTTAAGTTTCACAGCTTTATTTATCCATACAATGAGGATTTGCTCCTATTAGGTTTCTTAGTTTTATCCAACTAGTAATAGCCATGTAACATGCTGTGATTTCTTTTATTTATGTTGAAATCTTTCCATAGACACAGTTGGAATTGCTTTATAAAATGCTGAAACAATGTAAACAAACAGTTTGTCGAGTTCTTTCTTGCTCACTCTACTAGTAATCTATCATTATAACAGTAACATTATTAAATTGACCCTAACTGAAACTGGTGAAGATGGACATCCTTCTTAGGAGGTTGGGCTAGAGTCATGACAGTGTATCTTGTTCTGTTGCTATATAAGAATTTCATCAGCTTGTTATTGAGTCCTGTGTATTTGAATTTCCCTGGAAGAAAGAATTCCTAAAGTTTTATTTTTGCTTTGACTATGAAAGATATCAATGAGTTTGTTTGTTTGCATTTTTTTTTAGTTTTTCTCCTCCTTTTCTTGTAATAATAGTGGGAATTTTTGTTTATCTCTCTTCATCATAGGTATTCATAACACTTCATTGCTCTTTAGAATGGTTTATGATGGTGAAGATAATGGCATGCATTTAATGGACTGGAGTCACAATTGCTCTGTAGCTCATAAGAAAATGTATACTAGTGAAGTATGTAAAACACTACTTTTTCAAATTGGTAGCATTTGTAGAATGTATATCTTATTTAGCCTGCCATAATAAAGTACTACACAAAATAAAAGTAGTAACAAAACAAGTCCTACATCTCTGGGTGGATATAGTTGTGCAAAACACACACATTATCTCTCTCTCCCCCCCCACACACACACATGCACACACAGAGCAAGTCTTCTGAAAAACTGGTATGTTTTAACTTAATCTACTAGTATTTACCCTCAGCCAATTCTCAAGGTACTGTACATCTTTGATACTTGTCATATTGGTACAAAACACATTATTTCATATGTAATTTTAGGCAAGTGTCCTGAATTAAGCTAGGACAAAATCAATTTTTTTTTTTAGTATTTTTTCTTTTCAGTTAAGTCTCTTCTGAGAGAAAGCACTCTCTGACATTAACAGCATGTTGTTCAGTGTGTGCTTCTAGCAGTGATAAGGTTTGATGTTTATGGTTAGTGCTGGAGTAACAGCAGGAATGGTATGCAGAAAGGCTTACTCTTATTCCTATGGAATTCCTATGGAAAGCAAGGTTGATGCTTGCTTCTGCTAACTTTCTTGTGCACCAGAAATAATAGTGCAGCAAAAGGGTCACACCTGCAACCCTCCTGCACAGAGGACCGTGACAGAGCCAAAACTGACCTAATGGAGCATTCCGTCCCACATGCGTCATACTCAGTATAAAGCTGAGGGATCACGAGGGTCAAGCTCACTTCTTGTATAGCTGGTGTCTGATGAGGACTCTGTCTGATTCTTCTGCCTTCAATCCCTATCCATGCATTCCTGAATCCAGTTCCTGTCTGCTGCTGAGTACAGCCCGGGACTTTCCCAGGGTCTGCCCTGCAGCGTTTGAGTGACGTGATTGTCATCAGGGGACCTCAATATTGGTTTTGTATATTTGTATATACTTCAATATTTTTTTCTATTACTTACTATACCTTATTATTACAGTATTAAAGCTGGTGTAACTTTTCCAGCCCATAAGCCTCTTTCCCATTCCTCTTCCTGTTCCCCTTTGGGGGGGGGGGGGGGGGGGGGGATAGGGTTAACATAGATCATCTGTCCTCCATTTACTAGCCAGCCCAGCTTTAAACTGTGACAGCAAGTTAGAATTTTTAATGACGAAGCATTTGGGCCAATCCTACTACAGTAAGTACAAGTTTTGGATGTGATAGGATGATGCCATAAGAGAAAGTCCTTATTGTATTTTCACCTGAAACTTTCCTGACCATTTACATCTGTGCAAAGCATCCTTTTTTAATGAAGTTGTTAGTTTTGACTGATGCAAGCAAATGAAGGTTTAAAAAGTTAAGTTAGTAGTCATCTAACCTGGCTCCTGTAGACAGCCTGTAGCTTCTAAGTGGATCAAGTTAGTTTTGCTGGGGTCATTTGCTAAACTTGGGTCATCAGATATCAATAACAACTGATTTTTTTTAATGTCCTTCAGTACAAATGAGAAGGTAGCTGGTTTTACTGTTTACAGCTAATTCCACCACAATAAATTAAGGCGAGAGCAAAGGAGGAAAAAAATGTGGCATTTTGAGCAGCCACCCCTCAGGAGAAGCTGTATAATGCCTCTGGTAGAGTTCCTTGTTGACCTCAGTACTAGAAACTAGAGAGTGAAATCCTGGTTTCCCAAATTTTTAGGCAAAATTTATACTGATTTTCTCTGCAGTAAAGTGTGGTGTTTATTTTCCCTCCATCCTCCTACCCTCTAGTTAAAAGTTTAAGGAAAAACATGAATCATTGCTCTTATTTATCCAGATCCCAGTCAGGATTATTACCCCGAAGTCCTGTGCCAATAGGAGTGCTGTGAGAGAAGAATTAATTCCTACTTGTGTTATCATATTTACTCAGCAAATCCTCAAATGCTACATCCTTGTATATACTGTGAAGTCAGGCATTTGTCTTTTCCACAGGACACTTGCCTTTCTGGTGGCTAAGGACATTACAAAGCACAAGGCATTTCAAGCTGTGCTATTTCTACTTCCCTCTGGGAGCCGTTTTTCTGCAGATAATCTGCTTTTTATACCTCATGATATTCTAGCAAAGTTTACATGCATCACAGTACTCAGAACATTATCCTTAAATAGATACAAGATACATTTCTGTAGAGAAGCTCATGAAAGCACCTGTATTGTAAATAAAATACTAACAAATTCTTCCCCGAGAAGAAAAAAAGATTCTGCAAACTTATTAAAAAATAGCAGTGATACTGGTGATGAGTAGGTCAGATTTGCAGGTTATTAACCTCAAGAGTGCTTTATTAAACAGGCAAACATTTTAGTAATTTTAATAGATGGATTAATTCTTGAGTAGGTCGAAATTAGGGTCTCTGTTAATAGGCTTTGGATAAGATGTTTTGAAAGCCTTATTGCAAGGGTTGTGAATAAAAATATTATTGTGATACTTCAAGCATCTACACTTGGACTTGAGAATCTACACCAAAGAAAAAAGCATCAGCAAGACGTCGAGAGTCCCATTTTGCAATGGCAATACAGTGCTTTTAGTACTTGCTGACCTGAAATTAGAGAGCTAGATATTCATCATAGAAAAGTTAGCAAATTCATATGCTTATACTTAGAATGTATTTATCAATTAGTTATTTGTGTAAATACTAACAAATTTAGTTACTAGTATTTATACAAAGTGACTCATTGCACAAGAGAAATTCAAAAATATGTAATTTATCTTATCAGTCGTAACTAACCAACATCTAAATGTTGAATACTGTGGACCGAATATCAATGTCAACCTTTTCACCAAAAACCCAATGGAGACAAACAAACAAAACCAGGAAAAAATGTGTTGGACAAATTCTGATAACAAACACAAGGACACTTACAGTTGCCATGGGCATGCAGAAAAATCAGTAGATAGATGTTTTGGCTAAAATATTTACCCCATTCTATTCACAGCAGCTTTTGTTTCAGCTTTTGTCAGAAACATATGAAGATCTGCTCAACCACAAGAAGTTTGTGGCATGTTTAGAGAAACATTACTGTAAGATTTAATTTCATGCAGAAATTAACTCTTTTCTAAAGAAAACTCCAAAATTTTACCTCTGCTCTTATCCCTACAGGTTTAACATGAAATTAAAGTAGAAAAGAACTGTATGGGATGCATAAAGGTCTGGAAAACTCAAAGATTTTGTATAGCTTTATTCTTTTTTTTTAAAGCAATAGAGTAATCACACTGCTGTGACAAGCTTGAAAATTTCTCTTTGCACGTGTCTATAGTTGGTTTTCTCAACATTACAGTACCACTTGCATCACCTTGACATCTTCACTCTGATAGCTATGAGTCGTAGGGCATAATTATTTGGGGAAACCTCCTCTAATTCTTTATAGTTGTAACCAGTAATTCTTTGCATATTAAATATCAGAAATCATATCGACATACTTATGTTTAACTACCCAGATTTGTCCCCGTGACTTTTCTGAAACAATTGCTAAAATAAAGTTTTATTTACAGCTGAATTTGTCCACTCCCTGTAATATCTTGGATTAGATATCTAGTCCACTAGCATAATCAATGGTTGCCAGTACCTTGGAACATACATCAATTTTTTGCAACAAAAGTGTTCTTCACTGCACAAAGTTGATGGCCTATATGCTAAAGATAGCCGAGTAATAGTTTATACAAAAAATTTTTACAGTTAATCAGGCTCCAAAGAGATTATTTAGTGTCCTTTGGATTTTTTTTTCTTTTTCTTCTTTACCCATTAATAGATAGTTATGTCCACTATTAAAATAATTTATTGATGAACTTGCCCACCTGAAAGGAACAAGATTCAGCAAGATGAGCTCTCCTAATTAGTTGCTCAAATAGCTGCTGCCTGTTCATGGATTAACCTCTATCAGTACCAGTAGAAACCAGAAATATTTTAATTTATTTTGAAGCTGTTGAACCAAAGAGATATGAGCTGTGGGGTTGTTCTTGCAAATTGCCAAGTACCTCTGAGAGACATTCTGTTTCAAACTCTCATCATACAACTGGGAACTGAGAATGTTGAACAGAGGAGAAAAATAATGCATAATATTTTCTGCAAATATTTGCCTGCATTTTAAACAAAATCAGTTTTGCTTTGTTTGCATCTTATTTTATATTCAAGCTTGATGAGCACTGGCAGTATATTGGCAAAAGTGAATGACAGTATTTATGCTTCCAACACTAACATGATCATTCAGTTGGTGAGGAAACAGAAAAAATGTCATGATACACCTAACTGCCTAGATCTATTGGCTTGCTAACATTGCCACTGGTAAGAGTTCAAACTCTGTGCTGGATTGTTGGTAGAGATAGACCTGAGGGATTTTGGTTTTGCTCTGTATTAAATGTTTCTTAACGGAATTCACAGAACAGACGATACTATGAGGGTGGTAATGCAAAGGTGATAATCAGCCCTCATTTATTTATCAGTATGATTCATTAGGCAAAGTATTCAAACTTTTAAAACCAGATGCTTTGATTACTGTAACACCACTGTTTTGTATCTTGTTTCAATTTCCCAGTGTAAAAAAAAATGAGCATATATCCTGTTTTGCAATAAAGAGTTTTGTAATCTAGAGTTACCTGCCTATACACAAAAAAAGAGATGAAGTTTTGATCCTAGATTTTAGTCTTCTGCAGCTCCCACCTGCTTGGTTAGGTCCATAGCCGTTTTTCATAATATGCCTAAGGATTATAAGACACAAAAAATAAAAAAGAAATTATAGACTATTTAAAAAAAAATCCTAACAATTAAGGCAATAAGGAAATATATGATCTCAAAAGACAGGAATTTTCCATTTTAATTACTAAGACAATAATAAATAAAATAATTTTTAAAATCCTGTTCCATTTTAAATTTCTGATGCATTTATAAAATGTATTCTTTGATCCATTAGAGAACAAGTAGAAAAATCACAAATTAGCATTCTTTCTATGTCCACAAACTATAAATCCATGCTGTTAACACAGCTTGAGGGTTATTCTCCCTTTGCATTTCCAGGTTTTACATCATTATAATTCCATTTGCTGCAGTAATGTTGGTCTTGATTTGCCTTGGCAGAAGTTAATTGCAAGTAAAAAACATTTTTGTTTTTCCCCTTTACGTTTTCCTCCTTTTTTTCAAACAATTGGCTAGTTAAGCCTGTTACATCAAATTACACCTCTGTGATATTCCACCTCTCCCTCAAATGCAGATATGACTGAGGGCTTGGCTTTTACCAAGTCATCCCAATTCAATTAGAAATGAAACTCAGCATGCTACATGGCAAAGTTAATGAGTATTCTTCTAAGGAAAGTAAGAGCAGATCTGTAAAACTAACATAAAAAACTTTACCTGACTGAGTTGAAGGGCTCACATTCTGGTCATTGCATGAGAATCTTGCAGTTCTCTTCCTTCTCCTTCTTTCCCCTTTACTTATTTGGACTGCCTGGGGCTTGGGGGAGGGTTTCTCTTCACAAGACCTGGTACAGTAGGATTCTCATCCAGGCTGAAAACTAGTAACATCATTTCATCTGAACATGAAAATGAGCTACTTAGCATCTCTTAAAACCACCTCTGTGAGACTATATACCAAAAAATAACACAGCCTAACTGCCAAATTTCCACAGACACTATTCCCTTCGTGTTTGTGTGCTCCTGCCCCAGCATATCACATCCCCTTCTCACCTGCCAGCATTTCATGATCTTCACCAGAATCTGCACAGGTCCAAGTCTGCCCCCCAGCAGCAGTCAAATCCTCCCTGGATGACATTCATCCCTGCCAATGTTACAAATCCCACTTTACTGTAATGGAGTTTCCTACAGAGCATGTACACACTTAGTGTTCTGCCTTCTTCTCCTGAAAAGTGAGAAAAGGATGTTTGAGAAGACATGAATTTCTGTGGTAATGCTTGGGCAACATTTTCAGATCCCTTCTGCTCAAGACTGAGGGCACCTTCCCTCCAAGTCACCATACACTTGTTGTCTGTCAAGGTTTAGGAAGGAAATATTAATAAGCACATGGCAGATTTTGTTTTAAGGTTACCAAATAAAAAATGACCTAAGTAGACAGAGGACAAATAAGCTGTAACTTCAGTTTTAGGACCTACATGAAATCTTAGATCACTTTTCAAAGATAAGTATCTCAGTTGAGTTGGTGTCCCTGTTACAGTATTCAGTGAGAAAGCAGATTGAAATGGTAGATTGCGGTTCATTCTAAATCTTTATAATTACTTCCTCTGGTGGTCAAACTTAAGGAAATTCTACACAAGATAACAGAAAAAAAAAGCATTTATGTGTGAGGAGTTTGTGTATCAGACAGCAGGGTCCTGTACTGCTCTGTGTTTCATTCTATACCAAAAGTACTAAATGGTTTCTGAATAACACCCTCTGATGGGAGAAGTGATTCTAAATTTGGAGGAAAGCCAATGTCACTCCAATCTTCAAAAAGGGCAAGAAGGAAGACCCGGGAAACTACAGGCCAGTCAGTCTCACCTCCATCCCTGGAAAGGTGATGGAACGGCTCATTCTGGAACTCATCTCCAAGCACATGGAAGAGGAGAAGACTATCCGGAGTAGTCAACATGGATTCACCAAGGGTAAATCCTGCTTGACCAATCTGATAGCCTTCTATGATGGCATGACTGGCTCGGTGGA
>VZSC01012825.1:0-14196 GCA_013398225.1 Steatornis caripensis | reverse complement strand
GAGGTTGTGGAGTCTCCTTCTCTGGAGATATTCAAAACCCGCCTGGATGCATTCCTGTGCAACCTGCTCTAGGCTAACCTGCTTTAGCAGGGGGGTTGGACTAGATGATCTCTAGAGGTCCCTTCCAACCCCTACCATTCTATGATTCTATGATTCTATGAAATTTGTTGACTTTAAGCCAAGCCCATGTGTGCAAAAAATACTTTCTTCTTTCTTGTACTAGAACAAGATTCAGTGATACATCAGCCTGTAAAGAAAAACACCCAGTTCTTGCTAGCTTTCTGCAGACTGTTACAGTATTTCTAGAATATGTGACTAGCTCGTGGCTCCCAAGTTGCTATTAACATCTTTTATTTGCATTGTGCTGATACTGAAGAGTCAAATGATGGGTCTGGACTCTGCTTTGCTGGATCCTGTAGAGACGACAGAACAAAAAAGGCAGGCCTATTAACTAAGGGTTGACTAAGAGTCCTTTGCACCTTCCCGTTTCCTTTAATGTAAGCTGAGTTGGCAAGACTAAAATTAATACAGTTCTCTTTCATATGAAAATAAGAAAGTGCAGACTTGAAAAGCATGGCGATGAAACACAGAGTCAGCATGTCTTTTTCCCCTCAGCATACTGCTCCTCTCCCATGTATTAGCCTTGGTGAACTACATGTAATCTGTAACCTTCCTTCTTCTCACAAGCATTCAATGGGCAGGATTTAAGAGTGATTAACCAGGTTATCACTTGGGAAACATAGCCCGAAGGTAAAAATTAGGATGAACTGTCTGAAGTTCACCATAAAGCTCTGTAGAGAGTACAATGCACAGGAGGGAAAACCTACTGAACAATCTTAAGTGTTATTTTTCAAGTTCATTAATAAACGTAGAGAATTTTAAAAAGGGAATTAGGATGCCTGAAGTCCTGAAGGATTTTACTACCAACTGTCTGAAAATTATCATTTTTATAGATAAGCCAATTAAAGGGAAATAAGGTTTTTGCATCATACCGTGAGTACTAAACAGGGAATTTAAAAGGATCTGTTTCTCTTTAATAATTTAATAAGATTTTGTGTTTTGTATTCTCACAATGGGCAATTGAAGAGCAAAACATTTCCTATCATTTCAACTAGAAGTGAGTTATTTATTGATTTGGGACATACTAGGATGTCATTCTTTATTGCTATAGATAGTTTTCCAATAGCAAATATTTTTGTTTGAAGAGGAGAAGACTCTGAAATAGTGATTCACAGTCCTGCATAAATGTGATAAGGAGGGAGCCCCAATTAAATCCTTCAGTTCTTGGCCCCATCCCACTAGCTCTGAATAGTGCAAAAGCTCTTCTTTATCTTAGTAGGCTTTGGATCTGACTGTTAACTGTGCGTCTCTTTCTCAGGCTAGAAGTGACAATATGATAAATGTGTCACCTGACACTTTAGCCATTGGAAAGGGAGAATCCCGAGTGACCTTGTTAGTCTGAAATAGATCGTATCTGGATCTTCAGTAAGTTTCATACTTGGAGTGCTCAGCCAACCTCCATTCCCTCAATTAAACTCAGATTGCAAACCTAGAATTCTTTGCTGCACATAAGCACATAATTCAGCTTTACAGTGAAGCACTCAAGGAAAACATACAGCTATGAACAGAGAAGGAGAGAAAAAATGAAAGAAACACAGACACAGAGAGAGGCACTGCTGTTTGTAGTGATCGTTTAGTATTCACGGACACAGATATCAGCCCCTGCAGACATTGCTGGGTATCCAGGAGAGGCTTCATTTGAGCCTACCTAGGTTGGCTTTTAAAGATGCATAAGATAGAAGAGCTTTCTATGAATGTTTGTTTGTCTGTAAACAGTCAAAGTACTTTTGTTTGAATTTTTTTCCTTTTTCATAGAAATAAGTTTTTGAATAAAAAGAATGTTTCAATAAATAATTTTTGTTAGTCCTTCAAAAAAACCCCAACAATGAACAGATTTTGGGTTCCATAATTTTATTGAGTTTCAACTTTTTGTTAAATAACCGATAATCAGTTCAAAAGGAAAAAAAAATAGACATCTTATAGCAAACCAACCTCTATTTTTCAATAAATTGTACAGGGAATGTGTGAGAACGTAAATTAAACTCTTTAAACTAGGTTGAAGATTACGTGTATGTTGTCCTACTGCCACAGGAATGTACCAGTTCAAGGCGTCTCAGGAGAACAAGCCAATGTATTTGGTCCTTATCCTTGGAATCGCAGCAGAGCAGGATCTGGGGAAAGGAAGCTGGAGGAAGACAAAACACGTCCCTCTGTTCTTCCTCTCCTCTCGACATCTCTTGCCCTTTCAACTGGTTTTATTATTCTCCTCTGCCACAAGCATGCCAGCACTGTTTCTTCCACAGAAAAGAGAAAAAGGCAGGCCCGGATTAAAAAAACCTGAAAAAACTCAGGGGAAAGAGAAAGAAGAAAAAGAAGAGTGGTTCTAATGAGCTCATGTAAACTTCTAGGGAATCCTTCTTAACACCCCAAAATAATTTCAGTAATTGCCTTTTGTGGAAGTGACGGTGGAAAGTTCTGTTTTCCACTGTTCAGGCAAGAGATAGTGATGAGTTAATTGGACAACATACTCTGCTCAAACAATTACACTTTTCTCCTAGACACAAGCAGAATGTGCAGCTGCTGTTAGCTAGGTGTTCCGGAAAGTCTTTGAGCATAAACTGATGCTTAGTTCGCCTAGGCAAAAAGAGTGGCCCTCAGCAAGCAGCCATGAATTCTGCTGGGCAGAGTGGGGCAAATAACATGTTAAGGACCACACAAGCTGAGCACGTTGAAACATTTTTTTCCCCAACATTGTGGATGAGACAAGAGATTTTGTTTTGGCATCTGACCCAGGGGCCTGAGTAACATGATCATATATTACTTATCAGCAAATATGGTTCAGTGCTACACTCTTTTTGCTTTGTCTCTCTTCTGCATACATTGGAGAAATGAAGACTGTAATACACACTTCCAGAAAGAAACACAATAAAGTATATTTTCACTATATACTACTCCTTGGTATAAAGAATAGTAGTTAAAACCCCTGGCATAGCTGTAGATTATCTATATGCTGCCATCAGAGAATTCTGTACATATTTTTTACCACAATGTGCAATGGTACAGCTCACAAATGTGAGAGGGCCAATACTTTATATCATAGCTCTGTGTGTGTGTGTATGCACATGGATGCACATGTGTGAGCATGTGTGCAGGTGTCTACATGCACTTGCAGTCCTCCAGCTCTATGTCTGGATTGAGTGTGATTCTTGTTTCTTCCTGTGTCAGACCTGTGCTATCCGTGTTCCAGGAGGCAATCACAGTAATAACCGACCCGTCAGTCATGCTTGAACTGCTCTCAACGAAAGGCTGGGTTGAAGGAAGGGAATGTGAAACTGTTAACCTAAAAGAGCAGAAACTGTGTATAGAAAGGTTGAAGCTGGCTTCATATGGCAATACAATTAAGAGAAGGTGTGGAAAAAGTACGAGCTGGTATGAGGGCATTAAACCCAAAGCCAATACTACATCATGAGATAACAGCATTGTTTTAATGAACCCAAAAGTGAGACTGTTTTTTTACCAGCTAAGGATTCTTCCAAGAAAGACAGTGCAAAATGTAGCCCTCTCGTGTAATTACCCTGAATGGGGGAGGTAGACCTAAGAGTGCCCTGTAACACTGGCTTTGACTTGGTTTTTTTCCTTTTAATGTGAGTTTCTGCCTTCAAGTGTTACTCATGAATGCAAATTTTTAGCTCATAATTTTGCTGTCAGGAAGGAGGGGTGATGGTTATGACAGTTTCTGCATCATCTGATACTTTTATGCCAGTTCCAGCATTATCATTCACAGACTGAATGTAAATACTGATAGTACACAGCATTAGACTGAAGCTCATATTTTTCTTTTTAAACCATTATGCTTGGTTTTATATGTTGTTTCTTTCCTGTTGTTTTTTTTTTTCAGGGACTGCTTCATTCAGAGTAATGGAGCACTGGATATTAAATGAGTGTTCTTGTAGTCCAATGAACTCAGTATGCTGCTCATCTTGTTACTATACTTAATCTAAATAACCTTTTTTATGCTCTGCTGGAATGGCATTTTCGAAAGGCTATATAGTAGTAAATGAGTGTATATGTCAGTAAGGATTTGCTAGACAAATCAAATCTTCCTGACAAGTACATTTATTCATTACTATTTACTACACACTCCAGTCTGAAGGACAATTTTTGTGATCAGATCATTAACATTTACTGTCATTTTGGCAACATTTTCCAACTTTTCTCTTTGCCTGCTTTCTTGCCTGTTGTGTGCCTAGCAGCCTCTGCCTAATAGAAGTTAGCTTCACAGGGATTATATCACCAATATGTTAAACAGATCTCTTTTTCCCCCTGTCAAGCTGGTTTATTGCACAGAAGGCGCCTAAGTATTAAAGTAAATGTTAAATACAAGGCTCCTAAGTGCAACATTAAGAATCTACTACAGTTACAGCCTTGATAAACAGCAGACAACATCTTCTTATGAGATCACCACTTCTCGACAGGCATATTTATGTGTTAATTTTTTTCAGGCCAGAATATCAGTAGATATAAATCAATACATTGATCCCAAACTGAAGGCTTGCTCCTGACATTGAAAAATACCATGCAATTATGTGAAGCTTCAAATAATTTTGTTCTTTTTTTTTTTATTGTGACTTCATTTGAATAAAATCAATTTCAGTAAAAATTTACTTAGTAAAAAATAAATTAGGAAAATAAGGAGTTTTCCTCTTTGGAAGGATTTGTCCTTTATCTCATCAAGTGTAACACGGCAAAAGTGCTTATAAAATTGCTGATGTGGGCAAGTGCTGGAAACTGTGGGAAGCAGAGTGCAGGAACACTGTTAACACAACACAGTTTCAAGTAGCAGACTGCATCCACTACTGCTTCATGTCTCATCAGGGTAAACCGGAAATTACTGAAGCATTGAGCACAATGACAAAAATTTGGAGGGAAGGAGAACTCTAAGAAATCGTAAACTTTCATGTGAATTGCCACTTTGCTGCTTAAATTCTGATTGCCTGTTATTCAGTACTAATTAAGTCTCAGAGTAAATGAAACACAAAATGAAAATTTGCCAAGAAAATAGAAATAGTTACAATAATTTAACAAATGATACTTGTGTAATACAAGAATTTTTTTTAAATCATACTTTTTTGGTTTGTTATTTATATTTCTTTAGAGTTAAGAGGAAAGTCCAAACACTGACATTACATGTCAGTTTTCCCTAACCGGTCTAACATGGTTTCTCAATCAGCACCAAAATCTGTCTGCTCACTTGGCAAGTTATAAATAAGTAAAGAACCCAGATGCACAGACAGCCTAACCCACCTGTTCTCCCCAAGGTGGCTATGGGGAGCCCTTGGAAACTGAGTGCTGGCAGCAGTGGGCTTGAGCCAGGTTTTCTGGTCAGTGGAAATTACTTTCAAGATAAACAAGATATCTGCTTGGAAAATTGGTTAAAACTTGGGTGTTCCTGAGAAACATTTTAATTGTGACAAATTGCCACGTTCTGGTGGAAAAGAAGTTTTAGCTGCAGCATTTCTCACTGATTCTCATTAGACCAATTTGGATTTCCAATTCCCATCTGAGCTTACAAGCAGGCCCATTAGGAGGATCGTCTTGCAATTGTTAGATAGGTATAGAGTCAGGCAGAGCAGATACACAAGGAACTCTGGGTTGTATGTTTTTCAGTTTCTTTCCTTACAATTGCATTTTGAATGTGAAAGCTTTTGCTCTGTTATTCTGAAGCGTCCCCCAAAATTTATAGGCTTTTTTTGTTTAATAAGCCTCTTCTGCTTCTGCTCTTTTCAGTGCTGTCAACTCCTCCTCTCCCTCAGATTAACCCAATACCAGACTGTACCACCAGGCATGTGGTGTTGTGAGTACTGTTGCTGTAAATACATTAGCCAGAGATTCATAAAGGAGGAAATATGATAACTGAGCAAGTCAGAGAAAGAAAATGCTGGATGATAACTTAATTTACACAGTGTAAAACAACTCCAATGAAATTCACAGAGCTACATAATTTTAAACCAAAGGTAAGAAAGAAGAACCAAGTGCAAAAAAAACTACCCAAGTACTATGATATTGTATAACAAAATTTAACATAACATTCCAGATGAAAACTTTAGCATGTGTTATCTGGCAAAAAGCTACTTAAAATTACTTTACCCCCATGAGGGCATTGTCTCCCTTTTGAATCATTCATCCTTCATTCTGCCTTTCAGTCCTTCTTCTCTCTGTTTGAAAATACACTCTGCAAAGAGTGTGGATAACTGGTGCTGGATAAGGTTTTCAAAAGAGATGGTATTTCACCCTTCACCCATAAGCACAGGAATGCAGCATCAAACATTGTCCCTACCAAGCCATTGGCTCTTGATTTCTCGGAGTTAGAGTTTCAGTATTCCTAGGTAGGCTGGCTTATTTTTTCTTCGATAAAAGTTATTTTCTTTAAACTGGGAAGGGATTTGCTGTGGAACTGTTTAAAAACAAGCATAACCTATTGGTAGAGACATATGCAAAAGATTAATGTGTACTGCATCTAGAATGGTGTCTGGAAATTCAATATTAATCCCTCTTACTAATCTTTAACTGTCCAAATTTATGCAGGCATAGCCAGAAAAACATGATTGTGTTCGTCTGATCTTTGTTTCTAGGTCCACCTATCATATAAACAGACTTGGGAACCATGTCACACATTGGGGATTTATTGTGGTTTCTTATTTAGCACTCCATAGCAGGACCAAAATATTAACATCAAAGTAGGCGTAAGCTAAAAATATAGCAGTGCTTATAAGTCCTACCTTGCTAATCTTATCTTGGAATTGTGCGGGATGTGGGCTGTGTCATTGCTATTTAAAAGTCAAAAAGGATACAGCGAATATCTGCCTTGAGAAAGTTACAGTTTATTCCACTGAAGGAGAAGTGAAGAAGAGAAGAAAAAGAGAGGATATAATATCTAGGGGAAAAACAACTATCAAGCAAGCTGTTCTCTAGGATATTACAATCTCACAGTTTTGTTTCATGTTTCATGGGTTGTGCGTCATGTAGTCACAAAAACCTTTGAAATTAGAGATGCAGGATCTGTTGTACTTGCTTGGTTCCAGGCAGTTGCTATCTTCATCAGCGCAGGCAGTTCTATCTGCTGTATTCAAACAAGGCCTAGAAATTTGACACACTGATTTTAGAGCTGTCTTATTTTCCCAGTCCCTGCCACCATCTGATATCAGGTTCCTTGCTCTATCAAAACCTGGAAGAAGGGAAAAGGGATGTAAAATGCAAGTACCTATCTGCTTCATGCAAAAAATGTGGGATCTTATGGCATGTCTGAGCTGCGCCTATGGTGGGTTGGAGAACTAGCCATAAAAGCAAAACTGCTCCCTGTAAGTGTACTTGCGTCAAAAATGGCAACTGGAGATAATGGAGACTTTGCAGGTTGGAAAAGAAAGTTGCCCAGCTTGGCAATTAGTATTTCATGAGATAATTAGGTTTTAAATAATAGGGTGGAAGAGGTTGGGGAGAAGGAACAAATAAAAGTCGTCTTCCAAACAAAGTGCCAGAGGCAACAAATCAATCCAAAATGCAATTATCCAGCAAAAGCATATCTACCCAAGAGATAATGGGAACTCCAGACCTTTCTTTTCCCACTGTTTCTGTCACAGTTTCTCTCTCTTACAGTCTTATTTTACTTTGTCTTTTAGAAAATACATGACAGCAGAACATCCAGTCACTTATGGAAAATTCAATAGCTTTTGTGATTTAAATCAATATGATTTAACAGGGGGTTGTTTTGCTACTCACGTTTGAAAAATCACTGCAATTATAATTCTGCCATGATAAAGTATTCTTTACATTCACAGCCTTTAACAATCCTTGCTCAATTGCCAAATTTCCTCACATCTCTGGTAGTACCAGACCACTGATAATCCTCTCCCACTCCAAGTTTCTTGGCCTACCTCAAGACAGCCATTGCATCAACTTTTTGGGAACTACAACCATTAATACATGAGCTCTTTTTGGATGTTGTCACTCGTGAAAAAACCACTGTTTCATGGTCTACAAAGATCACAGTAGTTAAGTTAAGCCTTAGCCTTATGGCCATATTTAAAGCTAGAGCTAGCAAGAAGTGAGAAGCAAAGGTAACAACAAACATTTTTCTAAACAATTCACCACTTTCCTTAGGTGAAAAAATGACAGTTATTATTTGGGTTTACATTTTATTTCCTGTTTTATTGCCCAGGTGGAATTATATTATTAATACTCAGACCTTCCTATGACTTATAGGTTAAGGATCTACAGGTTAAAAAGTTATTTGGAATAGCTATAAATTGAGGTCTTTACAAATTAAGAAACTTGTATAATCTGGGATGACACAAAGGCCATGGAAACCTGCCTTATGCAAAGAAATGTGTTGGATGTATCCTTCTGCTGTGCTGTGCTTTCCTGGAGTATCATTTCAGCCTAATACGTAAACAGGAATTGGTCTGATTGAAACATGGTGTTTGAGGACCACTGATTTTTTTTCTTCTCCCTTTCCACATTTCACACCTGAATTTTTAATTCATTTTGAGTCATCCTACATGTCAGAAAATCTGAACATTTTGAGGAAGTTTAGGGGATATTTTTAAAAAGCAAATGGCTGTAATTTGTATGTGACATGTTTTGAAAACCTTGAGACCAGATGTAGCCAATTTTCACTGTGCCTTTTAAAATAAAAAACAAAATATACTGAAAATAACGAAGATTAAAAACAAGTGTTGTTGAAGTCCTGGTAAAGAGTTTTCCAAAAGACAATCGGAAGCTTATTGTGCATGCACAGTATGGTACTCCTAGTAGATGACTTTTTTTTTTTTCTAGTGCAGATGACACTCAATGACAAGATGAAGGCTTCTACCCTCCTGATCTGTGGAGAGTACAGTGTCAATTTTTTGTAGACTGAGCATCCCCACCGGCATACACAGCCACAAATCACTGCAAGAGCCTGGAAAAATTGTGTCAATAGGATTGCTGCAAGCTCCAAGACTAGGGTGGTGTGAGCGGCATCTTGTGAATTTTCTTGTTGTTTTCTGCTTGATTCATCTGCCTTATTTTCCATATTTTGTAAGCAGATTAGTTGAATAATTTTGTACTCTTCTATTTTTCTGTTCCAGAGTCTTACAAAAACAAAATTTCCCCTTGAATTCACTGTAATACCAGATTTTATTAATCAGTACTAGATTTCTGTGTAATCGAAGGCAATTTGACTAAAATGCAATATTAAAATTTGGGGCCAAGATCTCCCTCAAACACAGCTACTTATTAGAAGACAAACGGCCTTGTAAAATACCTTTGACTTCCCTTTATTCAAAGAACCATGTAGTTTCTAAACCTATCCAGCGATTAATTTCTAAACCCAGGGCTACAATATTTTTATGTACATATAAGGTTTCTAAACTCAGGGTTACAATAATTTTATATACATACAAGGCTTTGTTTGCTTAATAAACTAAACAAAGTGTTTATTTTGCTTCACCTTTTACAGATCTTTTTTCTACTGCCTTCCAGTGAAGTGACTATTTATTCATTTTGACTGTGTTTACCCCACCATTAAGTATTATTTTTCCTTCTATAAGGCTTATTTTGGGATTAACCTATGGATTTGGTGTTTCGTTAGATATCCTTCTGTCTGGGAATTCCAACAGTGTCTGAGTCCTAAATGACTTTTTTAAGCCTTCCTGTCTTCCCAGCCTATGAAACAAGGGTAATAAGTGCTTCACAAACAGGCCTGCTGTGAAGATTCATCAGTTAATGTTTGAAGACAGGCATGTTGATGATTTAGCATTAACCTATAAGAATGCGTGACTTCATTTAGGTTTCACTGCTGCATTTCCTATAGATGAAATAGCTAACAGGTGAAGGGATATCTCAAGCAAGACATTCTCCAGCAAATACATGCCCTCTCGAGTACACGATATTACTTTATCACCCACAATCTCTTCACCTTCACAGCAAGACCTCTAATGTTGCTGCTGAAAGTAATCACATAGTGTACGCTTTACCTGCACTCAAACACTGAGCCTTTAACTGTCATATGTCATTAGGTACAAATGAGGTTTAAAAGAATACCCCAGTAGATACACACACGTAAAGCCTAATTAAAGGCTTCAGGAAGTACTAGATCAGGACAGATAGGCTTGTAAGTAGTGATCATTTGGTGTTTGTACAAGAAAATTTATGAGATCAAAAAAGTAATAGATGTCAACTTGCATATCAGTGGGACTACTGCAGCCTGTAGAGGAAATTCCCTTACCCAAAGAGTTGTTGTCAATAAATTTGCAAACAAATTAGATTAATTATTTCAAGTTGCTGTCACCAACCTTCCTTCCTGAGAACTGGCAATTAATGAATGAAATGGGTTAGCAAGCAAATTGAGGAGTAAAGACATACTGAACAAGTGGAGCAACACACTGTTGTAACATTTTCAAGAATCACCTGAAGAAATGATGATATTCCCATGAGCACTGCAGAATGTCGCTATGGCTGGGTCTTCCCTCCATTTCTCTGCCCTCTTTCTCTTCCCTTCTCATTTATCTTCTTTCGGTTTTGTGGTTTGTCTTTTTTTTTTTTCTTGCTTCTAATTTTAACTGAACAGTCGAAATCCCACAGTCAGCTGAAATCCCTGTATTCTAATAATGGCACAGGAAGTTGGTAAGGTGTTACTTACAAAAGTTACCAAATAGTCAGATATTCAACCTCACTCTTCTTTCTTTATTCTTATGGTCCTCTGCAAAGCACAAGTGTATTCCCTTTCTTCTCTGGTTCTTATGTGCTGGGCATTGCAATGATGTACTTCATCTTTACACTTTTAAAATCAACTATTACCTTTTCTCCTTCACTTTCTGGTTTTTATTTTCTTCTTATGTCAGGTGTTGGTTTTTTTTTTTTAAGAAAGAATTTCTTTTTCTGACACTGCTTAAGGTTTGTTTTAGTTGCCTTAAATTTTTGTACAATGCCCCAGTAGTATTTAAATTAAATACTGTAAATAGACTGTCCATCGTAAACCTGTAATATTTTGTCCCAAGCTGCTAGGAAGAAATCATAAATCAAGTTCAACCAAGGTTCACAAGTAGGAAACATAAAGTATGAACTTTATTGATCATGTCTATATGTATGACTATTCACACAACAGTTATTAAATTCCTGAAACTTTATCCCAAAACAGATTGTAATCAGAACACAATTTCTAGCTTAGTTTCTTGGAATCTTGATATTTCCTTCACTTTATTCAAGATCAAGGTTTGGAACTTGGCAGGCTGTTACTGGTAATGCTATGCTGAATGACATCTGGGATAAAAGAACCCAAATTTGGTTACCAATACAGTCTATTATTCCCAGAAGCAGGAGGGAATGGTGCACACTTTTGGATGTGGTAGAAATCCCATCCTCAGCTAAATCTCAAGAATCAACAAAAAATTATGCAGAATCAAGTATACTACTCGGTTAAATGAAGTATCTTTGATCTAAAGATTTGTTTCTTGTGCTTAAAGAAAGAAAAGTTCTAATAGTTTTATGTTATAGACTGCTTAAAAATAGAGATCTGTGGGCTGCCAAATATTTTCTGTGACAAAAATCTGATCAAGTAATTATCTGCAACAAATTTTGGGTCCAATTTCTTCTACCCAGACCCCTTTAGAATTCACCAGAGGGTGACTTTAGCAGGCTGTCAGCAGAAAAACAAGAAAATGAGTTGGGAAACTTTAATAAAAGTTGGAAACAACAGCTTCTGAAGCTTTTGAATCATCATTCATACGCACGCGAAGAGGGCTGCCAGATGTGGTATGGTGTGCAACCCATCACTGGCAGTACCACCATCAGCTCTGCAGTGTGGATCAACATTCAACCCCGGAGGAGCCTGAGCTGTGCAAGGGGAAATGGATTTACCAACAAGCATGAGTCAGACACGAGAACAGGAGCTTTAAATATGAAAAATGCAGCACCTGTAAGGTGCTGCAAAATCTCAAAGTCATGTTAACGTTATCTTTCTTAAAACAGATTGTTTTGGCTTTTGTGATGTTAAATTGTAATGTTAAGGAAAAATGTATCAACATTTTAACATGGGAAGTTTCACTTTTGGTGAAAATAGGTTGGGTTTTTTTTAATTAAACAAAACAAACCAAAAACCAAAACCCAAACCCAACAACTACTTTGGGTGTTTCTTTCTAGTGCTGCCACCATGGCCTGATTGTACAGCGTATTGTGTCTCTCAGATAACAGCTAGAGAGATAAGTGTAATCAAAATTTCTGTTTATATTTCTAAATGTCACGGTTCAATATTTTGCTTGTGTTAATACTAATCAATTGATGTAACATTTCAAAGTTACATGCTCCTGAGATTCACTGTCCAGAAAATTTAAAAATAAAAAGATTAAAACCTTAAATATTAAATTCTTAACAAGAGCAATTTCAGACTCAGGATTTCAGAGCCAAATGAAATAATGTTTGAAAGGTAGCATTTTTAGCATTAAATGTACAGTTCTTATTTCTACTGCTAAAATTACAGACTTACTGCTTAATTATTAAAAAATGCCTACGTACAGTGGTATTTGCATAAACCTGTGTTCTGCAAAGCATATGCTTTGTGCACTTACAATACTTTATACTACACTCTAAATGCATCCAAATGGAGGTCTTGATCTTACTACTATGCTTTGTGACAAATTATCTCATCCCCCCCACCCCCAAAACCAAAGTACAAAAAACTGTTTTAGATATACAGCCGAAATTCATGGAATTACCTTTTCTTTCTTCCCTAAATAAGCAAACCATAAAAGATCACAGTCTGCTAGATCAAAATTAATGTTTTCTACAATCTTTTCAGAAGAATTTTGACTACTGAAAGAAAATGGATAGAAATAAATTTATCTCCAAATATTTTTTCATTTCTTCCAACTTTCTAAATCAGGGAATAAAATTGAGGAATCTTTTAATTACTCGTATTCTTTTTAATGTCTTTAAATTTTCATTACCAATTGTAAGAACAGAAATACTGAAGTAGCAAAAGAAAGATAATTTTCACAATACCTCTAGCCTGCTTGAAACCAAGGAGAAGCATTTTGTGGGATTTGATTCATCACTGTAAATCTGGGCTCAAGCTTATTCTGATTTTGTGGTGTAAAATTCTGTTGTAACTGTGGGGGTATTTTATAGGCATAATACTGTTACTAGAACAGTAATGTGTCAGTGTCCTGATTTCTTCTTTGAACTGTGGAAGTTTCATCCATCAGTTATTCTGAAACAGTACCTATGATGACATTTCTGAAATTATTTTCGCTATTATTTTTATTTTCTTTTTTTTTTTTAATTTTGGACTGTCACAATCAACCAACTGACTTTTGTTTCTAGAATCTGGAACAGCCAGTTTTCATAGTGTACTATGTTAGACAAAGTTAATAAAAATTAATATCTAGCATTAGACTCCATTCTACAGAATGCAACTCAGTAATACTGAAAAACACTTTAGCAGGTAGGCAATGAGATAGTCATCACACCAGAAGGTAATTAAACAAGACAGCCAGTAAAAGTCTATAATCATACTAGAAATACTTGAACAAACCGTAAGTTTCTCTTAACTCTTATCACAGAAAAATTGTATATACTTCATTGTCTTAAATCAAATTATTTCCAGACAGTGGAATGTATCCAGTGACACTGATATATCAACAGTACTTGAAAAGAACATTTGTAGGGCCATTTTTCTAATAATTCAAAAAATTCTGTGTACTCCTTTTTCTAACAATAATATTTTGAAGTCTTGTCATCTGTTTACATTAAGCAATGTTCATTTTTAAATATGAAATCCAAGGTATTTAATTCTGAAAGTTTACAATAAAGACTAGTTAGTCTTGGCAAAGTAAGCATAAAAGCATCACATTTTTGTGATGTAAACCTTGCTATTGTCTCTTCAAGTGCAGAGAGATCCAAGAAATAACAGCAACTACAAGATGAGAGTTGTAAGGATAAAGTTCAGTTTTCTTGTCAGGATACTTGAATTAAATGTAATAATAATAATAATAATAATAATAATAATAACAATAATAATAATAATAATAATGTGAAATTTCATGGAATCACTAAGATAGATAACCGCATTTTCTCCAAAAGAGATAACCAGGACTTTCAGCC
>VZSC01012824.1:168575-182580 GCA_013398225.1 Steatornis caripensis | reverse complement strand
CTGGAAAAACATGCAGTTCATTTCAGAGAGTGCAGCTTCTCAGAAGAGACTTAAATAAAAAGCAAAGTTACTAAAAGAAAATTGGTTCTGTCCTGGCCCAAACCGGGACAGGCCCCCAACATAAGAAGGACATGCACCTGTTGGAGCAAGTCCAGAGCAGGACCATGAAGATGATCAGGCTGCTGGAGCAGCTCTCCTGTGAAGAGAAGCTGAGAGAGTTGGGTTTGTTCAGCCTGGAGAAGAGAAGGCTCAGAGGAGACCCTATAGCAGCCTTCCAGTACCTGAAGGGGCTTACAGGAGAGCTGGAGAGGGACTTTTTACAAGGGCATTCAGTGACAGGACAAGGGGTAATGGTTTTAAACTGAAAGAGGGTAGATTTATGTTAGATATTAGGAAGAAATTCTTCATGATGAGAATGGTGGGACACTGGAACAGATTGCCCAGAGGTGTTGTGGATGCCCCCTCCCTGGAAGTGTTCAAGGCCAGCTTGGATGGGGCTTTGAGCAACCCAGTCCAGTGGAAGGTGTCCCTGACAATGGCAGAGGAGTTGGAATTAGGTGATCTTTAAGGTCCCTCCAACCCAAACCATTCTATGATTCTATGATACTATGAAATCATGAGGATATTTAACACTATAAGCACTGATTCAGTTAATTATCTGATCATGAAGGTGATATGTTTTTATAAAGTATAAAGTTCCATCATCTCATATGAGTGATATTCTATCTTAACACCTTATTTTCTCATGAATGAGCGGAGCTTGACTTAGAGGTAGAGTTTGGGAGGCTGACACATGAAGGTTGCCCCATAGCAGTGTTGTGTGAAGTTGACTGTACATCACCAGATGAGCACAATTCAAGCAAAACCAATGTCAGCTTAAAATTACAGTATCTCCCAAATTCAGCATCTGCCTGACTGTGACACTTCTGCACTCTAGGTGTGCATTTACCTCTTCAGATTCATTCAAGATAATTTGTCTCTTAAAAAAAAGAAAAACTGAATTAAAGAAAAAATGAATTAAAAATAAATAAAATACTAAGGCCTGACTCAAACCTATCAATCAGAAGCATTCTTCTTTGGATGTGTTGCTCTGATCTGTTGCTCAATTGGAGGATTGAAATGTAGGTAATTTTACATACATGGAATATGAGGTGCATGACTTAAGAGAAAATGAAAGCTTCATAAGTTCACAGTGAAACTTCTAGCTCCTGCTTGTATTATGTATTGAGCTTTGTGGAAAGTGTGTTAAATCAAATAAAACTCTTCAATTATTTCAGTTTCCTGTTACAGACAGAAAAAAAAAGTGTTTCCTTTCTACAGGACTGTTTTCATATATTTTGAACTTCTAGATTTGTCCTAGCTTCTGTTTCTTAAGTGCAGAGCTTCTGTGGTTTGGAATGATAGTGCTAACAAGAGACCATAATGATATTCGTGTGCATGTGTGTTATTTCATTAACATATGCAAAAAAACTCCACCAGTATTTGAATAAGTAGGATCTTTTTTCCTGTGAATACTTAGTGCCATTAATGCATTTTTGCCTATATTTCTTTCTCTTTACATTTACTTTCAGCAAGCCATCTAGGAATTAAGTTTTACTAACATGAATATTCATTCTTTCTGTTACCTCTAATGGCTTTAGATCAAGCCCAGTGCATAGTTTCAAGTGTAGGTACATGAATATTTACAGGTGCCAAATTTTATATCCACATTTGCAAATGCTGCACTAGAAGTGATTTCTTCCATTTCCAGTCACAAACATGACAGTGTCATATATCTTTTTCGACCTATCACAACAGATCCAGTCTGAAATGATGATTATTCATGGAAGACCGTGCATGATCAAAACAGAGTTAAAAAGATTTGCCAAAACAAATTACAGTGAATAATTGTGAATAATAAATTCCAGGAAATTAAAGTCTGAGAGCAGGCTTTCCACAGACTTAAAAGGAACATCAAATAATTTCTTTGTCAGCTCTCACTATCCACTGCATCAAATTTCTTAGTGCAAAACAGTTGACAAAATCCAGCATAATCTTTAAAGTGCATCAAACTTTTGATGCTACGTCTGTAAAGGGAATAAGCAGTATAAAACTCAGACATGGCATTACCCTCATTGCTCTGTGTCTGCTGCTCATCATTCGCAATGGGTATGCAACATTTCTGAGGACAGTGTGTTCAGACAACAGCCTGAAATAATGCCACAAAGGCTGGAGCTGAGCCGAGTTAGCTTCAGGACCTATCAAGCAGACTACACAAAAAAAAAAAAAAGTATATAGACAGCCACAGAGGCACTAAAAAATAGCAGGGGGAGTCTAGAGAGAAGTTACTTTTTGTCTTCTCTTTTATTGCCCATCAGCAGATGCATTGACTTTGAAGGTACTTAGTACCTACAAGACTGCCCATGTTACAAGCTTGATCTGTTTCCTGTATGTTTTTTGTATATTTTACTGCAATGCTCCCAGTGAAGGACCTCCACCGAGTGTTTCAGACCAATGAATAAACAATTACAATGTTATAATAAACCTTTAAAATTAAAGCATTAAATTACCAATACTGAAAAAAATAAAATTATTAAATTGAACTTGGCATATGTTTTTCTTTGGGAGTTCTCTTTTTTTATTATTATTATTATTTTATTTTATTTTAACTATACTGCACAGAGGTGAGAAGGAAAGACTCAGCTTTCTGTTACAGGGCAGTCTCTAAACCTACAGAACTCACTTTTCAAAAAGGTTTTTCCCCTAGCTCGTAAACAACTGTCGCGGTTGCAGAAAAAGAAGCAGTGCAGTGCTGCTTTTCTGCTCCTGGAAAGTAGGCAGAGGCCCAAACTCTTCCCTGGCTTAAATTGGTTTTATAAGTCCATGGATGTTAGTAGATTTTTCCACCTGAGCACAATTCTGATTACAGAGTTCATCTGCCATTTAGAGTAAGGACACTGGCATCTGGATTCAAGCCTTCGAGTCTGCTATGGCACTGAGAAGCTTCTTGCCTCAGGCAAGTCACTTAAACCTGGTGCTTCAATTTATCCTTCTACAAAATAAGTATAAATAATACTGTTCTCACTGGGGTGTTTCGAGGTCAAATTCTGATCTTGTTTCAGTAAAACGAAGAATAGCACTTTTGCAGTTGATGGAATTAGGCTAAAGGAAAATCACCGCAAGTGTCTTTCATTGTAAAGTGGTTTACAAGCTACATGCAACGCAAAATGATGAATCGCAACCAACTGGGAGATAAAGGAGGTAGACCAACTGGTACAAGGGGCTAAGCACTGTCATTCAGAGGGTTGAAAATATCCAAGGATCACAGGAGGAATGCTTAATTTTATTAAAATGGTGACAACAGAACAAATTCTGTGCATGGAGGCAGAGTCTTGATGTTAAGATTATATCAGAATCACAGAATCACAGAATGACAGAATGGAAGGGGTTGGAAGGGACCTCTGGAGATCATCCAGTCCAAACCCCCTGTTAAAACAGGTGTCCCTAGAGCAGGTTGCAGAGGAACATGTGCAGGTGAGTTTTGAATATCTCCAGAGAAGGAGACTCCAGAACCTCTCTGGGCAGCCTGTTCCACTGCTCTGTGATCCTCTCAGCAAACAAGTTCTTCTTCATGCTCAGGTGGAACTTCCTGTGCTCTAGTTTGTGCCCATTGCCCCTTGTCCTGTTGCTGGGCACCACTGAAAAGAGTCTGACCCCGTCCTCTCGACACCCACCCTTTAGATATTTATAAGCTTTGATGAGATTCCCTCTCACTCTTCTCTTCTTCAGGCTGAAGAGACCCAGCTCTCTCAGCCTTTCCTCATAAGAGAGATGCTCTAGCCCCCTCATCATCTTTGTAGCCCTCAGCTGGACTCTCTCCAGTAGTTCCCTGTCTCTCTTGAACTGGGGAGACCAGAACTGCACACAGTACTCCAGATGGGGCCTCACCAGGGCAGAGTACAGGGGGAGGATCACCTCCCTCGACCTGCTGGCCACACTGTTCTTAATGCACTCCAGGATGCCATTGGCCTTCCTGGCCGCAAGGGCACACTGCTGGCTCATGGTGAGCCTGTTGTCCACCAGCACTCCCAGGTCCTTCTCCACAGAGCTGCTCTCCCAGGAGGTCAGCCCCCAACCTGTACTGGCACATGGGGTTGTTCCTCCCCAGGTGCAGGACCCTACACTTGCCCTTGTTGAACTTCATCGGGTTCCTCTCCGCCCAACTCTCCAGCCTGTCCAGGTCACACTGAATGGCAGCACAGCCTTCCTGTGAGTTAGCTGGTCTCCCGAGCTTTGTATCATCAGCAAACTTGCTGAGGGTACACTCTGTCCCTTCATCCAGGTCATTGATGAATACGTTGAACAGGACTGGACCCAGTACCGACCCGTGGGGAACAACGCTGGTCACAGACTTCCGACTAGTCTATCTTTGCACATCAAACAGGAAGGAATTTTACTTGGAGGATTTTTTTCCTTTTGGAACTGCTGCTTTCAGTTCAGTTCTGCCACATCTAATGCTGGACCTGTATTTTGCTCAAAAAATGAAGTTTTAGATGCTGCCAGCACAATCAATCCCTAGGAACACTGCAAAATCCTGTGGCGATTCCACTTATCCTGGTCCCCTTTTCATAGGCCATTATGCCACACACACATCTGCAGCTCTCCTGCGACACCCCACCAGGTGCCTTTGTCACCCCTGGTGCCCCTCTGCTGGAGCCAGTTGGCTTCCCTCTTTCTCTCCTTCCGCTCATTTCTCACCATTGCCGCTGCTCACCATGACACTGATCTCTCAGTTCCTTCCCGTTGCACATGCACACATTAAAACATCCACAGCTTTTACTGCTGTGAGCCAGGAAGAAAGCTCATGACAATTTTCGTTCACTGTCTTTTTTACTGTTGGAGCTTTCAATGCTTATGCTCAGTCTGCCCCTGGAAGTACTCCCTGAGATATTTGTTGTGATTAAAGAAAAATAGCAAAGTAATACTGAAACCTTTGAGGAAAAGAATAAACATAAATCACATATCAAACACTTTTGGGAGTACACAGATAACAAACTGCATGTAAATTTGAGGTTGAAAATCAGTTGCTTAGAAAACCAACCATAATTAAAAATAGTTGTTATTGCAGTTATTATCAATTAATCTAAAAGACGCTTACTTTTTTTATTTCACGTACACACACATCTACAAACATGCACACCCCTTTTTTAAAGCAGCTCCTTTGCTTTAACCTTCATTAGTTCTTCACAGCTGGAATAAATGGTTAATCTCTCAGGGGATCATGCATGCTATTTGTTATTGATTTTATTGCTCAGTAACATACTAGGGCTGTGAACAGGTTGGTATCAGATTAGGAAACAATCACTTAGAAGCAGACACCAGCTGTGCACTTGTGATAAATTACATTATTTGCCTATGAATTTTATACCTAGTTATAGTTAGTTTACAGGATTTGGCACCATATGGACTGCCTGCTAGTGAGGTAACAATCGAAAACACAAACATCTTCCACAGCGAAAGAAACAACCTGTAGCTGGAGAATTTTCTGTTAGAAGATTGTATCATAATCATATATTTGGAAAACATGAAGGGTTTGGCATACACCTCTGTGTTTTGGATTTAACATACACATTGAGTTTGTATAAAAAAGCAATATACAAATGGTAAGTGTGATAACATTAATATGCAGAGAACTTGGAACCAAGGTATTCTAAATACAGGGTTCTTTTGAAAAAAAAAAAAAGGCTTTATTGGTTTTAAAGTGGTTAAAAACAAACTCCCCTAAAGTCCACAGAGGGAAGAAAACCTCAAACTATGCATTACATTCCAAGGATCAGTGGTACAGCACTATGCTTACCATTAAAACATTTCCAAGCATCATTTGAATGTAATTAAAGTTTTTGCAATTTTTTTGTTTAGAATACAGGACGAACTTTTCTTAGACTAAAGATGTGATTGTTAAAAAAAAATAAAGGCAAACACCTTGTTCAGCAAAGAGACCCAGAAACGTTATGGATAATGTATCATTCACTCGGAGCTTTTCACTTGTTCTATCATTTCCCAGTATTGACTATTATGTTATATAGTCACATACAAGACACTCTCTGTCGAAAAAAACCACTAAGCTCACACACACACACACACACACATATATTCATATGTATATATATGTAGTCTCCCCTGGATTACAGACCGCCGTTATGTGATGCAATCACTGAATTTCAATGTAGAAAGATATGATAATTCATCCTGTGTGCTATCCCTTTGCCACAACAGAGCTGTTGCCTGATACACATCCAGGGATGCTTCTGCTCCTTGTGTGATGAGATTACCTTAGCGAAAACTGTAAGTATAAAAGTGGCCTAGGCAATTTCCAAGGGAAATAAGATATCCTGCTGAACTGGCAGCATGCTATAGAAACCTTACTTCTCTTCTACCCTGATTGGAAGTTTCCTGATATAAGCAGAGATATCTGAGCATAAAACTGATGAGATAAAAGACAGAACTCATAGACTGATGAATGGGTACACCATCATGGCTGTAATTCTATCATTATTGAAAGATAAATTTGAGGACTGGATTTTGCCGTAGTTCTCGTATCAGTTTAAATGAGAGGGAAAGGTAGCAAAAAAGTACCTTAGTTTATAAGAACATAAAGTAAAAAAGCTGAAGTTTAAGTTTAAATAGTCATAAGGAGCACAAATCTGAATTTGTCAGTCATGTTAGACTTCTATTTATTTGTATAGTAGCCTTAAATAAATACATATTTCAGCGCTGGACAACATTTCATCTGCTTTTGAATTTAATATCAGGTCTTCAAGAGACTGCAGAAAAAGAAGTTGCCGTACTATAGCTAATATTCAAGAGTCAACAGATACTCCTAAGTCTGGGTGAATAATTAAAAAAAATTGCATAACTTACTCAAAACTATGAAATCCATCAACTAAATTACTTGACTAATACATCTATGAATTATGAACTGACTATGCTGGGTGAATAATACATTAATAATTAATATGAAAAATATAATTAAATTCTTCAAATTAATTACTCGGAGAATATGAGAAACCATAATTATTCTCTATACTGTATTCAAAGAATAGAATGCCTGAGTAGTCTGTGTGCTCTTCAAGTCTTACAATATTTCAGTGCAATGTATAGGGTATATCTTTATAATTAGAGAGTATTGGGATGATATCTCAAATATCGCTTCAGGCTAAGAACAAAGAAACATGTCGTAATTGAACAAACTAACATATGTTTTAATAGAAATATGCTAATGTTGGGACGTGTAACACCGCCTAGCTGGCAAAGACTGGCTCTATCTCTTTGAACAAATTGAGCAAGGAATGTCCACCGGAGGGAATTTTTGACAAGCACTCAAGTGCTGGGCCTGTGTAAATTGCATTTGCTAATTCTGACCATAGGTCACTTTTAAACACCATCTTGTACGGTGCCTGCATCAAGAAATGAGCATTGTTCAAGTATGTGCAGGGAGTCCGCCTCCTGCTCACCCTTGGTGTTGGTGCCTGGGTGCCCAGACAGACACAGGCAGGGGGCTCTGTCCTCGGGCACTCCTGTGGTAGAAAGCTCAAGTTTTAGGACTCTACTTTGCAAGGTCCTCTGGCATGCTTCTGGATCAAGCCACACTGCATCTCACTGTCTAGAAAGGAAGGAAAATCTGCACATTCAATGGCTAGATGTTTGTAGTGCTGCTCCAGGACTCACACATCACTTAGCAGTACAGACCAGCCTTAGTGCCCAAATGTGTGCTCAGACAGCTGCAGGCAGTTTGACCAGCAGGTATAGCTGTAGTGTTTGTAACTACCATGAAGACATGACAGCAGCAACGCCTTTTCCTTCTGTGATGGGGGCCAGCTGGGAAGGGGTAGATGTTGTCTGCAGGGTACTGAGGCCCTCCTTTCTCATAGTAGCAACTTTGCACTGAGCACAGTTTATGAGCAGCAGCAGGAAGATCAGCCTTGCAAACTAGGAATGGCAAAAAATACAGGACTCTACTCAGGATTTTTCCTTGCCTGTAGTTACACTAGTCACAATTTCATAAAAGTCCATGTAGTTATTTCCTGATGGACTCTGACATTAATCATAAAAATACACTTGCATTCTCCATGCAAAGTTATGCTCAAACATGCAGGAGTACTCAGAGTGATGCCAGTGAGAGTTCTGGCTATGGACAGAGCTCAGTGGTACATGTGGGCCATAACATAGCTCTGATGGTAATTGTTGTTAAAGGCAGCACCTCTTAAGTGTCTAAAACACTGTATGTGTTAACAGTTGTTTCAACTCTCATTCAGTAGTATATGGGGGGGTGTGATTTATTGTGCATTAAATATAAACAAAGTCAGCTCATTCGTTACACTATTATGAAGAGAAAATTTTTATTAACTACAAAACTAGGCACATGCCCCATCCTTCTGTATACTGTTGCTATCTTGAAAGCATGATAAGTTCATAAGATTATTTGAGGGAATGTGGAAATCCTACATATCTTAATCTTCACATGTTTTGCTTTGACCAGAAATGGTTTTGCTTTCAAATATAAAATATTTTTAAAGATTCTGGAACAAAAAAAAGTCTGAAAAAAATTAACCCTTAAAGGATTTATTTCTACACTTTCACAGCCTACTACACATACACACCTATCCCCCATCCTCACAACCTTAGTATTCAGGTTGCAAAAGAAGTTTTCTTAAAGTTTAAAGTTTCTTTAAGAAGTATTTCAGGCATCTTGCCAGTCCATGGTCTGATCTGTCTGGTTAATAAGAAAACAAAGACTGTCCTGAAAGTAACCATTCCTGGCTATAAAGTTAGTAGATCCATTACACTGTAATTTCCAGTCGCTGTCTTCTTAATCTCTCATACCTGTCCCAGATCTGTCTCCAGCACCTAATTTTTTCCCAGTAGCCCCAATCTCAGCAATAAACTCCCAGTTTCCCCATACTATACTAGAGGTTAATTCTTTCATTTTGTGAAAGATTACAATTACGTGGAATAACTAATAAGATATCCATTTAAACTGATTAAAAATGGACATTTTTATTCCCTGCACTCCTTTCCATTTCCAAGAATCAAACACACTAGCTAGAGAAAATATGCATTTCTAGGAGCACAGCTGTGCTTCTTTTTGAGTAACCTTCAGTATATTAGCATAGTGCAGCAGTCTTTAGAAATGAAAAAGTTGCTCTCCAAAGGGACAGCTACTTCTGCAAAAGCAACTGGCAATGTTTACATATGACTTTCTGTAACCACCTTGCTGCTTCGTTCCCATCTCCTGGCCCGAATCATGATTCAGTACATAGGCTTGAAATTGGCAATTACATCCTAATTCTGCTAGGCACTGAGCATTCTTTCTAAAATGCTGAGTTTCCTGGAGTGCTAATGACATCAGTGGGAGTGAAGGAGCTCAGTTCCCCACAGGGCTGAGGCACAGCTTCTTTCACTCGGGATTTCGAGTCCTGTTTATTCCTATGGATTCTCCTGCCCTATCAGTCCTTGAAGGTGACACAGGAGAAAACATGATGACAAGAGGGCATGACAAATCTCAGGGAAGATTTGAATGTAAATACTCTCCCGTGAAATGTAGATATTATTGGAATAACCTGAACAAATCACAAAACTGGCTGGCAAGGGCATGGCATCGTTATCGTAGAGCAGTATCTTCAAGGAGAAATTGTGCAAGGACTTTTATAAGATTTATCACATTTCTGAAATGAAATAATATATTACACCTCTAAAATTTTTTATTTAAATTCTGTCAGTAACTCCCTACATTCCTTCTCTCCACCCAATGAATTAACCATTATCATATTTTTGTCTGAGATAAAAATGAATGATCTGCTTTTGATTAAAAAAAAAAAAAGATGAAGAAAGAAAAAGAAACCTGCGTATCTTTGAACTATGAATCAGCCTTGGAGCTCTCATTAAAAACTCCCTAACATTTAATCGCCAACCACAGTCTCTGTTGTCTCCAGACTGAAGAGTGAGAGTCCTGGCAATTATTCAAAGGTAAATTTGTGTGTGGGGAGAAGAGAAGAAAGTATGAGTTAATGGAACAACTTACTTTATAGGTCTTTGTGCAAGGTTACCCTTGCTGGTGTAACTGGCACCAGTAACGTTAGTAAGGTTTCCAATTATAAAGCCAAAGTAACTTTTAAGAAAATCCTTTACTACTGTTTCTTTGCACTTACTTTATTAAAAAAAAAAAAAAAAAGAATGCAACATACTAAATGTGAAGGTTCAGACAGAAATCTGTGTTTGTTTCTATTACCATTGCTAAATTATTGCACTGATGGTGAGAAGCCTGATGGCAATTCAGAGAAAAAAGTCTTCTGAAAAACAAGACAGAGGCAAATAGCTTGGGAAGTTAGAAAATGAAGTGATGTGTGAGAAAAAAAACCATCTCTCTGAGTGAGCCATAAAGTGCTCTACAGAACAGAACTTTCTTGTGTATCTTTGAAAATCAGTATCTCTTCATTTTTCTCAGGATGTTTCTGATTCAGTCTAATGTAATTACTATTCAATCAAAAATACATAAATGCTGCCATTTGTAGTCGTATTCACAGACAATGCCATCCAAACTAACTTACGGAGATTTGATAGGAGGGAGATATCCCTTCCCCTGCATTGCTCACAGGGTGGATTGGAGATTGCAATTCANCTCTGAGTGAGCCATAAAGTGCTCTACAGAACAGAACTTTCTTGTGTATCTTTGAAAATCAGTATTTCTTCATTTTTCTCAGGATGTTTCTGATTCAGTCTAATGTAATTACTATTCAATCAAAAATACATAAATGCTGCCATTTGTAGTTGTATTCACAGACAACGCCATCCAAACTAACTTACAGAANAATCTCTCTGAGTGAGCCATAAAGTGCTCTACAGAACAGAACTTTCTTGTGTATCTTTGAAAATCAGTATTTCTTCATTTTTCTCAGGATGTTTCTGATTCAGTCTAATATAATTACTATTCAATCAAAAATACATAAATGCTGCCATTTGTAGTCGTATTCACAGACAATGCCATCCAAACTAACTTACAGAAATTTGATAGGAGGGAGATATCCCTTCCCCTGCATTGCTCACAGGGTGGATTGGAGATTGCAATTCAATGTCTACAGAGATAAGGCACCATAGCCACTGAACCTCTATATGGCTCTGCTTTTGTGGGGTGCCTTTGAACCTTAGGATAAGCTTGTCTACAGAGTCATTCCTCTTTTATGCTAAGAAAAAAAGGGTAAGAGTGATTCCTTTCTAATGGATAACACTGGGAATTCTGGTGTTATAGAAAGGGTGAAGAAGATGTCTGGTTAGGCAAGCCACTCCAAAAGAGCATCAGGAGTGGGAAAGATGATAAAAGCAGACAATTCTGGAGATCAGAAAAAGGAGTAGAGAACACCATGTGCTGTAAGAGCAGACATTCAAAGAAATACTTGCTTTTTTTTTGCTCTCTGGCCTTCTCTACACCCACTCCTTAAGTATGACAGGTATAGAAATAGAAAATAAAATGAACAAGCACTGGATTCACTAAGGCATTTATTGTAACCAGGTTGGCATTGGTTGAGCCTGAGCAGAAGGTTATCCAGAAAGACAGAGCTTAACACTGAGGTTCTGATTTAGCTTGTGGGCTGCACTTCCCCATTGAAAAGATGCTTTTCTAAATGACCAAGTAGGGTCAGTTTTACCTTCTCTAGAACATGAAATTTCCCTGAATGGACAAAGATGATACAAATCTATTGAAGGAATAAATATGAAAACAAGTGTGATGGGGAAAGCTGTTTGTTAGGAACCACACATCCTTTCATGTTCTTTGAGGTGCCCCATCTACCTCCAATTTTTACAGGAACTGTGGCTAGGATTTTTACGTTTTGTCAGTCTTACTACAAGCAGCTATGAACACACCATTAATGAATTGGTAATAGCTTCACCCCTAGCAATGGACAAATGTTTCAAGGGCTACTTCCTCTGGAAAAATAGATAGCTCACTTTCACTTAAGGTAGAAGCTGAGAATAGCACCAACCATTATGTGGTCTTATAGATAAGGGCTGTTAAATGCTGGCTCTGCCCCAGGCTAGCTTATTTTATTTCTGTACTTAGCTCATTTTTAGCAATCCCTCTACATTCGACTAATAAAATTAATTGAAACACTGTGGGATCACAAGTCCATTATCTAATATTTTCTGTAGTTATTTTCAACAGGTTAAGGCAGGCATACAACCAGCCAGGGTTCTCCATATGATTCCAGCTGTGGAAGTACTCTGTGCTGTAATTAGTCATACTAAGCCAACACACAAAGCCCAGCATATGTGGGCCCAGGTATCACTGTAACATGGGCTTGTATGCACCATATTTCTAAGTGGCCACTGGCTGCTCTAACTGAAACAGCACAAATGTAGCAACAGAAAGGAGATAAGATTAAAAATCTTAAAAAATCAATTTTTGTCTCTAGGTTTATTTAATCATTCATTACTTTATACAGCATCATCGAGACATCCTATTGGATATATCGATTCAAAGCATTTTGTTAGATATTAAGAACTCAGTAAACGTATAGCCTGAGATAGTTCAGCCACAGCCATATGGCATTGTTATTGAAACCTGGAAAACAGAGTTGTGATGTAAGCAGCCAAGTCAAATAAGTACAACGTGGCTTCAATTCCAGATGTTGTTTCTCAGCATTTATCTTTCACCTCGCTACCCTTAATCCTCAACCTCTAAAGACCCTTTGTGCATATAAAAAAAAATTAAAACCATAACCTGGCTCTTACACATGCACATAGGATACTGGAAAGGGATATTGAACAGTGGAAGCCGTTACCACCTGTAAGAGTGACAGCTTTAGGCAGCAGTTAGTGTTTCTGTGCTGTCTGTGCAATCTGCAGAGAGAGAAAGGACAACTCCACCCTGGAAGGAGTCAGAGCGCAAAAGTGATGCTTCCGCCCCGAGTCCCTCTCCAGAGGAATTAATTTGTCCCCATTAGCGATACAGGTAGCCCAGGGAAACAAACCTCTTAACTGATACAGCTCCATTACCTAGTTATAAGGTAAGTGATGTGAATATACCCTCTCTTTCCTCCTTCTGCTCCCTCCACGTTTTTCATTATCAGCATATTGCAACATCAAGTCAGGTTGCAGAACTCAGAAAAAGCTACATAAATATGTAGGCAGCAAGATGCTCAGTACTCAAATCCACATTAAATTCAGCTTTCTAGGATTTAATACTCCATGTTTCAGGGCATAATCTAGCTATATAGTGATCACTGAGAGCAAACGTTTCCTAGGCCGATGTATGGTATAATTGCTCTGCAAGGTTACTTTTGCTTTCCTCCAAAGTAACCAGGATTCACATACACAAGACATGGACATTGGACAAGGAGATCTGAACTGTTTCAGTATGGCAATCTATTTTACTGATTCGTGGTGAACAATCTGTTAGTTTGCAATAAATATGCATACAACAAAACACGTATTTTCCTGTGCACATGGTAGTGATCAAAATGTACTCAAATAACAGCATTGCTTAGCCTTGACCTAGAAAGGTATCAGATCAACTGTACTTTTGTCAACAAGTGCTTCCTTGTAAATACCACATAGTCAGGCCCCAGTGCTGCAAACACTTGCTTCTATGCAGGCTGAATTTTGCGGCTTCATACAGGAATGTTGTCACAGCATGGAGGGATGCAACCAGGAAGGTTAAGACCCACCTGGAATTGAATCTGGCGAGGTAGGTCAGGGACAACAGGAAGAGCTTCTTCAGGTACACTGGTAGCAAAAGGAAGACTGGGGAATATGTGGGCCTGCTGCTGAATGAAATGGGTGTCCTGGTGACAGAGGATGCAGAGAAGGTGGAATTACTGAATGCCTTCTTTGCTTCAGTCTTCACTGCTAAGGCTGGCCTTCAGGATTCCCAGACCCGAGAGGCAAGACAGAAAGCCTGGAGAAAAGAAGACTTTCCCTTGGTCGAGGAGGATTTGGTCAAAGACCACTTAGGCAAACTGGACACCCACAA
>VZSC01012824.1:142430-158278 GCA_013398225.1 Steatornis caripensis | reverse complement strand
ACCTGATATGTTGTGTCAAGCATTTCAACCTCTAGCTTCCATCAAAAGATAAATGACAGCTGTCTCTGAATTAATGGAACATGAGAGCAGATCACTGCTCTGCATCCTACGAAATGTTTTAAGTATGTACTCACCTGGCCTGACCTTGCTATTTCCACTTTTCCAGATTTTCTTCTGGAGGCTGAAAAAGGTGAGGGAAGAATTCAGCATTCATGCAGGATTTTTCTGTAAAATACCACTATGCCATCAATCAGAAATTGCCCCTATCCCTCTAAAACTAATAAGGTATTTTAATAAAAATGGGTCCTGTTAAAAAAAAAAAAAATCTTTGAACTTTCTGAGACTGACTTTCTCTTTCTTCCTCTGTTATGTCCAATTATATTTTTGTTAAATATCTTCCTATGAGATACCATGACCTCAATTTAGTTAATCTGGTGAAACCAGGGGGCATTCCATTGCATACAGTACAACAACATACCCCAACTCACCCCACCCCATTCCCAAAAAAGAAAAAAGGATATCAGAAGTTATGGTCTGGAAGTATTTCTGAAACAACAGACTGAAATTATGTCACTCTAGATGTTGTGTTGCTAACCAGATTCTGGACAATACAGCAAATAAGAACTTGAACCAGCAACTTCATATATTTTATGTATAATAGGTACTGTAAATATGTAGATGTATATACATATGTAATATATATATATATATATATATTTTTGCATGTCTGTGTAGTATTACAAAAATCCCCAACTATTTGTATTATTTTTATAGATTCCAAAGTAAAGTTGCAAAGAAGCTAGCTTAAAAGCAAGACTTGGAGGAGTAAACTAAACCAGGACTTGTCTCTAAAAGTAAATGTATCGTTTTATCTGGATGTCCCAGTGCGAAAATAATCGCTACGGGGGCCTTAATTAGGATAAACAGGACACCGCTTTAATAATAAAATAAAGCTGTCTAAACACTGTGGTCCTGACTGTGAGGTACCCTTTCCAGTGTAGTGGAAGTCCCAGAGGATGAGCCTTTGGCGACACAGGCCCCAACATTGCACTGTGATACCAGCTTGCACTGATTGTGATGGACAGCCGAGTATGGCAGCATTTGGCAACAGTAAGAAGGATGAGAAAAGTGAGCATTTCAAGACATTCATAAGTACACTTTAAGCAGTAACGTCTGTCTCCTAGGCAGGATGAAGGCAAGGGGCTATCCTGAGCCTCACATTTTTAAAAGGTCAGCCATCCAATTGTTCACACAAAAAATGTCACAGTATTTAAGTTCCTAGTTTTAACACACAATGGCTTTCCAAAGTGGGTGTTTATGTATTTGACTGACTGGATTTCACATTCTTTTACATCAGTCATATCCAGGTCAAGACAACTGACATGAAGCAAAATAGATCTAGCATAAAAGATAGGAGAATTTTATAAATCAGTAAACTGTTTTTTTGAGAATAAGATACCTAGCTTGTAATCTCTGAGGTTATAATATAGATGCTAAAACAGGTACGAATTTGTGTATGTACATTTCTGTGAACAAGTTTTTAAACAGTATTCTAGACATCTTTTTCATTTTGAACTCCACTCTATGGCAATATGAGGAAAAAAATTTCCATATAGATGGAGATACAGGCAGAGTAAAAGTGTGTCGACAAGGCCAAAATTAGAATAAACAGAGGATTTCACTTTTCAGTGATCTGAACTTGACATTTTCATAAGCTTCTTTGATGGTCCATAAACAAAATAAGAAAAGAATCAATGTCTGCTGTTTTTATAGCCGGTCTCAGAGGCTGAGTGCAGAAGAATGACATTTGGCCTCATCAGAATAAGAAACTGGCTCTGTATGTGCCTCTGGTGCCTGTACTCACTTGTACATGTCTCCTGAGCATTGCTAGTGTACTTCTGAAGTGCAGAGAATGCAGAGACCAGGGTTTTTTCATCTCTGTGTGCAATCTAAGTTTTTTTGCTTTCTCTTTGACCATCTGAGTGCGAAACAATACATATTATTTTTATCTACTAAAGTATGTCATGGCTGTTTATGGGTAGATATTCTGTGAGTGAGGTGTACTAGCCACAAGAGAAATGCATTACTGAAAATGCTTGAACAAAGACTTCAGACATACATATGATTAGGTATCAGAAGAATACTGTTTATTCAAGTTCTTTGTATGACTTTAGCATTATAACAATTACTTCACATAATTTATGGAACTGGTAACTTCATCAAGGGTGCAAACGGCTGCTGTTGTTTCTAATGAAGCTGAAACGCAGGACCGGATTCACATACCAGATTCAAATGTGACCTGCTTCCCTTATATTTAGGTTACTGGCATGAATGCTAGGTGCTGTGCTACCGAAATCACACTAACAGCAGAAAAATAAAATGACATTACAGCAATTAAAAGCAGAAAGGTGCAGAGACAAATTATAAACTGCTTTGCTCCTCAACAACATCAAAAGGAGTCAAAAATTTGTAACATGTTTTTATGTATTTGTAGCCTGAAGGATACCACAGCATTTCATGAACAGTATGTGTACAATACAGTGAAATGACATGGGTGGGGAATGGCAGCCAAACATTAGCCTAATACTGTAGGTACAAACCTAATTTTTTAAACAATAAACACTGAAAATGCGAGTTTCCACACCAAACCAAAGGAACTGTGTCATTGTGAAGTGCCATGGGAAAGAGTTCAACGCCCAGCCTAAAGCCTGGAGACCAGCAGATGTCAACAAAGTTAGAAAGAAGCAATGCAGCTGACTGCAACCAGCATTGTCTCTTTCAGGAATGAGAGGGATAAAAGAAATTCAGACAAACTCAGAGTTTGTGCAGGTGAATGGACAGCTTTATATAAACCCACATCCGAGCATTTTTAAAATCTTTGCAGGAATTAGTCACTAGTGGTCGACTTGTTACCAACACATCATTAAAAAAGCCTGCAGTAGTAGTTTATTTGTGCACTGTTCTTCCCTCTAGAGTTACAATTGTTAAGAACATTGTGTAAATCTGATTTTTCTTTAAATTGAGATTGAAAATTTACCTCAGACTCTAAACTGGCATTCTCTAGATGAGGATCTACACCCAGGCCATTCAGAGACCTTCTGTACTGCTGGCTTCCAGCAAGGTCTCTGCAAGAGGTCATGGCTCTGAGTGGTGGATGAATTTTGGGAGGAAGAAAGGTAGAGAGGAGAGAGTAAATGTGTATGTGTGCTTAGGTTATTGCTCCATGAGACATTGATGTACCTTTAGGTACAATTCGTGATAGTTTTTCTGGTGTTGGAGGTGTTTTGATCTGCATTTGTGTCAGACATGGCTCAGGCTGTTTGCCACAGTCCAGATCACCGAACTAAGTTCAGCTTTGCTCAGAGTTGCATTGTAAGTCTTGTGCTATGACACGTCTTTCTTAAACAAGGAATGATTTCTACCTTTATTAAAGAAAGGAAAAAGTAAGTGTCTGGTAACAGGCAAAAGCGTAGAAAACTCTAGTATCAAGTGCTTGAAATCATAAAGGGGAAAAAATGATTATTTTTTATTCTCATAATTTTCAAGCCATGAGATCTTCAATTTAACCTCAATAAAGTGAAGCATTTAAAGAATGATGAGTGAGAAGAGGAGAAACTATCTGGTTGGATAAATTGTCCATGATCCACCTTTGCACCCCTACTCCGGAGTCTGAGTAAGAACGTTCTGTATAACATTTCTTCCCTCACAAAACAGGAGCATTTTCACAGAGGAACAAGAGTCTGTTGTGAGCCAGTAAGATGCCTTTGGAAGGATTAAAAGAGGGAAATTTTGTGAAATGCTATCATTATTGACTTGTTTCTTATTCTGCAATATTAAATAAAATCTTATTTTAATTTTGCTTTTGTCATCACAAATGAGTGTTTTGTTTTGGTTTGGTTTTTTTACAGCCTTGCTCTGCTTCCTGTAATATTCCGACACTTTCTGACACTTGATTTGGCATAGCCAGTCAGCTATATTGTGTGATCTTTTTGACACTGATGCAGACTTCACAGCCTATCAGTGTGTTTCGTCTCCACAGCCTGAAAGTGCTTACCTGCTGGGCTCTCATTCAGGAGGCTCTAGTTTGGGTCAGGGCATCAGGATGTGCCTGTGGGGAAAAGACAGGGTAGACAACCAGTGAAGAAGACGTGACTCCAGCTTTTTCCGGCCCCCTTCAGCTAGTTGGCACTGCGGAAAATGTCTCTGCACACTCTGGTGCACCACTGCACTTTTGCAGTCTCCTGCACAAACACACAGGCAGATGAACAGGCGAGAGGGAGTGCATCTTGCACCCATTAAGGAATTAACAGGATATAATCTAGCGCTATATAATTAGTCAATGATACTCATTCACACTACAGTGATCACTATTGTTAGCGAGAATAAGCAACACAGCGAGAGATAGGCAAGTAGCAGTTTTTGCCCAAAGGGTGTCCAGCCATAACAGCCAGTTGCCAGTGTGCACCCGCTTACTTCAAGCTCTGGGTCAGGGTCACCGATGTGCAAAAGGATGAGACAAGTGGTTTACTCACTAACAGGGGCAACATTTATTTTCTTCATGGTATTGCTGCTGTTTTGTAGGGTATAGCACCAACTAAGGAAACCCTCTGCTAGTGTGAATGGAAGTAAATAAAGCATCTGGGGAGTAGGAAGGGAAATTTTATAAGGACAGTCTGAATGTTTTCATCCAAGAGATGCTGGATGCACCCATTATCTCAATATATCTCTCTAGAAGGGATGACTGGGGAAGAGAGTGCAGAAATGCTCTTCAGAGTCATGCTAAAGAAAATATCACTTGTGAAAGGGCAAAAGCAGCACTACAGGTAAAAGAGAATCCATCCAGTGGAAGTGGAAATGGATGTAATGCATCACTGCTTATTTTCTGATGCAGGCACTGAAGATAGATTGCCTGTTCTGATACCTAAATACTAGTTACAGGCTAGACTTCGTCTCAGCACAGTGTATCACTGCTATTCAAGCAGCCACTGTAGGCATGAAATTATCTAAAAGATGCATCTACAAAATGATTCCAATGCAGAGAGCTGCCTAAGAGACTTATTATACTGTAATAATATAAATATGTAAGCATTACACACTAGAAGTCTTATTGATCCTTGCTACCAAACATGACATCATTATTAATAAAAATGTAATGGGATAGTTATAAATATGCAAAATAGTAGCGTATTAACCTAAATAACAGCAACAAATTGTACATCTTAGAATAAAACTGAAAAACACTAACCAAACACTATGTGGTTTGTTCATACTAGGAGCAGTCAGGAATCATGCATAATGCAACAGTGCAACTGCTAACAACAGCCTCATGAAGATAATTTAAGCTAGAGCTGGACAAGCTCCAGGAAATCTGCCTAGAGAGTAAATGCTGAGCTTTTCTTCTCTTTTTAAGTGAAAGAGTTCTGAGTTGTTTAGCTCATTGTCCCAGGTGAGTCTTATTACAAGGCAAAGGATCATTTTAAAAGTTAAGGAAGAGATAAACAGCTTATAAATAATACAAATATATATATATATTAAAAAACACACAAAACCTCCCCAAAAATCTCCCCCCCTACTACCACCCCACCAAAAAAAAAAAAAAAATTGGAAAAAGGGGAAAAAAAGGCAAGAAAAATGAGGAAAAAACTGAGGAAAAAAAAGAGATAGTCTGTTGCCAAATGTTATTCATTAAATAAAAAGCATTACACTGCAGTCCAGAGAATGTCAGACAACATAGCAGAGAAAGATTAGACTATAAATTGTTCAAATGTGGCATCATATTTTATTTTCTGCTAAATACTGAACATTTGCAACCTATATAAATAACATTATTAGTATAAAAGCATTTCTTATTATAATTAGGAAGAAACATCACTAATGAGAGTGGAGAACATGCTGCAGTTCAAGCCAAAATAATAGGCTTAATGCAGAAACAATTTGTGGGAGTTTTTTGCTCTATGTTATACAAGAGGTCAGACTACCTCCTCTGAATGGTCTCTTCTGGCCTCAGAGTCTCAGATATTTTAACTGACAGAGGCTTTTCTTCACTCTTTCATCTTTTTTTTCCTTTTCACAGCGGGATGAGGGAAGAAGCATCCCTGAATTCTTAAAAACACAAGTTTAAAAAAATATCATTACTCCTGACAAAGACTGAGTGAGTCAAGGGCAGTGTGGAGAATCTGAGTCCCTGGCTTGGGACTGTGCCCACAGTGGGGCTGTGCTGTCCAATATCCATAGATCTCACCAGCTGCTGCAAGAACCTGCCATCAGAGGCAGAACTGGCAAGAATGTTTCTGTTTTACTCAGCAACTTTAAGGTTCCAGGGAGCATATTTTATTTTAATTCATTTTTTTTTCTCTTTCCAAAACTTATTTACTGAAATTTAAATTTAATGGGAAATATGAAAGAAAGATTGAGTTTAGTTGAGTGCAATCAACAGACACATGCACAAAAGGCCAACCTAAATATCTTGCAAATCACAATTCCTGTGATTAAGTCCTATTTGGATTCACAGCAAATTCTTAAAAAAGTTAAGTAATCTGCTAACTCTAAAGTACCTAATAGCACTTGAAAGGTACATAAACCTTTCATTGAAATTGGGTTGAATTTGGAGTTTATAATGAAGTCTCAAACTAGGTGAGATTTGGAGCACTTCATAATAAAATAGTAAAGATTAAAGGTAAATAGAACATTTCTTCAAACCACTGTGAAACCTTTCACTAGGTAATCCTCATCCCCTTCCTTGTGATATGTTTAAGTGTTGGTGAACCACTTGGAAAGCAAGTGTGTGTTTGTTCGTGATCATTCCCTTAATGCCATGACTCTTTGAATTCCTGCTGTTCAGTATGATTTTAATTGTATGCAGTGTTTGCAACTCTCACAATTTTATTGCAGTGTTTGGGGTTTATGTTACATACTTAACAACAAAATCTGTGGGTATCCCAGGTCTTCATAAATATTTTTCCAACCCTCATCACTCGGAAGGAGAGGATGAAAAAAGAAGCAAACACAACCAAGTTTTGGAACACAGAAGAGAAAAGAGCCTTAAAATACTTAAGTAGTCCACAGAAAACTTTGTGGTTTTCTAGCACCGAACTCAACACCTGAAGATTCAGGATTGTTCAGAATATTCAGACAATATATATATACTGTTTTATGCTAGTGCTCAGTGTCAAGCTCTGACTTTATATATACACAAAAACATGGAAAATACCACACCTTGCCACAACACACACCACCCACATGAGAAGGGTAGGCTGAGGAACTGAGACGGAAATGTGAAATGGCTAAGTCTAAGAAGCTAGCCAGACCAGGGGCAAAGCAAGGCACAAAGCTGAATTCTGATTCTGAAACCAAAGCCCATCCTGAGAACATACAAAATATTTTTCTTTTTTCTTTTTTTTGACAAAACAACACTTTTCGGTTAGCATATTCATTTCATACTGATACATTAAGGACATAAATATTTCCTGTTTTCACTATTTCAATATGGAGAGATCTTTTGTTTAAATGTTAGTGCTAAATTCTATCACTTTGGCTTGTTCACAACTAGTGATTCAGAAATAAAACCTCTTTCAGAGAGAATTTCACAGACAGTCGGTGATATCCTGACCTGCAACAGTGGCTGTTCAATGATTCTTGTTCTTCCCAATGTTCTTCTTAGCAGAGGTGGAGAATAAAAAGGAGGAGTATATTACACATCCTTAGTGTTCCTCTTTAGCTTTACAAAAATTGCCATGGGTGTCTTAGGTTGATGTGCAGCCTTTATTCACAATATCCCCTACTCAATATTTCCTTAAAGTTCACAGCATTTGCATTGTTGGGAGCTTGGCACTGAATTCAACAGACTGGAATAGCCTTATAGAAGGGACTGGATAAGTGTATCGAAAAATAATAGCAGGAGTGCAGAAAGAAGAGTTCTTATTTATCCTCCTTGAAAGAGGAACGAAGTGATATTCAATGACAAGTTCAGAAATACACCATGAATATATAACAGATACCAAAGTACATAAATAACCTGTGGAACTCATTGCTAAAGGAGATCACTCCAGACCAAGAATAAACTGAGATTCAGGGAGGAAGATTATACTTTCTCACAGATAATTACAATGCTTGCTGTTCCAATAAGGTGAAACAGCAGAGCCTGGAGCATCTGCGAGCCCAGCACATCCCTCCCGTCCAGCCACGGCCCATGCACATGCCTGCTTTGCATTGTCTTTCAACAGTCTATTTGAAAATAAATTGTCATCAATTCTACTGTCCATACTTGGGCTCCTAGAACCTGTCATGCTGAAGGAGATCCCCAGCATCCCCACACACAGGATACATGCCAGCTCAGACTGTCACCTGTCAGTCTCATCCACAAGGTGTACTTGGGTCTATCTTCAGGAAGCAGCTGGAGTAAGTGCACACAGAGGATTTTGGAAGAAATTGGAGCACATACATATAAGGGCAAAAGATGGTAAGGAATCAAGGAGGAACTTCAGAAGCAGATATTTTTACTTCACTGACTTTTTGAGCTTTCTCTGGGTAACCAGGTCGGATGGATGGTCCATCTGACTTGGGATGCTATCTCTGTGTTTCTAAATGCTAAAGTGATATTTGACAAAAAAACATGTTATACTTCCTCTATGAAATGATTTAATTTATTTTGTTTTGAACTCTAATGTCCTCCTAAGTGCCAGGTATGAATGTGTTAGAAAAGGATGGCATGGTTTTCTCCATGGGTTGACAATATACCTGGAAGATTACACTATCAAGACTTAAGGGTTCAGTTTTTGCAGACAGATATTGTTGTGCTTTAAGCACAGCTGGCATCTAAGCACCACACAACTGCTCACTCACTCCTCCCAGACTTGGTGGGATGGGGAGGAGAATTGGAAGAAAAAAGTAAAACTTGTGGGTTGAGTTCTTCTCTCCACAAGGAGAGAAGAAATAATAATAACAATAATATTAATAAAAGAATATACAAAGTGAGTGATGCACAATGAAATTCCTCACCACCAGAACCCAATGACCAACACATTCCCGAGCTGTAATCCTACACCTTCCTCCAGTCAAAACCTGGTTCATAAACTGAGCATAACTTCATATGGTATCGAATATCCCTTGGCTAGTTTGGGTCAGCTATCCTGGCTCTGTTCCCTCCCAGTTTCTTATGAAAATTAACTCTATCCCAGACAAATCCAGGACAGGGACCAAGATGACTTCATCTTTTCTCTATCAACATGTCCACATAACATACCATAGCCTATTCATCATGCTTACCATATCTGGGATAGGAACTGCACGCTACCTACAACATTTTAAACAGTAAGTTTGGTAGAATTGTTCATTTCCTCTAAATCACAGGCAATTGACACCAAGCAACCCAGAACTGTAAAATGGTGAGAATTTATCTTGCAAAGAGCACAAATGGCACTCATTATCATTCTATTGGAATTTTTATACAATGAAAACTAAGTTGAAAAGGATTAAAATTGTATGTTTGCCATCACAGCCAATGCCTTCTGTATATAAAAATATACAGACACACATATATATGTGTATGTATGTGTGTGTGTGTGTATATGTATACATATAAGCTCATGTCTGTGATTCTCTTCTGTGCTTTTAACAAGAGCACGTCCTTGAGAGGTCAGAACAGCTTTCATTAAAACAAGTATTTCAAGATTAGACAGTGCAGTTTCGTGCTGCTTTGAAGCCCCCCAACAATGGAAGAAAACATACATTCATATATTATTTTGCATCACAGAGTTTATCTTCTTTGATTTCAGAGCATAAAAGGAAAAATTTGTGATAGGCACAGTTCCACTTCAGCATCTGACCAAACATGAATGCTGCAAATAGGGGTAAAGCTTGCTATTGATTTCAGCAGGAGTTTCAGTAATAATTCTTAGACACATAAATCCTGCATTTTAAACACAGCCTTAATTCTCATTTTCATGTTTGTTTTCTACTCTAACAAAGATTTTTCTTTTGTGCATTGTAACATGAAAAAATAAGGTTTTTTCCCCTTAGTCTAACCACTCGGACTTCAGTAGAATCTATGATGTTTGGGTACAGTCTTACACACTGCTATAATTGTGAAAATGCAACAAGAGACAGATGTGGCTATTCAGCAAGGCTTATTTCCGTACAGTTGAGAGAGTGGATAACGGAACATCGGAGCAAAGAATTTACTCCAAGTGACAGAAATTTCTTTCCTATATTTTTCCTGAAATAAGTTGTTATCAAGGTAATGTGTAAGAACTATGAGTGATCATGACTTTTGATTTTTTTTTTCACAAACATGTCTTATGAAATTTGTTAAGAAGATGTTAGGCAAAATATAAACCACAACTTACAGTGGAGCATTTATTTTCTTTCTTCATTCAAAATTGTAAAGCCACACTTTCAAAGGAGAAGAATAAAAATAGCACTAGCAATGTTTTATATGGCAACTATGCATGCTAAATACAGTGAAAAACCTTTCAAGTTTCTTGCAAAAACAACACTGCTGCAAACAGACAGTCATTAATGCTGCGACTATATTTCGTACACTAAAAGGTATTCTAACCATAACGGACTTCCTCTCAGTAGAAAGGGAATATCAACCTTTGTTTACAGTCTTTGAACTTAGCAAGTATCCTTACTGCAGCAGGATCTGATGCAACAGGGCTGGTATCAAGAAGGGAAGGGTCTATGTCTCTTCTGTTAATGGTTTCCGGAATGTTGTGAAAGGGATACAAAAAAGGAGGAACATACTCCTTCCTCCAGCTCTGCCACTGCATCATGCAAGGGAAGAGAGAGAGGTCTGTCTTGTGGTTTTCCCACTACAACAAGAGAGTCCTTTAAAGACCAACAATTAAAGCCCAATCAAGACTGTATTGGCATTGCTACTAAATGATGTCCAGAGGGACACTCTGTCAGCTGTGAACTTGCCTTTGTCTCTTTGCTATGCTCCTCTCTAATGCCTCTGAGGAATGCAGATTGCAATTTTCCCCCAAATGCTTGTAGTAAATCAGGGCATAAGCAGACCCTCTGTGGTCCCACAGAGACAGGCAGGCTTGTGTTCTTCAGTCTATCTACAAAGGAGCAGTGAAAGCTGGCAGAGGAGAAAATCTAAGTATGTTCATGATTAGTTTTTCTACTGGTATTCACCATATTTTACCTCACTATCCTGTCTTTCTCAGCTTGATAAAGAGCCTCTTTGGAAAACTAGCTACCTCCTTGCCCAAATTACTTCCCTCACTTGCACCATGCCTTCTTGGTCTTCCCCACTCCAATTCTAACTCTCAGGCCACCTCTAGTGCTGCTTTTCGCGTAAGCCTGCACTAAAATTCATGATTATATTAATTCATGATATAGACATTAAATTAATGTCTAGTACAAAGAATCCATCTCAAAGACACTGCAGTACATATTTCTTATGCATTGGTACAGACCATTAAGGACAAAGGCACATTGTAGAGTAACGTGATTGGTTTTATTCCCCTGTTTATATCCTAACAAAAGCTGGAAATTAGCTTTCAACTCATTTTTCTTCTGCTGGTTTCAAGCTCGCTTTGCACTATTAAGGACTCTTGAACACCTTACAGGCACCTGAGCTCTTGAGATCCAATAGTCTTAGTGCTGAAGCAACTTCTGGCACACAGTTTACTACATGCTTGGAAAGCCAGGTGCAGCCCTGAGGTCTTCTTACCCGCAGTCAGTTTTTAGATATCAGCCGTGTGCAAGTCCTGTTGCTGCCTGAGGATAAGGCTGCTCCAACAAATGCCTCAGGGAGCAGCAGGAGCAGTGCTGTTCCACAAGGAAGTACAAGACAGGAGCTGAGGGAGACCACAGCACAGGCAGTGCTATTCCCACCAGGGCACCCTCCTGCACTGCCTGAGCACCTGGGGTCAGCAACCAGGACAGGCTGCCCTGAGCTGGGCAGAACTGGGGGCTATGGGCATGGCTGGGGAAGCAGGTCAGGGCCATAGCCAGGGCTGGCAGTGCACTCATGGCCATGACAAAGTGCTCTGGTTCTCTGTGGGTCAGTCCTGCTAGCACCTTCCCTGTCTGTGGGATGAGATTGTCTTTCATCAGTGAATTTCAGCTTTGTTTTGTGCCACTTCAGCTATGGTGGCGTGGCTCTGATGGGTTCAGATATTCCATCCATTCCTCTTCCCTCTTCACCTATGCTCTGAATCATCAAGACAGCCACATGAACTTACTTATCTACATGTCTAGAGTGATATTAAGCACAAGTATCTGCTTTATTCGTCTCATTGCTTCTGCCTACCAGCAAGGCTTTACTTACAGGTAGTTGAACCATACCTGCAAACCCTATGATGCTATTGGCAAACCAGGGGGGGCAAACTCACTCTCTCATGTCATCATGCTCCAGAAAGTCTGCAAGACAAAAGTAAATGTATCTACAGCTAAATATAAGGACCTTCCAGACCTCAGAGTCCTGAAAAGAGATTTGTGTCCCTTTATAAAGTAACCTGAATGTCTAGTAGGCTGTTGTGCTATCAATATAGGTCATGTGTTAGAGAGATACATTAGCCATCTACCTGGGTATAGGAACCCACTGCACTGCAAATGCACAGTGAGTATATCATCATTCCTGTAATAACACATTAGCATTCCCCTTTGAGCACTAGTCTGTGTTATCCTCATTCTTCATATCACACATTCTCTTTTGTAACACCTGAAAGCATTTCTTTACTGCTGGGAAAAATAAAAGACACCAATATTATAATGCATGCTTATTTTCAGGCACCTGCACAATCTGATGTTTTGACATTAAAAGTCTCTGGCAATCAGTTAGCATCTCATAAAGACTGAATCAGCACTGTCAAAGATTTATTGTTTTAAGTCCTTCCTATCAGACATCTATTCACTTTTCCAAGCAGTGTCTTTCATTAATTCTGTTCAGACTCTCAGAACTGCTGCTGTCACTGCTGTTCTTGCACTGTAAGTGCAATCAATAGCTGGATGGACAAAAATTAAATCATTTAATGGAATCTGGCTGAGTTGATTTAGGTCACAGGGTTGCCCAATGTTTCTGGCAGCCAACATTATTTCATGTTCATATTCCTATATCATCATAACAATGCATGTTTCCACATTTTGCTATCCTATGGCATGTCATAGCAGAAGGGGTAGGCTGGCTTGGTTATTGCATGGACTCATGAGAGAAGCCTCTGATATGCTTGGTCAAAACCAGAGAGGTTTCTTTTTACCTTCTTGGTTACTAGAGATAGCAGTCAGAATTATTGATCTAAGCATGCTCCTTCCTTTCTCTGGAGAGGCTCATGGCTGTTCTACAAGCATGCACGTTCTTACTTTCTCAATATAAGCCTTGATATGCAATACAATTCTTTGATAGAGTGCATATGCCTTAGTTTCCATGTCTTACCTCACATGGAAAAGGCTGTATTTATCAACAATTGCTGCACTATGGGGAAAGGAAAGACAGCAGCTGTTTATTCTCCTGACTTTAGTAAAAATGGAGTCATAATCCTGTAATCCTTGTAAGTAGAATTACCCCAAGCTCCCTAGATCCTAGCAGAGTATGCACTCCTGAGTGTGAAATAGAGATACCTGGAATGTATTGTTGGAATTTCATTTCTGGAAGTCAGAATAGGATCATTCCCAGCCATATGTAAATTCACTGGATCATTCATGTGTCTGCTGTAAATTAAACAATAGAACAAGAATCATTCTTCTGCAGCTGTTGGCTTAGCAGAATACAAACGTGATTTCAAGGCCTCTATCTTCTGATACTGTTCTCTGGTGAAACCAAATACTATTTATCCTTCTTCTGCATAGTAAGGAGAAAAAAATAAAAAGAAAACAACAAAAACACAAGATACAGAAATATGACTGGCAGGAGGGTTTGTGGATGTTACCAAAAATAAGAAATTTACATCCTTTAATATGCTGAGAATTCTTGATCTGGATGGAATATTTTAAAAAGTCCATGCAGTTACAGTGAGTATGTTCCTTGCCAGAGCAGCCGGAAGCTACTGTTCAATGCATTTTCTTACCAAGTCTGGTAGCACAAATTATAGCTGCTCTATGTTGTTAGAAAGCCTGTGGGAAGTTAGGGTAGAAACACCTGAGAAAGTTTTTGAGTTGCATAAAAGAATGTAAATACACAGTTGAAGTGAGTGAGTGATGAATCCAGCTGGGAATGTGCTAAATATTATGGTCTACTACAGAAATATGTAATTGTGAGCACGTTTATTACACTATGCATAATCAGAGATTTTTTTACAATGTTTTATTTACTTGATGGCGTGCAATGGTTTGGAGTAAGTAGGCTTTGTAATCTGTTTCTAATTAGCATGTTATACTTCTGAATCAGGAATAAAAGGAATTAATAAATGTTACAAAAATTGGATTGAACATAAGATAAATTAGAATAGAGCCATTATAGTCCTTTGGGTAAGTATTTAGAAATTAAATTATAAATATATTTGAAATGTTAATCATTTACCCAACAGGCTATAACAGCTTGCAATGCACCATTATAATTTGTCATGTAAATCTATATTTAGACATGGAATAAAAGTGTGGGAGAAAAAAAAGAAGGTACTGTGTATGGGCAGTCATAGCTGTAGCAGAACAGCATTGACTCTCCTTGATAATTTCAGAAACTACTCTAATCCTGAACCGAAGAAATCACCAAGAAAATCTGTAACAGGCCAATACAATTCCCTTTTAAAAAACTACTTGCATAACTTATGAAGACAAGTTAAAAATGCCAGATTAGATCATGATCAATAGAGAGGCTAAATATACTCAGTGATGCAATGCTCTATATATCTTAGGTGCATCTGTCTTATTACAAGTCTCACTGAGCACAGCCATCGAGTCTGCCTATCCTCATGGATACCTGATGAGTGACACAAGTGTCACTTTCCATGATTTACAGAAAAGAAACAAAGATATACAGGATGAGATCCATTAATAATTTTAGCAACGTAATCTCTCTACCACCCCACAGTTTCCATTCGATTTCTGCCTGATTACAAAAGTCCTCGCACCACTCTTATTTCCATTCCCGGTGGAGACACTCTGGTCAGGCAGTGTCTGCTCTGAGCACAAACGGTTGGAGTATTGGACCCCGGAGCAGCCCAGCTGTGGCATGGATCTGAAAGCAACAGGCCATTCCTTCATTGCAGGCTGCCCTGCACAGAGGAGGTAAAAATTATTCCCCACTGGCTCTGTGACTCAGAATCTCAGTAGCCTGAGGCAGGGAGTAAGTTAACACTGTGATGTCCTGATTCTGGTGCAATGAAAAGGGTGGCAGATAGAAAACCACTAAGTGCACAAGGAAAAGAGTTTTGGGGCTTGTATGTCATTAACTTCAGTAGCTTTATTGAAAGCCTCTTGATATTTGATGTTACAGACTGTTGGGTACACAATGAAGCCTTCTCACCTAATATCTTAGGTGTTGCACCTCCAGTGATTGCCGAGGTAATCATGCAAGCACAGATCTCAAGGTTTTTTTAAGAAAGATATACACATTTCACAGAATTGCAGGGGTTGGAATGGACTTCTGGAGACCATATAGTCCAACCCCCTTGCTAAAGCAGTTTCATCTAGAGCAAGTTGCACAAGAATGCATCCTGGCAGGTTTAGAATATCTCCAGAGAAGGAGACTCCACAACCTCTCTGGGCAGCCTGTTCCACTGCTCTGTTACCTTCACAGCAAACAAGTTCTTTCTCATGCTTAGGTGGAAAAGCCTGTGCTACAGTTTGTGCCTCTTCCCATTGGTGCTTGTCCTGTCACTGGGCACCACCGAAGAGTCTGGCCCCATCCTCTTGACACTCGCCCTTTAGATATTTATAAGCATTGATGAGATCCCCTCTCA
>VZSC01012824.1:89424-126190 GCA_013398225.1 Steatornis caripensis | reverse complement strand
AGATGACTTCCAGTATGAGCTGTTCTGTCACCTTTCCAGGGATGGAGGTGAGGCTGACTGGCCTGTAGTTTCCCAGGTCCTCCTTCTTGCTCTTTTTGATGATTGGAGTGACATTGGCTTTCCTCCAGCCTTCAGGCACCTCTCCTGTTCTCCACATCTTTTCGAAGATGATAGAGAGTGGCCTGGAATAACATCTGCCAGCTCCCTCAGCACTCGTGGGTGCATTGCATCCGGGCCCACAGATTTGTGGGTGTCCATTTTGCCTAAGTGGTCTTTGACCCGATCCGCCTTGACCAAGGGAAAGATTTAATTTCTCCAGGTTTTCTTTCTTACCTCCAAGGACTGGGAATCCTGAAGGCCGGCCTTAGCAGTGAAGACTGAAGCAAAGAAGGCATTCAGTAATTCCGCCTTCTCTGAATCCTCTGTCACCAGGGCACCCATCTCATTCAGCAGCGGACCCACATATTCCCCAGTCTTCCTTTTGCTACCAGTGTACCTGAAGAAGCTCTTCCTGTTGTCCCTGACCTCCCTAGCCAGATTCACTTGCAGAGTTGTAATCCTACTTGTTGCCCTGTTTCTTCCATGCGGAATCCAGAACTCCACCACCTCATGGTCGCTGCAGCCAAGGCTGCTCCCAACTTTCACATCCCTGACCAGTCCTTCTTTGTTCATTAGTATCAGGTCCAGCAGGACTCCTCTCCTTGTTGGCTCCTCCATCACTTGTGTTAAAAAGTTATAATCAATGCTCTGTAGGAATGCGGGTAGGAACAAGCATGAACAAGCATGTTCACATGCCATAGTGATACTAATGTTGTTCTGGTCTCAGTGTCTGATGCCTGTACAGAAGCAGCCTGTCCTCCTGAGTGATACACCTCGCTTTTAGCAGGATATGTTTCCTTCAGTGCAGTGCTACACTAGTGCACCACTATCTCTTCCAGTTCAGAGGTAATATGACCATCACTCATTTAAGTTTATTGTAGACCTGGTGTACTGAGGTGGCTGTGTGTCAAGGAAAAAATAAATATGGAAAGATTAAACAAAGAAATCAGTACATCCTGCTCTGAAAGGCAATCACCCAAGGACAGCATATTATACTATATGTCTCACTAAGTTTCAGTCACCACCTGCCTACAGAATAGGATCATAATAAGGAATTGATGATGTATAAAAAGGGGAGAGGAGGATTTATATTTCTGAAGTTTGAGGTACTTAGATACTTAACTTATATGGTTAGTCATCTTAATCTCCCTAGTTAGTTAGATGAGACAGAAACTTCCCCAAGAACTTTAGCTTAAGCTTCTGTCTGAAATAATTATTTGGAGGCACGTTTCTCTTTCACTGCTGTTAAAAGTTGTCTGGATACTCTCCGCTCTCATGGGGTCATCCCTCCAGACTATATCCAGCAGTGGCTGTAATCAGCACGGTATTCCAAAAAGTGTCCAGAGACTCTCAAGTGATGTGCATACGAAGTAACTGTACATTGGGAGGTAAGGATGTAGCATGGTGGAGTCAGGATCGTTCTGTTTTAATTCATAGCATCATGCACATATGGTTATCCCCAACCCTTGAACAATAGCTCACACCCAAGAAAAGTAAAAATTTGTGCACACTACTTTTGCACCAAGCAAATAAGTCTGAACACAGCTGCATGGTGCTGTAACCGAGATGCTTCTGGCATCAGGGATGATTCTGGACAGTCAATGCATGGTAGTGGGATGCCTGTTGGTTACACAGAATAGGGCATTGAGCCTTGGAAACAGGTGTTATTAAAGACGCGATAGTGTTCCTAATGTTTCCATGTTGGCTAGTTTATCCAAGAGTCTTGTCTAACATATGATTTGCATATGCTTTTCTTCTCACAAGTTCAGCATTAACAATGTAGGACACAAATGTGCTGGCACAATGGATATAAAAATAAATTGATCTCTCTCAAGCCCAGTAATCAAATTTCTTGAATAACTCAGTTTAGATCACTGCATGTCTATACTTTTGGGTTTATGTTATAGTTTCTAATCGAGAAACTCTCTCCAGTTCAGCCTCCTTTAGTGAATGTAGTCACAGCATTATTGAATTGCTGTCTTTCATATGCTGCTCTGTTGACTCTAATTAATTCCAGATACAATTTGAACACTGATTTAAGTATGAAAATGTGGTTTTAAGATAAACAGTCATAACTAGCTCATTTTAATGATGTATTTATCCTTTAAAACAATCTGATTAAGTTATTATTCTCTATCTATGAAGTGGCTGAGTGATTCACTGAGTCAAGACTGGCCAGTTATTGCTATATATTGCATCTGACTCTGATTTGTTGATGGATATGAAAGATGACAGTTTTTAAATGGAATGTAATATATATATATTTAAGAGGTTTATATATTTCATCTTTAGTGCATACTTTGGTTTAATGGCATTTTCTGTATTTATGACACGATTTTTTGTTTCATCTGAAATACTTACATTGGCCTGCAACTCAACTATGATTCATGGTAGGAAACGTATGTATTTTCAGAAGCAAATGTTCTCTAGTACTAGTAGGATTTGCTACAGACTATATAATAAGAAGAAAAATTCTCAATATGTATTTAATTGTTCCGTTGAGGTTACTCAGCATGCATGCTCTTTTTTTTTAATACTGTGTTGTATTTTTCTTATGTTATCCCTTAACTCTTTCCAATCCAGCCTTCCTTAATGAATCCAGCCTTAGGATTATCGTACTGTGTTCTCTGGGGAAACATCTTTCTAGTTTGAATACATACAAGATTACACTTAGAAAACTGTGATACATATGGAAACATCTTGAACAGATCTCATCAGTTTTATATTTGTACCTGTCTATATCTCTACTAGAAGTTCGAGTAATGAGCTGTGCACTTTTATGTTTGCATATAATTTTGCAGAACTTGATTGTCTACATGTACTTGGTCTGGCAATTAATTCCTTCAATGTCCCTTACAGAAGAAGTGCTATAAAAATATTGAAAATAACAAACAATGTTACAAACAATAACTAACAAAGGACAGAATTTTAACAATAATAAGTCAATTTAATCAAAATAACTCAGGGCTTGGCTCCTGGATTCACAAAAGACATTTCAAGAACAACTTCTTTGTCCCGAAGTAATTGTCTTCTACATGGCCACAGTACATGAGCAGCAGCAATGTATCTTCCACCTTTAATCTGGGTGATGAGGCCCAATTGTGAGGAGCAAGTATTGTTGCTACTGCTTCCCTTCAGATTCTGCAATCAAAGACACTTAAATACTTGTTTAAAGTGTCTTTGCAGTCCATTTTACAACAACTAACAGTTGTGCTGAATTGTTGTGATGATTCACAGCACATACTTTCCTGGCCTCTATCTCAGCAGTTTGCTTTCTTATCCACTTTAGCTACTTAAAGTTAATTTATATGTTGCTTTTACAAATGTTTCAGGTAGAAAATTTAGTTGCATCAATGCAGGGAGTTTGTGTGGGGTTTTTATTTTCCCTGTAGCCTGAATGAATAGGTCATAGGAATATATGTTAATCATGCATGTAAATGAATCACCAAATGTGTCTGAATGTCAGAGAGGAGAAATTTCTGAGTCCCAGCACTTCTGGACACACATCAATAAGAAGTCTACATTATCTGTCTCACCTTCATTCCCCAGTATATTCAGTCATATCTTCAGTCAGTTATTGCAATTAACAATAAATGTAGGATAAATCCCACAAAATTGATAAGGAGGTAAGAGAAGTCTGCAGAAAGGAAGACTTTTCCTTGTCAAGGAGGATTGGGAGGAATACAGTAATGTCAGAGCATGCAGGGATGCAACAAGGAAGGCTAAGGCCCACCTGGAATTGAAGATGGCAAGGGAGGTCAGGGACAACAGGAAGAGCTTCTTCACGTACACTGGTAGCAAAAGGAAGACTGGGGAATATGTGGGCCCACTGCTGAATGAGATGGGTGTCCTGGTGACAGAGGATGCAGGTGCTGCCATTCAGCGTGACCTGGACAGGCTGGAGAGTTGGGCAGAGAGGAACCTGATGAACTTCAACAATGGCAAGTGTAGGGTCCTGCACCTGGGGAGGAACAATGCCATGCACCAGCACAGGCTGGGAGTTGACTTGCTGGAGAGCAGCTCTGTGGAGAAGCACCTGGGAATGCTGGTGGACAACAGGCTCACCATGAGCCAGCAATGTGCCCTTGTGGCCAAGATGGCCAATGACATCCTGGAGTGCATTAAGAAGAGTGTGGCAAGCAGGTCGAGAGAGGTGATCCTCCCCTTCTACTCCGCCCTGGTGAGGCCACCCCTGGAGTACTGTTTCCACTTCTGGGCACTCAAGTTCAAGAGAGACAGGAACTACCAGAGTCCGGTTGATGGCTACAAAGATGATGAAGGGACTGAAGCATCTCCCTTATGAGGAAAGGCTGAGAGCCTTGGGTGTCTTCAGCCTGGAGAAGAGAAGACTGAGAGGGGATGTCATCAATGCTTATGCATATCTAAAGGGCAGATGTCAAGAGGATTCGGTCAGGCTCTTTTCAGTGGTGCCCAGCGACAGGACAAGGGGCAACAGGCACAAACTGGAGCAGAAAAATTTACACCTGAGCATGAGGAAGAACTTGTTTGCTGTGAGGGTGACAGAGCACTGGAACAGGCTGTCCAGAGAGGTTGTGGAGTCTCCTTCTCTTAAGATACTCAAAACCCACCTGGACACGTTCCTGTGCAACCTGCTCTAGGTGCACCTGGTTTAGCAGGGGCATTGGAGTAGATGATTGTCACAGTCCACTCTGTGGACACATGATGGTTCGTTTACTGCATTCTCGACGTGCAAAAAATTGAGGCGCCGAAGCCAAGGGGTTATGCTTCAGCTTTAATGTTTTGCCCCTAAAGCAGCGTGCGATCCCTTCACTTTCCCAAGCCGACAAAATTCTCATCAATATGAGAACATCTCCCTCTTTTGCACTTGTGGCTAGAACGAAACATACTTCCCTTGGTACAGACCACACAAAACCTGCACCCCTCTGTCTCTCAGGATCTTGTCCGTGATGCCAATTTTTGTCACGGTCCACTCTGTGGACACGTGATGGTTCTTTTACCACAATCTTGAAGTGCAAAAAATCAAGGTGACTATGCCAAGGGGTTATGCTTCAGCTTTATTTCTTTTCCCGTAAAGCAGCGTGTGATAGATAGAAGGAGTGACAGGAAGGGAAGAAAAGGTAAAATAAAGACAGGAAACAAAATTATAGCTACCACCACAGGTCCAAGGCATCCCTATGGTCCCAGGTCCAGGCAGTGTTCTGCAGGTCCTTCCGATTGTCGTGATGCTTGGTGGGGAAGATCTCCAAAGTTCGGTTGCTAAGGAGCCATCTTTTATGCTAAGTGATACACCTTCCTCCTCCTCTGTTTCAAGGAGGAGTGTCTGAAGTGTGGTTTGCCTTAGCGGTGGGTAGCTTTGTACCAGGAGGTGTGTTTTCGTATTATAATGATATTATAAAGAAGAAAGTTCACCCAAAGTTTAAGTTTTCTTGCTCATTGCTGAGACAACAACTGTGATCCATCTTCTTGGCGGCAGCAATGCAGCCTTGTCTTGGTCCGTTCCTTCATGTCTCAGATAAAGGAGAGCAGCATAGTACTCTTTGTGTCATGCAGTTGTCTCTCTCAGGGTGTTTATGTCTCAGTATCAATAGAGATTGCATTCCATCTCCAAGTTTCTGATGACGATGTTGAGACAATACTGTCCTTCAGACTGACTCTTACAATGATCTGCAGAGGTCCATTCCAACTCCCACCATTCTGTGATTTTGTGATTTTCTTTGAAACCTAGATCACACTCGAGTACACAAGTAACACAAGATCCTACTAGTCTAATACCTAACTGACAGTCTGCTGCACGTAGGTGGACAGGGACACTACTTGGGCATCTGCAACACAAAAACTTCCAGGTTTATTTTCCAAGGCTAAAAGAATAGCCTCAGAAACTTCACAAACAACTAACTGGAGCAAAGCATTTTGTATGGGTTAATTTCATTTTTTTCTGTGATTTTTATGCGATCTTAGAGCCTATTTTAATATATCTTTGCAAAACAAGTCATACAATTTTCATTTTTCACTGCTCCAGTACCTGAGGTTTGCATCAGTTTTTGGCACTGAAAATGGGTTTGGATGACAAAGCAATGTCTGCAGTGAAACATGTTTTCCTTCCAGTATGTCAGTTTTTGTGTGAATAAAACCTTTGCTACTGGATGCTGGAGTGCTCAGTGTTTAAGGTAGTATTGCTGCGAGCAAGAGTGAATGGAAGCATATGGAGATCAATTGAGTTATTCATAAGGTGCCACCACAACAAACTAAGCAGGCCACCTGCTGTTTCACTGCCTCAAGAGGCTTTTCTCTACAACTCATTTTAAAATAATTTGGTGGCAAGACTGACACTGAAGTCAGATTATAAACTGGAAATTCAGCAAATCCTTGCCAGGGTTGTACAGGGAGTGTTTATGTACATACATACTTCTGTGTCTTTTTTACCTTCATGTTGCCTGTACAATTCAGCAACACTGCTTTAGAGAAATACAGCATGCAAAAACCAAATAATTTGGCAATTAGAGTTCCAACAGAAAAATTACCTTAGTCACTTTGTGAATCCTGTACATTTTACAATATGCATTAGTCAATATAATACAGTTAAGCAACAAAATATATCTAACAAGGAAAGTAGTAATAGATTGTGTTGCATTACACAGGGCAGATTTCCTTTAGCTTCTCCACTTAACCTCCATGCTTCATGTATTATTATCCTCTGCTTTTTGTGGACTAGCTTTATCCTGTCCTTGCTTTTGGCCTAAGTACTGCTCATCTGATGATCTCATCACCTTCCCCATTTCCTGAGTCTGTTCAAGGCTATGCTGGGGTCTCAGGGCAGAGAATGGAATCTGACAAAGACTTTAGGGTTTCCTCAGTTACCTTCCATGCCACACTGATTTCGTCTAAGTTCTCAAACCCCATGTCTGAACACCTTCTTCCAGGCTTCCATATTCATCGCCTCAAAAGGATACATAGAGACAGAAAATCTTGCTCTGTCCTATGCATCAGCCTCTCAAAGTGTAGCAGAGGCTTACAGGTGAACTTAGCCATGGTTTACCTTCAGCCATGCTTCACTAAGATTCCTAGATATGTCACCAGTTTTAGGCTTGAGTGTCCTGCTTAATGGAGTCCCTAGCCCTTCATTGTGAACTTAAGACTTGAACATAAAAGACATCTCAGCAGCCCTAGAGAGGCTTACACTATTTTTAACCACCCTGATGAAGTTAGTCNTCCTTTAGCTTCTCCACTTAACCTCCATGCTTCATGTATTATTATCCTCTGCTTTTTGTGGACTAGCTTTATCCTGTCCTTGCTTTTGGCCTAAGTACTGCTCATCTGATGATCTCATCACCTTCCCCATTTCCTGAGTCTGTTCAAGGCTATGCTGGGGTCTCAGGGCAGAGAATGGAATCTGACAAAGACTTTAGGGTTTCCTCAGTTACCTTCCATGCCACACTGATTTCGTCTAAGTTCTCAAACCCCATGTCTGAACACCTTCTTCCAGGCTTCCATATTCATCGCCTCAAAAGGATACATAGAGACAGAAAATCTTGCTCTGTCCTATGCATCAGCCTCTCAAAGTGTAGCAGAGGCTTACAGGTGAACTTAGCCATGGTTTACCTTCAGCCATGCTTCACTAAGATTCCTAGATATGTCACCAGTTTTAGGCTTGAGTGTCCTGCTTAATGGAGTCCCTAGCCCTTCATTGTGAACTTAAGACTTGAACATAAAAGACATCTCAGCAGCCCTAGAGAGGCTTACACTATTTTTAACCACCCTGATGAAGTCAGTCTCTTCTCTGTTCCCTCAGCTACACTCGTTCCCCATCCATCCTGCCTACCTCGTGACACACGTTACACACGCCACGCATATTCCCCACCTCTTGGATGCTTTACTGTCTTTCACTTCCCACCTCGTCCTCCAAGAACGTGGTCCTCATTCTTATTTATTCTCACTATCTTCTTTGCTACGTAGGCACTCGCAAAAGACAAAAAAAAAAGTTGATGAAGTGCGTGGGAGAGAAGATGTCTCTGCTTTGAAGCCTTTGGCCTGCCCCCATGTCAAAACAGCAAACCTGTCCCACTTAGCACGGACAGCCTAGAAAGAAACAGGCTATCTTGGGGGAAATTAGCAAAACTGCAGGAAACACACAAACTGCAGGCTTCAAAGAGTTCAAACAGTAATGGTGTGACTGAATTCCTAGCTAGTGTACTCTAATAGCAGTTTTCATCTTAATTGTTATCAACCTATAGGAAAACATTGCTGTGTTCACAGCTGTGAGAAAGGCTGCCCCAGCCAACCAAAGCCAACCCCCAAACTGTCCTTTATTTGTGCTGGAGTGTGTTGTATTGTTCAGTGTGGTTATCGCTGTCCAAGGAAATGTTTTATTTTCCACTGTGTGTTGTATTTTTCAGATCTTTAGCTGGACTACTACAGCCTCATGCCGGGCTATCAAAACAACTCAATCTATGCTGACTAGCTACAGAGAAACATACAGTTTCCATTCTGTGCCTCCAGAGTAACAGTTCAAACAGGGAAGCATCAGGGACTGTGATCTGAATATCAGAGGCTCACCAGGATTAGAAGCCTTAAAAAAGACTGCTATGGGTAATGAATTATTCATAGTTTCAAACCATCTTAGATAATTAAAATTACCTGCTTTCAGCAGATATGCCATCTACTACAATACCCCCCCACTTCTCGTAGATCTGCTTGACACTATCTCTTTAAGATAGCTGTATCCACTCCGTGTTTACAGAGTTGGCAGGTGCACTATACATACCCTGTGCTGTGTTACTCACTTGTGCGTGTCTGTGCATGCATGCACATAAAAACTCATTACAAGCAGTCTCCTATTGTGCTAGGAGGCTGACAGCAAGTATGCTACGACACAGCAGTCAGGGTTTAACCTAACATGCCACAGAAACAGCATATCATATAGATAAATGTCCATAGCAGCCAGGGTGCAGGGAATAAATAACAAATTCTATGATGAGGAGAAAAAGGCAAGTAAAATCCTCTGTTCCATGAAGAGACCAAGACCAGGTATGCTACAGTACCTATTGATGGTAACATAAAGCTAGTTATCTTTATTAAGGTGATGTCGACTTACAGCAAGATTTGGCTTGATGTTCCCTGAAATCTGTGGAAATATAGACACTCTGGTTTTACTCTTTCCCCGTTCTCTTTGCAAACAGCACATGGAAGACATTCTTTGCAAATGACCATGTGCCACGAGTCACAATACTGTACCACTTTGTTCCTCAGCAATTTTAGACGTCATTTACCAACGCATGAAAACGGAGGGAAGGAACACATTTTCCAAATCATGGTCCTGAACTTTTGACATGAAGACAATGTTAAAAATTAGGAAGTCTTTTAAACTCCTGAGAGAAGCACAGGAAATTCAGTTTAAAAGACTGAAAAATTCCTAGTTAAGAAACAGTCAAATACTTTAATACCGTTTTGTACTATGCAACCTTCAAAACTCATATCTCTTCCATTCTTAAGCATCTATAAAAAGAGAGGTACTACAATAAAATTAAATCACTATGTGCTGTGTGGAGCCAAGTGAAACCATTGGTTGAAATGTGCTTGCATTGAGGTGCAATGAGGTGTTTGCAGACAGAAAGAAATCATAATTAATTTAAATTACATGCTTACATTGACTGAAATTACCCACTTACACCATATATGCTATTCTCCTGACTATCTCAAGCAGCTTATGAAGGGTTTTTTTTTTTTTTGATTGGCTAAATCTCTTCTATTTGTGTCTCATTAGGTTATGCTGGCTTCAGATACAATACAATATGATGATGTCATAGCTATAAAAAATAGTAATTCATCCCCTTTTGTTGAGATCTTTTACCAGTTCAAGCAAAATGACAAATAAACAACTCAAAAAAAGGCAAAATTGAACAGAATTCTCAAAAAATGGGATGTATTCAGTGTTTATAAACTTTATGTTTCCTAATTTTCTGCTCTCGTTTCACAAAGAAATAGCCCTGACTTCTAAAGGGACAAGTCTCTGCTTCTTATTCCTGTTTGGTTTTACTTCTTTATTCTGCAAGTGAGTGGATAAAAGACTATCAATAAAGAAGGGCAAAGAGCATTGAAATCTACCGTCTAACTTAATAAAAAAAAAAAAAACCAAATCCAAGAAAAATACAGAGAAAGAAATATTATTGTCTTGACAAAAATGTTACATGAAAGAACCAGTAGTGGGGAGCAGGGAGGTTGGATATAATCTAACTAGCTGCAGGAACAACATATCACATGGATAAAAGTCCATAGTGGACAGGGTTCAGTGGAAAAATGACAAATGCGATGATGTTGAGAAAGAGACAAGATTTTTTTCTTTGTATTTGAATACAGGACTGGACAACTGACTGTACTTGGATACTGGACTGGTACTGCCTACCCCCATAGTGTCAAGGCTACGTGTTATCCATGATAACCAGAAATCACCTTTATGTGATAGAATGAAAAGGGAAGTCCTCTTGCAAGTACAATAATATATCTGAAATAAATTGTCCTCGTGTGAACTTTAACATTGTTAAGAGGGTTCTCTAAGTTCTTTAATGCAGGAAATCGAAAACAGTGGTAAGAGCATCATTTGAAAGAAATTAAAGACTACACTGAAAGGAATCTTGAGTGTGCTACAAGATGACGACTGTGCTTTTCTGCTAATCTGAACTGCTTGTGTGACAACTGTGAGTGTCAGAAAAATTACAAGATTATTTAATTCATACTACTATAACTCAAGGTCATGTTTTATCTCTGGTGCTGAGAGACAACTTTCAATGGATTCAAATTAGGGGTCAGATCATTAAGTTAGCTGACTGACTCACCTTTTCTTGTTATTAATACAGAACTCATCTTGGAGATTTTTCGCACATCTGTATGGATAACCTGAATTTATGTAGACCCCAGCAGTTCGAAGTTGCTGCAAGCTGTGCAAAAAGCAGTGTATGAAGCCTATTGGCATGGAAAAGTGTTTGTCTTTCATTGCATTATTCTGAAACACTGTCCACTCCATAACACACTGTATGTGTGGCACCTGTAAATTAAAGTCCGTTATTTGCGTGTGGAGAGATTGAGGGACAGCTAACATTTCACAGGACAGAAAATTCTTTCCCTGGATGCATAAAGACTGTCTCACTATTGCATTCTGCTCTAAGCATGAAAAATTATATAAAACAGGCTGAAATACACCTCAAGGAGTCCTTTACCCCACCCTCCTACTCCAAGACAAAATCTATAAACTATTTCTTTATCACTGAATGTTTGATTAATCCGCTCTTAAAGACGATCAGTGGAGAAAATTTGCCCATCTTTCCAGAAAATTTATTCCAATGCTTAACTATCCTGACCATTTACAAGTTTTGATTGATACATAACCTTAATCTCTCTTGCTGAAAACAAATGTCTTATTTCTGACACACTGGGCACAGAGAACAGTTTATTCCACTTTTTTTTATATAAATCCTTTTTTCATGTTTTGTGTCACATAAGCAGGTGCTTTCCATCCCAGGCCTTCTTGCTCTTGACTGAACTACTCCCACATGTTCTGTCCTTGACCACACAAGATGCCCCTCAGTCTTTGGAGTTTCTCACATTGGACTACCTCTTTCTGCAAGTACAGTATCTAAAACTGGACACCGTATTTCAGTCTGTAGCCCTTTCTCTGATGTGGCAATATTCTAACATTACACAGGTGACTGCATAATAAATTTAAATTCCCTATGTCCCCCCTATCTTCACAAGCTTTATTTAAATTTACACTTCTCAACTGTAGAGGGGATAGCAAGTTGTGCAATGATGTAATGTGATGTTACATCAGTGTAACAGACCTAAGAAACAGGAAGTGTTAAAAACATAACTTCCGATTTCCTTTCCAAACTTGGTCAAGTTTCTAAGTAAGGTTGAAGGGACAGTGGCCCAGGTTAAGGGACAGCTACAGTAATAGAACGCAATTCATTATCACAAGGCCAGACAGAGGCAAAATGAGACAATGCAGAAGGACAGCAAGAGCACTTTTCCAGGTGGTGATATGCACCAATGGACTTCCTGTCCTCAAAGAACCTTTTGATGTAGCTGTATGTGTATTCTCTAGAGGTCCAGTAACTTTGGTGTAACCTGAATGATCAGACGTGCAGATAAAAATGGCAAATACTCAGAGAAAACATGGACAATGGAAGGCATACAGGAGCCTCTCTGACGGGGGAAGAGAGGAACGGTGGGGAGCCTACCATTCAGCAAATAAAACAGGTCATTTCCCAGAAATCAAAGGAGGCTACAGTCAGAAAGACTGAGAGTTCTTTTAAAGAAGGAAAGTCCAGAAAGCACTTTCCAAAATTCCCTGGACAATTCCAGTTTAGTGTTGGCACTAAGAAACGAGTGTTGCTCTCCCCAAGGCGAGGCTCTAACTCTGTAGCAACCACTTTTAAATAGCCCAAAATCCTTGCAGGCTCCCCATGCACGTCCGTAGGTGTGTTAGTGCCATTGAAAAACGGGTACTCAGAGCCTCAGTTAAAAAGAGGATGAAATGAGTTTTCCTACAGTGCCAAAAAGATTTAGCAAAGATAAGAGTTAGGAGGAGTTGATAACATTACTTAGAGCCAGCTTCTAGCCTGCTCAATTCCTCAAGCCATTTGATTGAGTTCAATGGATTCAGGCATAGATCACGTCAGGGGAGAATTTGGCCTCCAGTTCCTTCCTTGCACTTTTTGTTCTGGCATTTGGGGCTGCTACCTGGTTTTGTCTGTGAAGTCGGAAGAGAAAAGCTAATCCAACAGAAAAGAAAAAGAAAGAAAATAAAATAATTTCTAAGTACAAAAATGAGAAAAATCAAACATTACACATTACAGATAATCCATTTCAGACTTGGTTAAAATAAGAGGGAAGATCACTGTAGTTTCCACTTTCTGAGGAAGACCATTAGGACAGTCGTTGGATCTGTGGGCAGCACACTCCTTCTTTACAAACTATTGCCCTTTCTTTGTTCCCACCTCGTGAAAAAGTTAACGAAGAACAGCCAGTTCTGTTGGTATTTGTGGAAACAAGCAGGTACCTTTCAGAGACTTTGCCTATAAGGCAATAAGCTTTAATATTATTGCAACATGTGAAGTGTCCGTGGAATTTGAGGCTCAGAAAACCCCTCCATCCACATTGCTTCACCCATTCATTGAAACCTGTAACTCAAGAGCTTGCTTAGACTGGAGTGAGCTAGGCAGGCAAAAAATGAAGATATGTTTACATGGACATTTTCACAACATATTGTGTAGAATAATTGATAGGCAGAGTGCCTTGGAAGCTACTTTCGCTTGTAGGAATATCAAAACCAACAGTTTTCCTATTGACTTTCCAACTGACTTCCTATTAAGCAGAGTTATCATGAGAACACCTCTAGCCAAGGATTTTCACAGATTACACGCTGAGCTTTGAAAACTTTGTGAGCACCTGAAGCCAATGTCCACAGCCATAGTAAATCCTGGGTTTTCAACTCTCTAACCAGAGTTAAGAGTTGTTGAGCCATTCCACACATCTCTGAACTACAACACAATAGCCTGAGGGTTAGAAAAACAAAACGCTTTTGGTTACACAAGCAGATTCCATTTGTAGAAAGCCCAAACTGGACCATACAAAGAGGATTCACAAGAAGCAACTCTGATAGCTGGAATTCCCAGGCACAAATTCTGGCAAGGAGAAAAATCCTGCCAGAATGACTACTTGTGTAAAATTATAAGCAGAATTTCACAAGTTGGGTTGGAGCTCTTTTGAAAATGTGGCAACCTGTTTTATTCATCTCTTTCTCAGATGGGAAATGTGTTGCTAGATATGTATTGGACTGCACAGCATTCTACTGAGTAGTAAACTCAGTTTTCTGACAGCTGTTACTGTACTTTTATGAGACCTTGATCCTTTAGAAGATATTGTGCTGTCTCAGACAGTTATATTAAAAACTTTTTCTCTGAGAACAAAATCTGAAAAGAGGAATGAGTCGGCTGTTTCGGTTCTTCTCCTCTAACAGTCTTCTGAAAGCACCATTCTTAACAGTTATCTTTTCTCCAACAGGCATATGGTCCCGCAGAATAAAGATCTGCCCTGTCATTTTGTGATGGGAGTGAGTTTTAAAAAATGCTTTTCTATTGTGTTTAAGGGAAGATTACACTAGCAAACACAAACAATAAGCATATCAGCTGAAGGCAAAAACACAATGACACAACACAGGGAGTGGGGATCCTAATCATAAGAATTTTGGCAAATGTAGTCACAGAAATACTCAGTTGTTGAAAAAGTGGGCGACAGTACAGAATATTTTTTAGAGGAGAGAAATAAAACAGGAAACAGTTGTAGCCAAACTTGGGCTGAACAGACACGATTTGCAAGGAATTTGCACATGCAGAAAAGTGAGGCTTGTAGGAGGAAGGATGCTTATTTTGGGGCTCAAGGTGAGAAGATTTTTCAAATCTAAGACTGAATAAAGCTGACAGACTCTTCACCTCCTCAAATTGTTATTCCTTTTCTTGTAAGAATATGTAACTATCACAACTGCACTGTAACTTGGAAGTATCAGAAATAAGAAAGAAAATTCTCAGAGCAGTATCTGTTCTTATAAGACTTTATGAAAACCTAGGTAAATTTAATCCTGATCATCTGGACACATCTGTGATTATCCTGTCTACAGGTTTTGTAGACCATCACTACGTAAAAAATACTCGGATGTCAAAAGCCTATTAAAAGTCCTATACAACTTGCTTGATTAGATTCAAAGATTAAATACTGAAAGTTAGGCACGCTCTGTATGCATTTTACTGAATTTCTTCATTGCTGAGTGAATTGTAATTAATCTCTTAATTTGAGGTTTACACAGTATAAACCATATATTTCATAGCAAATTTTACCTTAGAATCTTGCAGATTTTTCTCTCAGAAAATTCAGTTAAAATACTTCCTTTATGTTTAAAGTCATTCATCTTTCAGCTTCATCCTTTATAAAACCAAGACCTACAACACTCACTGCTTAGTTGTCAGTAATAGCAAGCTAATGATAATGGCATTTAACTCATAACCAGCACATAAATTATATAGTTTCAGAGCTTATGTGCTCTGGTACATTTTCTTGTTTCTTTTGGTCAGTGTTCTTCTACATCTCTTAGTTTTCCAGAGCTATGACGGCTTGTGAAAATTCAGTGTGATTATTCAGAAAGATTTTCTCATAATTAGCAACAAGATGTGAGTAATTAAAGTCAAAATATATCTTTTAATACTCAGAGAACAGGAAGAGCATAAAAATAACAAAGCCAAAATAGAAAAAAAAATACCATTGAAAATATACTTGGGCATGGAATAGTAGAGTAAAATCCAATAAAACACCATTGCCACAACGTAGCATAAAAAGCAGAAAATGCAAGGCATATAAAAATCCCTCCAACCTAAATCACCTGCAACAAGGCCTATTTTTCAGTGAATCTCCATTTTGGAGGATACAGGAGCCCCAAGAGCCTATTTCAGCATCTACTGAGAAAATCTACCTCCTAATTTCAGGCAGTTTGGATCCTAGTGAAACACCTGCAATAGCAGAAGGAGGTAGAATGAATACCTTCTTTAATGTCACCTTGCCTCCATCTCTAGATGGAGAATGGGAATCAATGTGCTTTTCTACCTTACCAAGGTTGTTGAAAAAGGAGGCACAAAAATTGAAAAAAAAAATCACTTATTCCTTTTCTGGGGAGAAGATAAGAACTTTAGATACTTAGTATTTTTAAATAAAAATGTATCATTTGAAAACTTAATTACTTTGGTAGTGAAAAATGCTCATTATGAAAGTCTAATGAAAAGAAAACAATTTTCATTTTAATTATCTTTTATAAATGTAACATATTTATGCAAAAGTCTGCAGTAGCAATGGGTTATGCACTTTTAAGCAATTAAATTTCCTACTTGTCTGATTTTGTTAGACTAATAAATTATACCAGGAATTTAATAAAGTGGACACTTAAAGGAATTTAATCTATTCTCTCTAGAACAAACAAGATTAACAAGATAAGGTTCAGATTTGAAAAAAATATTTAAGAGATAAGCTAAATTAGAAAGTGAAAAAATCTCTTGTGACTCCCAAGTAGTCACATAACTGAAGAAAATAATTAAAATAAAAAAGAAAAAAGAAAGAAAAAAAAAGGTTAACAGGCAATATAGGAGTAATTTCTTTTCTCATAAAATAATTAACCTTTGGAAAAGACTTCCTGTCAACGCAGAGGATTTTACAGTGCCAGTTAAGGAACTAGGCACATTCCTGAAAAATTAACAATAGGGAAATTTAAATAAGCCTTTGAAAATAAAGCATCTTAGATGTAGGCCGTTCCTGTGAAAGTGGTTCTTTGCAGAGTAGAAACCAAACTATTCTCTCCATCTCTTGAACAGGAAAAACAAACAGGTTTTTTTTAAGTGATAAGAAAGATGAAGCAATCTAGTTTAAGTCCGTTCTGTTTCGTACATCCTTTAGTGGCAGGTTTAACTTCATGACTATGATTTTCCACTAGGTGGATTTGCTGATTAAGTATATGCAGGTCTGAAGACCAAACTGGAATGGATGAAATATCATTCCTACCATGACTAGCTCCCTTCGTATGAATTTCGCTGTCAAAGGATTATTTTGTGAGCAATGTTTATGTATTCTCAGTATTATAATTCTCATTTTGAATTAAATAATGAGAGAAACTCCTACTTTCCAAGCGTATTACAGAGATCAATACCTCATTCTTACTGAAAAACATTAGTACCGAGGTGTCGAACTCCCTTGGACTCCTCTGGTGAATTATCAACAAACAAACAAACAAAAAGTAAAAGGAAGATAAAGTAAGATCCTAATAAATCTGGGGGAAAAGTTTTAAATTCCATAAAAGACATTTATTTTATATGAAGAAAGAATCTGGCAGAAAAGTCGTATTGGAATAGCAGTAAAACACTATTCATTGGTAAAGTATTTAATTTCTGGACAGATGGGAGAGCTGAGCACACTCAGCATTTATCTAGAAATCAAATATCATGCACATCCACTTGCTCTTTATTACTTAATTCTATGCTGTGTATAGGTTACAGTGATTTCTCCAGGGTGAAGTTGTCCTTCGCCATCTCACCATATTCTGATAATTACTGGAATGAGTTTGATATATTGAAACACTCTTGCTTTGATTGTGTTTTTCATTCATTACTAAAGCTGAGAATATTGGAGTTGCAAATAGTGTACAATATTTTATTAGAAAAATAAGTGATTCCAGGTCTTAGACAAAAGACTGGCATCTGACATTGTAATAAACTGATATAGTACCCTATGCTGAAATAATCGTTCTACAGACCTGGTGCAGAAAAAATAGAAAGCTATTACATTCACATTTGATAATTATATTTGGAAGATGCCCCAGGACACAAAAACCAAGCAGTGAACTATTCATCTCACTTATAAGAGACACTGTGTTAAAGTGGAAGCTAACACACTCAAGAAACACTGATAAAACAACAGAATACAAACTGCAAGATTTGAACAAAATGGTTGTAACCCAGCAAGGAATAAACCATTTCCTATGAAACAGTGGAAAGATTCATGATGCATCTCTCCACATCAGCTTCCCCCCTACAGCTCTGCTTCGACAGATAGTGTAAGAAGATAAGTATTTCTACTGAGGGCTTTCGCATGGCTTTATGCAAGCAACAATTTGGAGTATATTGATAGTTTTCCCTTTTTAAAGGTATTCTGTTTACTGTAAAAATTAGACTTCTTCAGAAAACGGTGTGGTAGCACATGATGACTCTACAGTATTCCTCAATACTGAGTGCACAGTTAAGATAGTGTAAATCAGGTGTACTGATCTCTATGCAGCTACGTCACTTTACTTCACTTGAGGATCTTTAAATAGGCACTAGATACAAAAAATAATATTTATTACTCATATGGCTGTATTTTGAGGCATGAAGGGCTGGGAAAGATGTATTAAGGAACAGCAAGAGTCTCCTTAATTAAGGCTACAACATGAATTTCTATTATAAGATAAAATTTGGCTTCTATCCCCAGTTCTAAATTTGAGATTCACAAATCATATTGACCTCAATATTTGTAGTTTAGGTCTCAAGCTGAAGTAGGTTTTTTCTACCAAATTTGCAGTAAATCAGACAAGGAATTCATGAATTATGAGCCTATGAAATAGAGATGTTCACCATAGTTCAAAGAGTCTCAAATTTTTGTCACTTCATGGCCAAAAAGAAGTAAATAATAATAACTTCAACCTGGAAAAAAAAAGAAAGCAGATAAGACTTCATTTAGCAGACTCCTTTGGTTGAGGTCTGTGGCGCAGCACAAAAATTGCTTGATAGCAATCAGATCAGACATGTTATTAACATTTATATAGGAGTGCTAATATAAGTTATTCATCCCATGGAAGAGGCGTGTGTAGCAGATATTTGTTCCTGAATCCGGTTTCATTCAGGCAAGCATAAGTACTCATAAATTTTATGTGTCCACAAAAAGTAGCCACACACACACATACACTAAGGCCTTCATGTAATTGGAAAACTGTGCTTCTATAGGAATGAATCAAGGTGGGGGAAAGGCAAATATGTAACTACCATCCTGAACCCTAAGCCTCAAAATTAATACACATTTCTTCAAAACCACCCAGGTGAATGTATCAACATCTTTTCCTCAACTATTTCATTTAATTTTTAGTATATTAAAAATATATTGTGCAGAATATAAATACAGCAGTGGGGCCACTCTTTTCTTTATTTATGATCTCTTAGAGCATAATCCTGCAAATTTTTCCCATGGGGTCTTGTGAAGCAATGATCAGACTAAAGCATTTGCAGCGGTACACCTTTAAAGCATGTTTGCACCATGATTTTAGTTAAGCTTACAGGCATTTTTGAGCTGATTAAATATACTTACTTTCATGATATAACAATAGCATGATGATAATAATAAGAACAGTCATAAAGACTGGCATAAAAATGTGTCTACCACCTAATACCACACCAGGTTTGTTTACTATACCACCCTCCAGAGATACAGCCAGTATTACCCAGGGCTGTACAGACGGAACAACAGCCCGAGCTCTTTACGTTACAAACCAACCATTTTGATACTCCTAATAACTCTACCTGCATTTTTTGGCAGGACAGATACAGTTGGTTTAAAAACAGTGAAGAGAAACCACCAAGTGTGACAGAATGGCTGTACCTTGAGCCTGGTGCAAGCTGAGGAAGAGGAAGGGTTAATGTCGTGGAGTGCTCTGCCCAGAGGAGGAGCCTCCCCATTTCCCCATTTCTATTCAGCAGCAATCTTTGCCTACGGATTGTGAGTGGGCTCCTGGCCAGCCGCGACAGAGGTGCCCAGTAATGTGCTTTTTGTGTGTTCTTTCAGCCAATGACTGTTTCTGTGCCAAACAGGAGATGGACCAGCCGCTGTGTCAGGAACAACAAATACCCTGTTCCTTATCCAGTCTCTCTTCTCTGTCCAAATGAATACTAAATGTTCAAACCAGAAGACTTCACATTTTCACACATGTATCAGACTGGAGAAGTGCATCTTTTCCAGAACTGGTTGAAAGGGTAAGGCAAAATGGTCTTTAACAAACTCAGTCTTTTTCCAAAACAGAAAAATTTTGTAATGGAGAAAATATTGTTTTGAAATTTTCCAGTTTTCAGTGAGCTCTTATTTCTCACTCTTCACTTTTTCATTTCTGACCAGTGATGTCATGGAAAATATATCTTTTATTTCTCTCTAACCTTCACACAGAGAGGTTTCCTCTCCACCTCCCTACGTTTTGGAAGAACCGTGGGTGTTTAATGGTCATTCTTGATGTATAAAATCATGAAAACATTAGAGATGTCTTTCTAGGCTTTATTAAGGAGTGGACTATCTGCTGTGTCAGGAAGCTTCCCAGTTCTAGAAAAAAAAAAAAAAATTAGATTGCTTTAAGTTGTTTCAATAGGAAAACGAAGGGCACATGAAGGAATAAACAGGTGCTTTGACATCACAGTGATATATGAAAAGCAGGTAAAATTCAGCCTAGTTTATTTTTCCTTCTGAGACGTGTAGGTGGCTGAAACCAGCTTTTCAAAAGATGACTGAGAAATTTTATTGGAAATGTATAACCCATAAAACAGTCCTTTATTAACAAAAAACGGGGAAACAACAAAAGAGTTCTTACAATTTCTTCAATGCTTGAACATAATCCCTAACTGTGACTTTTGCTCCCAAGGCTGTTCTGCAGCATTTTCTTGTACAAACAGCCTGGAGCGTGAAAAAAACCAAGTACAATAGCAATAAGCCTTAACATGGTGTGCATTAACGAGTGACTGGTGCATACATTGGATTTGTTGCATTAGGTAAGAGGATGAAAGCACACTGCCTTCCCTTTTGGCCACCTTTAGAATCATGTAGTCAGCTTAATAACACACATCCTGAGGAGGCTAATTACTGATACAGTGGGGTTTTTTTATTTAAAAAAGCAAACAAACTATTAATTTTGTTCTTTTTAAGCTCTTTTTAGAAACAGTGTTTTATGGTGCTTTTTTTTTTTTTTCCCAGAGTGCCTTTCCATGGGTTTCAGCAAAGAGGTGTCAAGAAAATAAGAATGGACAGATTATACATGCTTCCTTCTGTGTTACTCCAAATAAATATTTGCTAATTTTGTTGCCTATAATTTCCTAAAATTCTTATTCTTTTCTCTCCATTTCCATGGTGCTGCTAGCCTTTTTAGTCATAGTTACTGCCCTCAGCAATAAGTTTTAATAAGTTTTCCTTTGTAAAAATGAGACTAAACTTTTATTACTCAGTCATTTCTGGTGTTAGACAGCAAAAAAACCCACAAGCCCCCCAAAAAAAACCCTAGAAGTGGTTGAAAACTCAGAACCTGCTGCTGAAATAGCAAGAGAACACTCTAAAGGGCTGTTGTTTTCCCTGTTCTACTCAAAGCTCTGCCATCTCTCAAGAACATAGACTTGTACCATATTAATGTCCTCACATCAGTGATACTTTAATTTTGTGCCTTGAGATGTGTAAGGGAATGTTGGGGAGCAATGGTGGGCAAGAGAAGGAGCAGCCTTGTGGTTATCCTGGTGGATCCTTTTAGAAGAAATGCCTCTGGCTGCAGGAGTGATTCACTGGCACATGTGGTCCCATCGCTTTTTATATTCTCCTTAAAAATACCCAGCAATGGGCATGGGAATTTTTTGGACCATCAATGAGCAATGAGATACCAGGGTACACTGCTGGGAGTGGAAACTGAGTTCGCCTGCCCACAAAGAAGGCCCAACTAATCAGCCCAACCGTAGCTTTGAAAAGTCGATATTCTTACCTAGATCATAATGATGACTATTTCTAACAGGTCTTTAAGGAGCGTGTGACAGTCAAAGCTTACTAGCACTGAAGACAAGAGAGGAGAACACCCCCAAAATAAACAACTTTGAAGACTTTATATTGTAATAACACCAACCTGCAAAGATGTATGCAAATGCTTACCTCCGTGTGCTGTGCAAGTATGCCTGCTGACTTGCATGCAGGCATAAAGTGAAAATCAGGTTTTAAGAATTTGCCAGATTAAGAGCTCAGTTTAGACAGACCACACTCCAACTAGTTTTCCCAGCTTTTGCAGTAGCATTAACCATAGTCCCTCAACTCTTTCAGCAGATTACCACACCTACAATTCTTTTCATTAGCTCTAACTGATCTGCCACAGCCCCAACGACAGCCTTGTCAGGAGATTTCTGACAGCTCCAACATCTAGATTATTTCTGAATCAAACAGAGGAGGAAATATAATTGTTGTTACCTTAGCAGGTAGCAGCAATGCTTCTTTGTCTGCTGTGGTGGAAGGTTAAAAAAAGGAAAAAAAAAACACACAAGAAAACAATTAAAAAACCCCAAACCTAAGAACAAACAAACAAACATTCCCAACCAAATAAGAGATGCAAAGGAGAAAAAGTTATTGACACACTAGAATCAGGAAAATAAATAATCGTCCCCTCCCCCTGAAAACTGTACACTTCTCACACTAATGCCAAAAAAAGGTACAAATAAAAAGGTTTTATGACTCTGTATAAGAACATCCCCATGCATACTTCCCATACTCCATGATGCATGTGCATGGCAAGGAAATAAATTATTATACTTCCCTTGAGGTCTTTATTTTTTTTCCTCCTTAAATAAACAAATAAATTCCCAACAAAAGGAAAAGATTCAATAGAGGGAAATTTCAGAAAAGCTCAGAATGAGAAGAAAGCAGGGTTAACTATCCCTTCACATTTCTATTAACCTTTCCACCTATATGATGATATCCACCTTGGCAGAGCTTGTGTAGATTTACTCTGAAGAACTTACGCCTTTGGTCTGAATAAGTTAAGTTAGTAACAAGGCTAGATCTCGGTCTCACAACAAAAGCTATTTCTTCAAAGGCTGCTGTGCTGCAAATTCACATGCATATCCTCTTCCCCACAGAAAAACAAAAAAATAACCCCCCCAGCCATTTGATAAATCTTTACGTATGCTACTGTAATAAATGGATGCATACATTTTAGGAGGAATTTAAACATATTTGAAATGAGGCAGGAAGGGAAAGGGGAAAAATAAGTTTCTCACTTCAAAAAAAACTGCATTAAGATCATGTTCATTGCTGTGGTGTGTTATCAGTTACACTTCTGAAGGTTTTGAAAAATATGACTGGGAGTTTTTAACAGTACAGTGTTCGCAGTTAATCATCAACAACTTAAAAAGACATTGACATCTGTTGTCTAGAGAGAAAAAGAAATTGATAGGGGGGGAATGGGCAAGGGGGGGTGAAAATTAAATTAGTTTGAATCCTCCTTACTGTTACAGAGTCAATAGCAGGAAATTTGCTCTCAGAAAAATGTGGGGTTGTGACCTTCTGTGTTTCAAGACATCCTAATTTAGCTTGATCCTTCATGCTCTCTGCTCCTCCTACTTGTACCCTAGAGGCAGGTTTTCTCCTACTGACAAAGAGATTAAGAGGGAAATTGCTGAAAGAGGGAGGGTGAGAAAGAAAATAAGACAGGAATAAACTGGAACTGAAGTCCTAAAAATCTAAGAGATTATTAAAACTCAATCACTCCGCAATGAAACTTACTTTTGTGCAGACACTGACAACTTTTTTGAAGTGATGTTGAAAGGTAACAAGAAAACTTTTTATTAGTGTTTGAGACCATTTTCTGAGGACACCAAAGAGCTGTTTTTGACATATACAAGTAGTGCTCTTACACTATATAATGAGTATACATGTACCAAGACACTTTTCTTCATCTCAGTATGGACCATATGAGCCAACCATCTTCCCAATTAAGTGGTAAACTATACAGGCTATGAGAGAGGTGATGAATGGGAGTGCCTTAGCTATTAGTGGGGGAAAAAAAAGCCAATATAGAAGACACTAACAAAATTAATCGGTTAATACTACTCAGCATTAAACCCATTAAATATTGTTGAATTTCTTATCCAAATACTTATGGTTACAAACACCTGACTTTCCAAGCAGACCACACCATCACATGGCTGAGAAGAAGCTCCCCAGCTCACAGAGGTAAGCCTGGGCAACCCCCAGCAAACAGTAGAGAAAGGAGGGATGTGGAGGGGCAGGGAGAGGGTGTAGCCTCCACTCTGCTGTCTTTTCCCATTCATTAACTGCTACGAACAGCTGGGAAGTCACCTCCCCTATGCAGTCCATGGGAACTCAGAGGAAACAGAAGTCCATTGGCATTTCAAGTGCTAGGCTGGAGGTGAGGTCCCACTCTTTACTCTCAGCAGCACACCAATGAACAAGATGTTCCATGCAGAGCACACAGCTCCCTCTGCTCAGACCATACCTGGACTCCATACCTGGCCCAGCACACGTCCCTCCCTCTGTTCTCCCAGCCCTATCCCAGAGAAACTGGGATAGACTAGACAGCTCATTTGCCTTCTGAACATTGTGGCACGTCCCAGTGCAAAAGCAGGCTCCAGTTGGCCCAGGCAACCCACAGGAGCAGTAGATCTCAGGAGCCCAGCAGGTTTTGTCCATGGCCAGATTCCGACTGCACATGCAGCATAGACCATTCCAGCAGCGCTGGTGTGCACTAGCACATTACCAGAGGAGATAAAAGGGACTGGTCTAACCCGCATGTGTCCAGGTTTTTAAGGTTTGATCATAATGCATTTGTGGTATGACCTGAAACTCCATAAATTCAGCAGTTGTCTTTCTGTAGATGTCAAAGATTGTTGCTTCCATTTCAAAAACAGCACTGTCAATTGCATTGAAGTTACTTGGCACGTGAAAATACCCACCTCAGAAAATATTCCAGAATTGAGCACTTAAAGTTATGACCAAACACTGATATCAGTGTCTGCGGGGATCATCTTCTCAAGCTGACTGTATGACAGTTTGATAGAGATAAATTATAAAACAGTCTGTCCTTGATTGAGAGCTTTACTATCTAGCCAGGGAAAAAATCAAAAGTGGACCCTGTAGATCAAATATGAAATTGCTCCTATTCATAGATTCCTAGATTTTAATATCGGGGGGAAAAAAAGAAACCACACACATTCATCTAGCCTGACCTCCCACATATCATGGGTAAAAAAATGTTGTATTCCAACCATAACTTCTGGGTAACCGTAAGTATATTTTTAGAAAGACATCTCATCTCAATTAATATCATCCAAGACAGGAATAATAGGCAAATTTTTTCAAAGTTAGTTACCTTCACCATTAAAAGCATGCTCTTGAATTCAAGTCTGGATTTTGCTAGGCTAGCGTACTGTCACTGAAAGTTGATCTGCTATATTCAAAAGCTTTCGATGCATCTTGAAGCGCAAAGAAACACAAGGCAAAATGAAATCCCCTTTTTCTGATAGAAATACTACAATCATCCTGTACCATCAATAGAGCTTTATATAAAACATTATAATTTGGTGAACTATGTTCAGCTCCCATAATAACTCTTCAGTTTGATAAGCAAACAAAAAAAATACTGGGAATATGCATTCTGTGTCAAAAAAAAAAATTAGTTTTGGTGTGTCTCTAAAGAGAACCTGAGTGAAATATGTATATTTTTTCAGTTATACTTTTGCACAACCGATGTAAGGAACTGATTTGAAAATTTAAAAAAAACACCTACATTTTTTCTGAAAATTTTGGAATAAAATTTCTAGTTTGATCTTGGCCAAAACAGTTTACCAAACTTATGAATCATTTCAGTCAGCCTATCTGCAAGTGAATAAATAATTTAAATTGTTCACTCAGATATAATGGTACCTAAAAATACTAGTCACATAATTAAAAGTTACTGTATATTTTTATTTTCACACAAAGAGTTTACAACTGATCGTTATCTTACATCTTCAGCAGACGCTGATATTTTTTATAAATATTCATCATGCATGCTCATAAATATTTGATTAATATTAATTGTTTGTTTGTTTTAAACATAGCTTCTGCTTTAGTTGTCATGAGTATAGAAGAAGGTATTTGCATGGGAAAAAACATGGAGAGGAAAAGCTTTCAAATATGCAGAAGCAGAAATGAGAGACTAAGGCAGCACATTATTTCCTAGATTTTGTTTGAACACACAACTCTCTCCTTGTGATAGCAGTTTTTGGAAGGATGCATATTTGCTCTATATTGTGTTCTGCCCTTTGTAACACAATGAGGAGCATATAGATACCTTGTGGTAACTACATCAAGTCAAAGGAGATCAGCATGTCACAGGCACATAGGTGATAGTGGATTTTATTGTTCTAAGGATAATTGGGAATAAGAGTAGGCTCCTTCCAGCATTGGAAAGAAAGTAGGACAGGCAAGAGCATATAGGTTACAGGATAAGAAAATAAGGCTTGCTGCCACTGAAGTTAGTGGATCACTTACTTAATTTCTTAGTGTTGCAGTTTATCTGTACATATAAAATTTATCCTAGGCAGGGTCCCTGTGTGTAGGGAGGAACAGGGGAAGAGAAAACAGATCAATGAACAGTGTAAAAAGGCAGCCAGTCAATGGAGCTGGGCTTGAATCTGTCCAGCTGTGCATCCAGATTTAGTAATTTCCCTATATATGCTTGTGTTCCTTTCCACGTGGGTTCAAATACCACCTGTCCAGCAAAAGATGTACATGACATTCACTGGACATGTTTTTCCAGAGCAGGGTGGTGCTTATTAACATAGTTTACTATGACAGGTAATGTCCTCACACTGTTTTGCATATTTCTCATATTCCAAGTTTTTTCTAATGTATGAGATTCCCCAGACTTCCATTATGTACAATAATGTGATTGTCAAGATCTCTGACAGCTATGTTAGCACAAAAATAGCACAGAATGCGTCTCCTCCATGTTTCTGGACCTGAGCCATCTATTAACCATCAAAAAATACATTCTCTTGTGGCAAAATGATTGTGTAAACGTCTACCACGAGGCTTCCTACACTTTTCTTTCAATACCTGTTACCAGACACTGTCCTAGAATTCATATGTAACATTTATTATGGATGTTGCCGTTGTGGTAGTGTGCTCCACCCCACCACCTCTGCTTTAGCAACCGCCACCAGTCGTGGTCATGATGGTTGCATCTGGCTTAAGTCAGAATCTTGCAAGACGGATAACAATGTGAAAGCTAAGGGTTATAAATCTTGCTCAACAGCTCAGGGCTAGCTGAGCATGCGCTGACTGAAGTACAACTAGTAAGCAAATATGACTATAAGTCAATTACCTTACTCCATAAATGGTGGAGAGCCCAGGGTCCAGTGGGCTCTCCTGTACAGCAGCAGGCTACACGATAGGATCTCGTCTTGAGTAGGGACACCTCTCAAGGTTACTCTGTGAGGCTGAGAGAGTTCTTATTGTGTCTGATACTCCGTAAGTGAATTGGGAATAAGCACTGAAAGTTTGAAATCTTAGGTAAGTGATATGAAGGATTGATTGTGCACATACGTAATCCTTTAGACATAAACCGTTGACCAAGTCTGGGACTAGGAGTGGATTCAGCCATATCTAAACTCTGAAAGGAGTTTAATAAGCAAGGGGATCCTTTCTGAGCCTTCTGACTCAACAGGAGGCTACATTACCCCTTTATTACACATAAACCATTGGCAAGTCTGGGACTAAAGTTGGATCCAGCCGCACATAGACTTCTCTCTGAGAAGGAGTTCAAAAAACAAAGGGGTCGTTTCTGAACCTCATGACTCAACAGGAGGGTCTCCCTGACAGTTTATCTGACCCTGTCCTCTATTGTTTTTAATGAAGTCACAGAGCAAATCAGTGTCTCTGTTTCACGTGTGTCTTCCACACTCACGCACACTGCATACCTACACAAATTACGTAAGATTTGGAAATAACAGGCTATAAACTAAACATGAATATCCAATTCATTTCTGTTGCCAAAACCAAGTTAAGTTCTAAAGGACAGAAGCTACACAGGAATCTCTAACAGGGCTACTTAGACCATGTTTCTTCTGTACCCTCGGTTATTGCAGCTTGCACTTGAAATACCAATGGCAGTTTAGGTATCTCATACTTAATATTTGCATTGGAAAGACAGAAAAGGCTTAGCTAAAATGATACCTGTGAGGATAAAATGAATAATTTTGTTTAGTTTTGAAACAGACGCTCGAGAAAGTAGTTGCCATGAGAACTCTTGTGTTTCATACAAAGAAAACTATATTAGGATTGCAATGTCAAATACTCAGGAGTTAGAAAATGGCAGAATTAAGCTCATCTTTTCAACCTTCATTATGTTCTTCCATGAAAATATCTTTAATTACATTACAACATAGTGTTTTTTTCAAAGCACATCCCTCCCTCATTCGTCCTGGAAGGAGGAAGGTGCAAGGTGCTTACTAAATATGCAATTTAATCCACGTTTTTATCCCAAACATTCATGCTTCTAATACATTCCACAATCACAAGATGGAATACACAATATTCTAGTTCCAGCTAGAGGTTTCATAGATGTCTTCACTGTAGTACTTGAGAAAACTGAAAGTATTCACAATTTTTATTTTGTTTTCATAGCACTCAATTTTAAAGTTAGCAAGTTGAAGTTCAATGATATTCAGGTGAAATTCTTTCCTAATATACTAATGTTGCAGACAACCTGAACGTTTACAACATGTGAAAAGAAAAATATCATTGCAGTTATCAATTATTTAAAGGTTTTTTCCCTAGGAGGTTATATATAAACATTTATAATGTTCTAAAAGAATCAGTATATTTACTTCTAAGACTGCTGCAGATTAACAATTTCTCATTTGCTGCTCAATTGATTGTCTTCACGGGAAGCTGATGTAAAGTAAGTGTTAGTTTATCCTTACATTCAGACCCCTAATATCTTCTGAATTATCAGTGGAGATATGGCAGAACGATATCAATGATCTGCATAACAATAAAAAAGCAAATATTTTGTTCAAATCTAACACATGAAGCATGAATCGTATTGCCTGGAGTGGCATGAGTGGAAAATGTGATTAAAAGCATAAAAGTAAAAGGGAAAGAGAACAGCAAAAGCAGTTTCTAGTTTACAACTATTAAAGTGCATGAAGATTACTACAGTTACTGCACTTCAGAAGGTCTGATTTGTGCCTCTGAGATTCCAAAGCCGTGAAACAGCAATAAACTCAATATTGGATATAAAGACACAGGCATAATATTTCCACCTCAAACTGAAAAAGCAAGGGAAAATTTTCATATTATCTGAGAGAACTGATATTTAAAAACTTGGTACTAAATATTTCAACAAATAAATATAAAAGTTATGGGTTTGTGTAGTTTTTTTATCATTTTTATATACAGAGAAACAAGATAAGGCCCCCAAAAATTCTGACCTCATCTGGTTTTTAGATGTGAGTGAGTTCGGCCTTGCATGGACCAATGGTTCTGGTTTGATACATTACAAAATTTCAATCTTTCTAAGGAATGTAGATACAGGTTTGAATTTTCAAATGCATTTTTCAAAAACTTGCAATGGATCAATTTAGGTACTTGTCTAACTGCAAATATCAAGGCTAGCTGATTTTCTTCTGTCAATATTGGCATTTTACATAAAAATATACTACATACATACATCTCAGCCCTACCCTGTTCTTTCAGCAAATGAATCTCCCAAAATCTCTTATTTGCCAGTTTTACTCAGGAACAGAGAACAAAATCCTCTTGCTGTCTCCTGCTGCTGAAGAGTCCATAACAGCTCATTAACATCTGTCTTAGTTTAAAGCAGAACCCAGGCTGCAGGAATGCAGTCAAGTAAACCACCAGTGTGATGACCCCCAGATGACCACAGAGCCAGAGAGAAGTGCAGTACAGGACAGTGTACACAAAGCAAGAAGTTTTGCTTAAATATCTTAATAGGAGGCCAGAGTTCCCCACAAACAGCTTGAAAATTACCTTCTGCATCACAAATATTACCTTTCCCTGAAAGGAAAATACATCAGTTTTATGCAGCTGGAAAAGCATTTAAGTAAACATAGGAATCTAGTCACAAAATACTAGTTTTAGGTTCTCCTTTTCTACTCCCTCTCCCCTCTCGATTGCTAAAGCTTTTTTGTTATAGTCCCTAATAATATGTGCTTGACAAATGGTCATTAACTGCAAGTAAGCAATTCTAAACCTGTAAAAATTAGTCAGGTTGTTATTGCTACTGATCTGACGACTCTGCTAAAATTAGTGTAACTTTTCAAGGTTTGCTCTGAAAACATATTATTGATTGGATGTTTATTTCGCCATTTGAGTACAAATCCCCACCACAGTCAATATCCTAGTCTCAGTGAGCTCAGTCTGTAGACTTCTTGTCTTTTCAAGGAGGAGAAATATCAGTTAAATGCAATCCTCTGCACTTTGGACCACTTAAACAAGAGCATGGAACTGCAATTGAAAAATGCTAGTATTTCCCTAAAGCAGTGTTAATATATGTTGTCCTTGGGCAGTATTTCTTTGACTTTTGAAAGGCACAGTTAAAGGTGCAGTCACGGAGTTCTTATGTAAGACAAAATTATGTTTATTTCAAATATTGTAAGATCTACTTATGGGCAAGTGAAACAGAACTTTTACCAAAAAAAGTGTGAGTATTCTGATAGGTCTTACTACATCACCATGATGTGAACTATGACTGGTTTGCAGCAATCTAAGAGGCTACTGCTTGTCACCTGAGCAGTAGTGCCCCTCCATGGGTAGGTTTTCAGTCTGCTCAAACTCTGAGATGAAAATTATTTGTTGACACATCTACAAAAGCTCAGCTGGTTTGTGGATATCTTGTCTACTTGCTGTAACCTAACTATTAGCTTAAGCTGTTTGGCTTGGTCTGCGCGTTGACTGCAAAACAAAAATATTTTGGTTAAAGGCAGATGATTTTTTAAACCAAATATTTTTGCTGTTTTATAACCTCAAGGTTATATATGTGCCTCTGGCAAATTACAGATGCTTTGTTGCTATGGTGAGTCATTTTCTTTCATAAAAAAAAGATCTACTCTGCTTTTACAAGAAGACAACTGCAGTTGCACTAAACTAAGCAGGGCTATTCCCTGTTAAATATATTACTATACATCAAGGTTTCTCAAGTTTTGCTTATTAAAAAAAACAGAAAAAAAAATTTTCAGAGGTTTCCTCCTCCCCTTCCCATTAAGTGCCATAAATAATATTGCGGGGAGAAGTTCTAAAGTGGTCCTCACCCTTGCTGTTTCTCAGGCAAGAAGAGTAAGTCAGAAACTGTTATTTGGTTACTAGAATTTTTCATCCTCCATTGAACAACTTACATGACCTTTAGTGTAGGTTTTAAAGCTCAGTTGCCCATTCATTAGGTTGACATACTTGTCAAAACCCTGTAGGACTATGTCAATTATGTCAAAAATTCTTACAGGTGCCACAATACATGTCAGCACTCAACTGACTCTGTCAGCCATTGCTGAAGTGATAAGAAACCCTTCTGGGGACAAAAGGCAGAAGAGGGAAAGGGTATAATCCCACTCATTTTGTTGACGCTGGCTACTCTTTTACACTAGTGAGAGTTACTGTAATTCTTTCTTTTACTGGAATCTGCAACATCATTCTTTAATGAAACGAGTAATTATTGAGTTTCCTCCTTCATAGCCCTACCGTTGATCATATTATACTCCAAACATGCCAGTCAAGTAACTTAATAGGTGGGTTCTAGCTTCAGTAGTAGCTTTGGGAAATGCAACCAGAAGTCAGTCAGTTCTAGGCGCGAGTAGAACACATAAAAAAAAGTTAACAATGTATGATTTTTTAACTGTGTGTTACAGTAGCTTTCTGATCAACATCTTTAGAACAAAAAACAAAACAAACCTTTGTGGCTATGATAAAATTTGATTAAAAGTACTAATGTATTCAGAAATTTTCTGGAAAAATCTTTTCCCATTTTGCAGCCAGTAATAATCTGCAGTGAAGTTTCCGAATATCAGGAAATACACCGTATTTTGCCATGTAGATATGAATCTAGAAAATGCAGACTTTCCCTGTGCTCTCATTCATGTGATAATTGGAATTATTTCCCTCCATTTAATCCATTCATAAAGAATAGAGGGAAATAAACGGCAGTTGGAGGAGAAACAACAAAAGCNTGTGCTCTCATTCATGTGATAATTGGAATTATTTCCCTCCATTTAATCCATTCATAAAGAATAGAGGGAAATAAACGGCAATTGGAGGAGAAACAACAAAAGCAAACAGAACAGTTTGTATTGGACAGTAGGTAGCAGTTGTTGTTCTTCTTGCTTATTTAGACTGTGCTGAACTACTACCTATCTAAACAGTCTTGTTTTCTTTCTCCATAAAACCTTTCAAATAAATGACAGAGAGTGTTTTACAGGCCAATTGGGTGACAGCAGAAGGGTTTATAATGTCACTGGTTAATAGCAGGGCAGAACAAAGTGGCTAGATGAAGTGTTCCAGAAATTTTAGATTAAATACAAACCAGAAGCTGCTATGTATTAATATTTTTTCCTTCCCATAATCTTTTGTCTGTAAGGTGGCTTGTTCTTCACCATCTCATTTGGCTCACTAGAACACCTAGTAGGGATGAGTACTCCTCCGGGCTTAATATACAATGAATATGATATGCAACAGCGAGCAGCAAAGCATATCCAGAGACGTAAGACTTAGAAAGTAATTATATAGCAGGGACAAGCAGAGGTAGGGAACACAGCAGGGAACAAACAGTATGCCAAAATTTTCTTGGCACGTGTTCATTTCCATCATTTACAACAGCAAAAAAAAAAGAATAGTCAGCATACTCTTAGCATTTTTCACCCACAGGTCTCAAGGAGCTTCACAGACATCATTGTCATTTCCAGCTTTTGCATGTTGGAAAAAGAAAGTATGTGGCTTGCCTGAGGACTCACAGTGACATAATGGCACAGACAGGAACATTACATATTGCACCAAGTATCCTTCATATTGTTTTTCCTTTTTTTTTTTTAATAAATGATAAAGTATTACTTTTACCTCCTCTCACTCAGTTGTCCTCTTTATTTTGAGGAACAGACCAAAGGACAGTAGATCCTATCCCTTGTTCTACTGCAGAAAGGGCCCTGGATTTAGAATGAGCACACAGAAGACATGTCTATAGCACTGCTGTGCTATAGACGTATGGGAGCCCAGCTGCATTTCTCTCCTTTTGAGAAATGTGGGTAAGACTATGGAAAACAGCTTGCTTGTCCTAAATTTCCTTGTGAGGGCCAAACACTCCTGTTGCATCAAGCACATAGATCAGACTAGTAACTTGACATGGAAAAGATAAGAAAATTTTGTCTGGAAAGCCTAGTAGCCATACACACTTCTGGCTCCCACAGACAACTTGTTTAATGTCATACCTAAACAGAGCTGCAAGTGCTCTGTAAAATATTTCCCTTCCCATTCCCATTAGTATAAGACTTTGAATAGGAAAACAAAGGCCAACTGAGCTCACAGAGAGATGCCTTAAAGTTTCATTGCATTGAGAGAAAACGTATTGGCTCTGGACATTTGCAAAAGGAAGATTAAGAAGGATTCTTGGTCTAGACTCTTCCCAATCTTGAAAATATTTGTAGCAGAGGTTTTATTCAGTTACATCTATGGTCTGAAAAATAGGTGCTGAAGCAGAAACCTTGTATACACTTGGTGCCCTGACAGTTTTACCTCTCTGATCATGCAAAGGCATACGAAAGCAGGTAACAAGCCGTCCTTTTCAAGTATCAAAGCTGGGCATTAATGGAAACACTAACATCTGCAACGGGGTTACGTGTACAGCAAATGATAAATGCTGACAGTTCAATGAATGACATAGAGAACAAAGAGCTAAATGATGCACCCGACAGCTGAAGGGTAGTCATGATAGTCATTAAAAATGAAAAATGACTACCTTAATGCATTGTGTCCTCACAAGCAAGTACTTGCCTTCGTCTCTGTTCAGACTTAAAAAATCTTCTGAAACAAACAACTAAGAGTGGCAGCCACACTACATTGAGGAGTGGTATCCTGATGTGTTTAGTAATAGCGAAGTGGTGATGCATGCTCAGAGGTATGATTAAAAATCTACTTGTGACGGTTTTACAGGAAAGGCTTCCAGCTCGTTTTCACAATGCTATTCCTGTACTAGCAAGGAACAAAGAAGGCTGCTAGGATTTACCCAGCAACTATATGCCTGTGGGTTCCCTGTACCACCCTTGGCATGAGCTGCCAAGGCAGAGGCTCTGTGCCACCATGTGTGCACAATGCACAAGGCAGTGTAATAAAATTCACCACTGAGTATGTTAGAAAATGTATTGCAGGTTGTTTAGATGAAAATCGTGGTGTGCTGAGGCATACTTTATAGAGAAAGAGAGGCATTCCCAGTAGTATTTCCAAAAGCAGCAGGTGACTTAAAAACATCAGAATCACTTTCAGAAGTGAACTGGACAGCTAAACTTCTGAACTAAACTCAGGGTAAACCTCCTAGCTTAGTACCCTTTCCTCTTCTCTGCTTAAGCCTTACATGTCTTGCTTTTTACTAGAACATATTGCAGTCGAAAGTGAATGTTTATGGCTTCCAGTAGGTGTGCTAACCCAATCATATCTAGATCGGACATTTCTTTACTGATGCTATCTGTGCTGTTCCAAGAACTTCTCTGCAAAATGAGCCCAACTCTAAGGGTCACTGCTGCCTAGAGGTTTCCCATCCATAAACCATATGTCTTCCAAGAAGTTCTTGGAAGGAATTAAACATTGAAGAAAGAGAACAACAGCATTTCATAGAGTGATCAGAAAATCACCAGTAAGACCATTATAAAAGGTAAACATCTAATATTAGATTGCTTGGAGCTGCCCAACTCCGTATTTGTGACTTTCAGTCACAATGTGGTGTGCACTGTGGATCACTCCATTCCTACAGCAGCCCCACAACACCCAGTAGTTCAATGGTTATAGCAACTGCTTGGAGTAAAGAAGCAATGAGTTCCAAAATTCCCTTCTGATCCTTCCTCATATGTATACATCTTTCAGCTGAGTGGTATGAATTCTCAGATATGTGAGTCCTTTGCAGTCCTTCTATTGATAGATTTTTCCTTTGCCTAAAAAGGAATTACACAAACACTAGGTCAGTGAAATATGGCACCAAAGATTATGATTATTTCTTTTGGAGAGCAGTATTGAGGTTTCAGTCCTTGCTTTGAGCAAGTTTAAAAGCTTATGTCAAACACAACAGTTGATAGGAAAGACACTGAGCTGTATGTAGTTCAGAGTACTCATGAGGCTGATCACTGGAGCCCTTGCCTCTGCTCCAGATATTTTAGGAATATCTTTGGGATCCAATTTTGTGATGTAAGTAGAGGAACAAGTAGTTTGTGTAGCTGGGGAAATACAGGAAAGAAGCAGGCTCCTGTGTGTTCCATATTATCAAGTCTTCTCACTACTCAGAAGCAGGTCTCTATGTTGCTGTAAAATGATACTGGCAGAAAATTTTAGATTGTTTAGGAGTAGAATTTTTAATGTCTCAAAGTTTGTCAGGAAGCGAAGAATTCTGAGAATCTGAACCTGTGAATTTAGGCACTGATAAACCTGTAAATTCAGGCACATCTTGGAGAGTATGTGATGCCAAAATCCTTTTATGTATCTAACCTTATTTCTTCTATAGTGCTACTGATTTACCTAGACCTACCCTTGAGTAAAAGTACTGCTTTGGGTAAGATTATTATAATATGACCTTTAAAGACAATTTCAGAACATCCTAGTTAATTTCATTTTATAAGTGACATTAACACCTATCACAAACTACAGATGCTCTTAGAAAATATTAGAATGAACAGTGAATGCTTAAAAAGAGACAACAGAGCACCTAATGCACCTTCAAATGTAACTACCTCAAAAAAATATCTTCAGTCATATTAACATCCATAAAAGAAAAAGGTAGTGCTGTGAAGTCCTTTTCTTCTAATGCACATCTTTTCCAAACTGTTGTAAGGGAAGGCCTGGGAGCAGATCATCTGAAGGTTCAGCACCTTGGCAGTCCTCATAGACCAGAAAGACAAATGTGTTCCAGAAACCAGTGCCTTCCTGTGTCTGTCTGTCTCTAAGGTAAAGTTCAGATCCTGCGCAAAGGGTCAGCAGAAGCTTTACTTTGATGTTAGTCTTAATAAAGCCTAACAAAAACACAAAATATTAAGCCCTTTACAGAGGAGATTAAAATGAAGGGCCTGAATGAATTTCACCTGTAATACCAGGTGCAGGTAATAAGCCTACTTGAAGCTCACATAAAGAAAGCAAGGAACAAGAGTTGCAGGTAATTCGAGTGTCAATCAATAGGTTTTGACAAAGTAATATCAAAACTAAATCTTAGAGACTCAAGAAGCAGCCCATTCAATGCAATAGTACCAGTCCTAGGCAGATCTTTTTAAAGGCAATATTTTCATTTGCAGTTTCCGAGGTCATCTGGATTCTGACAAAGGTTATGTTTAACTCTTGCTATCCGCTTATCAGGTTTCAGAATTTCATAATTAAAGCTTGTAGATATTTAGTGCCAAACTTTTGTTTCTTGAGTTAGCAGTTTTCCATGATTTACAATATTTGAAAATGTTGGTATGGATATGCTCTACATATTTATTTTAAACTACAAACTTTTGGGTTTTTTTTACAATAAGGGTCAAATCAGGAAAAAAAAAAACACATTTTCAGGAAAAAAAGTCTAATGGAAATACAAGTCTATTGAGGCTAAATCTGGAGAGAAATAAAATACTTCTTCACCTGAGCTTCTCAAACGCTTTTTAAGATCATGGTCTACTACAAATGATACACAATTTTAGAAAACAGTTGTCTTAGTTCTGTCCTCACAATGTACAGTTAGTACAAAGTGTTTTTCACTAGCATTAAGTATTATTTCACTAGCAATGAAATATTTTCCAATATTGATGATCAAATGACTCTTTATTTGATGCCTTGCTGCTTTGTCAGATAATTTCTGTGAGACAAACAAGAAGGCAATTCAGAGTAGCTTCAAATTAATTTAGAATTTGGGTCCTCTTCAAAAAGTCATCTGAGTACATGCAAATACATTTCCTCAATATACCACTGGACAGATACGAGATCCTGTTGATGTGTTTTTACATAACTGCAGATGGACTTTCCCATCTTTTCTTTCTTCCACCTTCTACTCATCACCAACTCTGAAGGATATTAGATTAAGTTCAACCTGGATATATGGATATGCAACCCTGCT
>VZSC01012824.1:44215-81196 GCA_013398225.1 Steatornis caripensis | reverse complement strand
CAAGACCCTACACTTGCCCTTGTTGAAATTCATCAGGTTCCACTCCACCCAACTCTCCAGCCTGTCCAGGTCACGCTGAATGGTCGCACAGCCTTCTGGTGAGTCAGCTGCTCCCCCAAGCTTTGTATCACCAGTAAACTTGCTGAGGGTACACTCTGACCCTTCATCCAGCTCGTTGTTGAATATGTTGAACAGGGCTGGACCCAGCAGTGACCCCTGGGGAACATGGCTAGTCACAGGCCTCCAACTAAACTCTGCACCACTGATCACAACCTTCCAAGCTCTGCCATTGAGCCAGTTCTCAATCCACCTCCCTGTCCACTCATCTAGTCCACACTTCCTAAGCTTGCATGTGAGGATGTTGTCTGCTATGAAATTAACAATGCTGTACACATCCAGATTAAGAAAGATCTTGATAGATGTTACTACCAGAGTACTGAAATAATACAGGTGCAAGACTGAGAAAGAATCCACAATCACCTGTGATGTTTCCAGAAACTTTTTTTCCCAAATTCATCTGAATGATTCCTGAAATTCTAGTTAAAGATTTACAGGTTTCCATAGCTATCCCAAACACAGTCCTATGGCACTGATAAGCAATGAGATATCTGGACTGAACTTTTCATAGATATTGGATTAATTTTTACATTTTTACATTCCACCAGAATGTAAAGGAATGTAGAGGAAAGCACCTATTAAAGAAATTTATTGTTCATGCACCACAACTGCATTTAATAGTTTTCCGCTGTACTGCTTTTGCTTCATTAACATTCATACTGTTGTCTGCCACCTCATTTGTTTCAGTGTTTGCTTTGAATTTGCCTTGCTGAAATAGTTTCACACTGTGCTTGCTCTGGCTCATCTGCTGTTTCGATCTGACTAACGTTTTTACTGTATGTGTATATTTTATATATTTATGTAGATTCTGTGCTGACTTACGTACATGCATTCATGCAGTTACCTTTTGGGGCAAAATCAGACAGCCCAAATTCAGTCTTGGGAGTGGTCTTTCCTAAGAATAATGGAGTGAGGGATTCTTTTGTCACAAGCACTGCTTATTGATAATTAACATGTAAAAAAACTTCATTCTCCCCAAATATTTCCTTTGTTTAGTTCTAAACCTTCTATGCAAGGCTTGACCCAAACGAAATGAAATTTATCCTCCACTTCAGTGCCTGTCAGAGGAGTCCTGGAGATCCAGCCCCTTGAGACACAAAGGTTTGATTTGTAAGAATTTTTTTGGAGGTTTACACAAAGCAGAGGGCTTGATCTTCTTTAGCTCAAATGGAATGGAGTTATCAGGCTGCACAGTTTCAATCAGGAGATTTTTCAATCTCAAAAAATGCCATCACAATAACTTGTGCTGTATACACAAAAAATACATTACAATTTCTCTAGTAAAGGCCTTTTACTTTGCACCGTTTAGAGGTATCAGGATATTCTTACAGCCTGCAGCTGTACTCTTTCTTGCTTTTCATGGATCAGTGTCTTAAGAAAGAGAGAGATAATGCTCTCCTAACTTACACAAACATCCAGATCTTGCCATTCATTTAAAACTGCTTTGTGTTCTTTTGCAGGAAAAGAGTGAAAGAGAAAAAGGCTTAGGTGATGAGCATTCTCGATGCAGACGAAAATCCCTCAGTAATACTGACACAGCGTATTGGCTTCTTCATCACCCTTTAACTAGGTATTTTTACAGTCAATGACAAGAGACATATCAATGACAAAAAAATCTGTCAAGATCTATCCCTTTAGCTCAGACTCTTAGCATGCAAACCAAAGAAACAATTTAGAACTGAAATTTCAAGTCTTCATGATAACATTTTATATATCAACTGTGGAAAACAAGCATCAAATCTTTCAGATATTCAGCCTTGATAAACCAAGTGTATTTAAAATTAAAAACAGCAGTCTGCCCATCTATATCCCACTGTTCTGAACTGGTTCATAGTAAAAGCATTGAAGGACACTTAAGATAGCTATCATGGTTAGTATCAGTAACAAAATTTGTCAAATGTTAGTTTAGACTAAGGGAAGAACTAAGGTTAAGAATCTTCCTGTAAATCAGTTGTTTTCAAATAAACTGAACTCTGTCCTTCAATTCTTTGAGTAAAATAATTTCAGAACAATTGACACTTATTTCTGAGAATCTGGGGAGAATGGGTGAGGTACCAAAAGACAGAAAAAAAGTAAACGCGTTGGGTACCTTCACAGAAGAGGAAAGTGACGATTAGGAAAAAGGAGCAACAAAATTATGGACTAGTCAGATGAACTGCAGTTCTTGAAAAAAATCTAAGAACAAATGATCAAATTATTTGTAGACTGCTGTGATGAGTTGGCCTTGGCCATCAGACAGATGCCCACCCAGCCACTGTCTCACTCCCCCCTCTTCAACAAGGCAGCAGGAGAAAATAAGATGGTAAGTCTCATGAGACAAGATAAAGACAAGGAGATCACTTGCCATTTACCATCATGGGCAAAACTGACTCAATTTGGGAAAAAATAATTTAATTTATTGCTAATTAAAATATATTTGGACATTGAGAAACAAAGACAAAATGAACACACCTTCCTCCCACTCCATCCCTTTTCCCAGGCTCAGCTTCACCCCTTCTTTCCTGGCTGAGGTCTCTCCAGAGCCTCAGGGGCATCTCTGCCGGGGGCCTGGAGCTCCCCCTCCCCTCCTCCCACTCTCCCCTCACACGGTTTCCCTCAGCCCCGGCTGCCGGGCAGCGTTTTGCCCTTTCTGACACAGGCTTTCCCCGAGGCGCCCACCTGGGGCTGAGGGGCTCAGCCGTGCCCTGCGGTGGGGCCCTTGGAGCCGGCTGGAACCGGCTGGGTCCGGCGCCGGGCAGCCCCGACCGCTCCTCACAGGGGCCGCCCCTTCAGCCTCACCTCCACCAACACCTGGGCACCTGCACCCAACACAGAGGCATGAATAAGTCCTGAAACTGCTGAAAGATAACAAAGGAACACGTGAGAGCCAAGACAAGAACATATCATGTCAAACAAGTGTCATTTTGTTATATAATAGCCAATTAGATCTGTAAATAAAAGAGAAGCAGTAGGTGTCGTATCTTGCTATCATTTAGGCTTTTGACATAGTCTTATGTGACATCCCCAGAGCCATGCTAGGAAAATATGGGAGACTTAATAGATAAAGCCTAGTTGAACAGCTGTAACAGAACCTTAACTGCTAGGAAATTGTAAAAATGCAAGAATACATCAGGCAGGGTACAGAAAGGGTCTGCCCTTGTTCTGCTTCTAGGAATCATTTTTCCTAATGCCCAGGATGAGGGAATGGAGAGCATGACTGTTTCACTTACAGATAACACGAAGCTAGCAGGAAGAGTGAGTGTAGTAGAGACTGGGATTATAATTCTAAAGGATTACGCCAAAGTAGAGAAATTATCAAAAAAAGATGAAACTAAATGGGGGAACCACCACAGAAATACAAGGTGGGAAAAAACTATCTGGGAAGTCTTCCTTTAAATAAGAATTCAGGGGCTGCAGGTCATCACTACACAAGTCAAAAAGTCCTTGCAAAACAAGAACCTTTCTTGCAACCACAGTGAGAGCTGGTATTGCTTTCTGCTTTGTGATATTTAGCTAACTCAGTAGTCCTTTCATTCAGTTCAGCCAGTAAACTGTACCCTGCTTGGGGACTACACATCAAGAAAGAGGCAGATCTGTCAAAAAAAATCCAGAAGACTGAAATAGCAATGAGCTAGAAAACATTACTCAGGAAAGGCTGAAAGAATTGGCACTGTTAGACTAAAGAAAACAAAGCAAAGCCTGACAAGGGTGGTGAGACAAGCAGAAGGGGAGACATCTGAACAGACTTCAACTGTGCAAAAGCCGAAAGCAAAGTGCAAAGATTGCTTTTCTTATTCATTGCTAGCATAAGAACTATAAAGCTTGAACAGCACTAAGGAAGATGTTGATGAGACACTAGGAGAACTAGAAGGACAAAGAAAGTTCTGGAATAGCACGCCCATGAAAGCTGAGGAACCTCGATCACTGGAGGACTTTAAAAGCAACTTACACAGTAACCTCCTATGAAAGACATACTTATGGGTGATTTTGCTCTGAAGTGAGGGGACAGACTACATATGACCTTCTGTGTCTTACCATTTTTTTTTATTCTTTCATTTAACAACAAGTGGTAGTAATACAAATCTCTACCTTTTCTTCTTCTCTTCTTCCCATAGACAAGAAAAGACATGAGAGATTCTTTTCTACTACTGAATATGCAGTTCCTTTTATCCAATGCTCACACCACCAATCTGTGAAATAAGGTAAGATTAAACAAGTGCTTTTTAAGATGAGGCAGAAGAATGCTGAATAAAAGAGTCGGGTATACATAAAGTAGAAAACATAAAAACAGCAGAAAGCACAACAGCATAGCAGACTCCTGATCTTAGCTTTTGGGCTAGTTTCAAGACTACATCTTTTCCTTTAGCTAGACTTTTCTAAGACCTTTGTTCACCTGTGCATATAAAATAAGACAATACCAATCTTCTACACCAATTTCTGTAATTAAATTATCTTACAGTATGAAAGGAAACAAACAGATGATATTGATAGCAACTTAATCTAGGCCAATTTTCCACTTAGTTGGAAGAAGGCAGCAAATCCTGACAAAATTCTCCTCTGAACCCTTAAGGTAAAGAGGACTTTCTTCTGCAGAGCACAAGAAATATGAAGGGACATGAAGAATAATTAATTGGAATCTCTCATTAAACAGCAGAACCTAAAAGATAACTTCATGTCATCCGGAAATGTTCTCAGGAAGCGACATTGTCTCAAATGAAAGTCCAGATGTCAATTAATTTCAATTCAGGCAACCTTGAAGCTAAACAGAAAGTGACATGAAGGCGTGAGTTTCTGCAAAATGTCCCTGTAGGATTAAAAGGGTAAAATCCCTGTAGAATTAAAAGGGTAAAATATTTTGAATGAAGATAAGTAGGACAAGAAGTTTGCCACATCACATATTTTCCCATTTAGGAACTGACAGGACAAACCACAAGCAGTTGCCTTGAGCACTACTTTATATTCAGGGTGTGAAGTTAAGTAAGGAAAAGGAAGTGCAAGGAGAAATGTTGTTTAATGTTGGAAATTATCAGGGCTGTCTGAAGTGAGTCAATTCATCAGATGATAGGAAACTGAGTATCAAACTACATTTTGTCTTTTTTTAAAAAAGAGAATTAAGGTAAAAGCTTTAAATTGTCTTTTATGTTCAGCATAATCAAAGATTAGAGATAGCTGATACTTTCCGTGAAAGCTCATGCTCAGAAACAGTATGTTTGAGCAAAAGAGTTGCCATGTTTAATTATATCACTGTTCCACTTAACTTAGTACCTTTTCTTCAAGACTTACTAATATCTCAAAATGTGTCACAGCAAAGTATGAGAAGCATCATATAAGATTACTCTGCCCTTAGGGAACATGTCTTGCCAACTCATGTTATTTAGTAGCAGGTTTATGTCCTGAATCATGAGGGTTTATGTCCCACATAAATTTTCTATCCAGGCTAATATAATTGTTCTCCTTATTCACAGAAACGTTTATTCCTGTTACTGTATCTTGTGGTAATGACTTAAGTATGCCTGTTACTCATTGTACTAAAGGGAAATTCATTTTATTGGTTTTAAATTTGTTTCCTTCCAAATTCATTGAATCTCCTTTTGTTCCTCTCTAATACAGTGACACAGCGTGTGTCAAAATTAGTTATTATTTTATGTATCACTCTCGGTGTTTTCTTTTATTAATAGTCTTTTCAATGTTGTTTCATGAGATTATTTTCTATACTTTCCGTATGAAAACAAAGCATTCTGGATTCCAGTTTTTAAAAGACATACTTTTAATTTGTACCCATGCTTTACCACATATGAGCATATGCTTCCAAAACAACAGAGCCTGTGTTCCCCAAAGAGATCGGGATGCCTGGTTCTCTTGTAGTTAAAAAAAAAATTAGAAATTGTATTCATTATTTTTTGTGTACCTAAAATTAGGATACAAGTTTGAAGATCAAGTTGTATATGTGGATATTTCATCCGATTAAACTGCCCTTGAAAAGGTGTTGTTTTCATAACATGCATTTTCATTAGATCTTTCCATAGGTTGTCTACTAACATGACTGCATATACAGATTCAGAGGATGAAGGTGGTATGTTTGATTTACCCAGTGCACCATTGGTAGCATTCATGTCAGACCAACACTACAGCAGAAGTTGCAAGAAAGGGCAAAGCTTGTTCAAAAAGGAATACACAGAGAGGGAAATTAAGTCAGACAGGAGCCGCTTGGAATGAGTGTTGTAAAACTAAAAGCCAGCTGGAAAGAGCTATCTGTCTTAAAAAAAAAAAAAAAAATTAGGAAGGTGTAGGAACTGACAGTAGAGCTAACCAAGACAGAGAAACCCTGGGAGAACAAATGCAATGGAGGTATATTGTCGCGGAGTTTAAATGATAGCAGCAGGACCAAAAGCCGCAGGGAAAACACATTAAAAAAATTTGCAAGTTCTTACGAACCTCAGGGCTCCCTATAGGTAGTCATTAACCCTGGGACTTTTTGCATGTGTGATATTAGTATCTCAACGGGAAAACACGAGAGATCTTCTTCTTATGGGACTTTCCCAGTCACCATGCCCTAGGTCACACTAACAGGAGGAGATCTAGGCTGACACTCAAGAGTGCTGACAAACAGCCTCTGCCTTCTGCTTTTAGAAGTGGCAGTAAGGCTAAAGATCAAGTATTGGATTTTGTTAGCAGACAAGTGATTAAAAATATTGGATGCGCCTCATTTTGTTGTGTTCACAAGACCAAACATGGAAAATATGCAGTGATGGATGACTCCTAGATTAACTTATTGTCAGATGTTTTTCATTCTTATATGGCTTTCATAAATAGTAAAATAGGCCACGTAGTGATCTGAACAATTGGTGCTTAAATATGTAGCAAATAGTCACTTTGCCCTGACCCTTTAAGATAAAATGTCTAATTTAGAAAACTTTTGGGATTGTCCAGTTTTTTGGCATCATCTCCATTGCATGCTGATGCTACAGTAGGTCAAACTACTCTCTTCAGATGATATTCAGCTGTTTCTAACATTGTTAATTCAAACAAAAATTTATCATGAGGACCTGATTGAAGTTTGCACCATGCTCCTCTACTGTGCTCTGAAAGAGCAAAGGAGTCCAAGACTGGACCTTAACTTTATTCACATCAACTACATGGTCCTGTTACCAAATTTGATTAACATCAATAGTCAATCATGTCAATGGAAATCAGACTCAGAATGTAAGCCCTACATTTTGTTTAGTCCATGATTTCAAATTAAAAAAAAAATCCAGTGTTTTCTGTAAAAACTGAATCAAAATGAAACTATTATTTAAAGAAGTGAAGCAGATTTACAGTCAAAGGCAATTGAACATGTAGAAATCAAGTTTACTTGATCAAATGGCAAGCAGGACAAAATCAAATTATGTACTTTACTAAAATATTCTTTTAATAACAACAGAACAAATCCAAGCCTTCCAAGTTTCCCATGGGTTTTTTTAAAGTAACATATTCAGCAGCTAGCTTCTCAGACCCTGGAAGGAGCTAAACACATATCTTCCCCTGCCTTAGTTTTCAGTTTTGATGGTTTGCTAATTGAAACAAGAGAAGTGTCTAAAATGGAAATGAAATTATGAAGATTTCTGTGATTTGATTATGGACACTTTCACCTCTGGCTGACCAGATTGTTTCCTGTGAAGATCAAGGAGATTGAGGCTTCAATTCACCAATTCACCACATTTGGTAAAATACTAAGAACATGATTATGTTCTATGGCTTCATTAATATGCAGTTGCTAAAATCCTTCCTTAAGCTGAAGCTAGAAGGTCTTCGTTCTTTAACAGCTTGTATAAAATACATCGTATGTCTCACTCTATTTCCTATTCCATGCAGACCTGCAACTGAGAATGACCGTCAAAATGGATAACTCACGGCACTGTTACCCTATTGGGCAATGATTAGATTACCCAGAACAGTTTGCTAGACCTTTAACACCAGCTTGCAGCTCAGCATTGACAGAAGAAGAGATGATATCAGACATTCAAAAATACACAAACAAAAAGAAGTGTGGATTGAAAATGGCACCTTGTTCAGACTCCAGAAAAAAATAGTCCCTACCACTTCAGTTAAATTTAGAGGGAGGTTATGAGCTGAGAACTGATTAGATAATCTAGTTCCTGTTGATTTGTGTCAGTTACAATTTGCATTTATAGGATACGTTCAAAATACCTAATCTTGCTCTCTGCCTCACATAAATAAGAAATCAGTGAGGTCTGGTCTTAATGTCTTATGTAGCATTTCATATATGAAAAAAAAAAGAAAGTAAACTCCAGACTATCAATTATGATAAATGGACTTGATATAAAAATAAAATATATATTTCTCCTTAGAATAAACCTCAGTCTATGTAACTGAGAGCTAAGAGGGACTTGAATATCATTCTTTTGTGATATCGTCTCTCTCATGTTAAAAACACATGGGTTGAAAACACTAAATTTTAGTGCATCAGGCACCAAGTTTTAAATTAAGAATGAACCAGTTATTTTATGTAATTCAAGAAAGGCCATCTATCTTGCTAAGTTTTCAAATTTTTTCACAGTTCTCATTCTGCCATGCTTGAGACATATTGTACGTTATCACTTCATCTATCATATATTATTACAGATAAAGTTGCACATGACTTCTAAAGGATAAAGCCTCTGTGCTGCCAAGTCTTCTAAAACTACTCCAGAAGCAGAAAAAAGCTCAATCAGTGAAAAGGACAAAGATAAGTAGAAAAAGAGGAAAGAAGAAGAAATAAAAGAAAGGGGGCTTCAAGCAGTATGCTTCCCCTTAATGAGATTAATCCGTACGTTTGTTTCTGACTTGTCATGTTTTCTGTTGTTAATAGATTGTGTGTGTGGTGGGGTGTGTGGGGGGGGTGTTTGTTGGGGTTTTTTTTAAATCAGTCTACATAATCCTTCTATTATTTCTTTTTCTATTGCACTGCAGAAAACATCACCATGCTATTTCACAGGCAAAGTGATTAGACTCTCCCAAGGCTGTGTGACTGGCTGAACACTACTGAATACCAGAAGTTGCAGGCTGCCTTTTTCATGCAGGAAGCCATTGGTGTCAGAATATCTTGAAAGGACATGACTACTGAGAATCAAAGTTTTCCTGACCTCAGGCTGCACTTTCATTGTCTTTGGCGGGTAAGGGGGGAGGGGAGAGATGTCTGCCCCAGGAACTTTTCGTTTCTTCAAATAATGTTCAAAATTGAGATCAACTTGATGAGGAGAACCAGTTCTACTTTATATACTTATCTGATTGCTGCAAGATGAAAACACATGCAAAACTGTATTCACACTATTTTGGGCAGATATATGGGCTCTAGCAATTTCCAAAAGCTATGACCCCATACTTTATAAGAAAAACAGATACCAGTCTTCTTTTCTGGACTATAGGAATATATTTTGCATTTAAGCCAAATGACCATTTTGGCGTCATACATATGCATAATTAACTGGGAACCATTTCAATCTAAACACTAGCTTGTTTAGCAAGAATAATGTTTCTGCATAAAGCAGTCTTCTGTGCAACTGATATTACTACAGCCTCACTGTTCCCTGAGGAACATAGTTCAAGGAAGCAGCTTGGAGGAAACAAAAAGGTAAAAAGGAGATTATGTCTCTGGCACTGCTAAGATAAGTTGGCATAATGAATGTAAAAACAAAAAAGAAAGTAACTTTAGCAAAAAACGTTACAGACTTTCAAACGACTAAGTTATTGATGTGATGAGAACAATAGCTGCTAATGGATGAAGATGTTTCAGAGTTCTTATGCATCTGCTTATCCTTCTGTTAATTAAAATCTGCAATTGCCAGAGTAATTTTTGCATTGCATATATATGCAGCTTCAGAAGCAAGTGACACATTTTGCAAAGAAAAATGCAAACAAAAAACCTTGCCAGCAAATTCATAGAAACATAACTCACTTCAGAGTTTCTAGGTGAACACAGCACTTATAAGGATGCCAAGAGAAATAGAATCAAAGTTTCTGAGCTTTATCCAAGTGAGTAATGTGCAATGGCAAACAGCCTAGGCGTAGGATTGCGTAGTGATTCTGAACTGGTGAGACTTCTGTACTGAATACAAGTTGGAAAAATACACTAAAATCCATACTAGTTCAGGCGTTAACCTCTCCACTGAGGCCTCCACCAAAAGGAACAATTAATGCCAGAATGGACATGAAGCAGAATGCCACATCAAAGGAAAATTATTTCAGAGTTTGGTCTAAAAAATCATAAAGTTTTTTAGAGGCTTTTGCTTGAATTCAGAGGATTCTATGGACAATTTATCTTGTGCTTCTTCAGGGAACAGCAGCTACAGGATTTGTTTTGAGGAAGATGTACGTGAATTTGAGGTATTTGCACTAGCTAGATTGAAGTAAACAAATGTAGTTAATTGTAATCTTTTCAAGGATATGAGCAGGGTATACAAAAACAGGTATGGTGAATAAAGGAAACTTCTACTTAGACACTCAAGCAAAATCCAAAGCCTTTCAGACCAGATTATGTCTCTTTGGTAGACATGACCAAAAGCTCATGTTCACCAATAACAGTACAGTCAGTGGTATCGAATAGCTTTAAGGTTTTTCTTTTTAATACAAATAATAGAAGATCACCATATCCAATGTGCTGGCAAGATCTGACACTCACTACTACGTATTGTAACCAACAATTTTTTATGTGACTGTAGTGGAAAGGACCTCTTAGATTTTTTAGACCCCTTAGTTTCAGGCCCCTGTTCCTGTTCAGCTTTGTCAACTAATCCTTTTTGTAAACTGAAGATTAAAGTGCTTTGCATACATTCATTAATTAAGCCCCACAGTTACAGCTGTCAGATAATATCACTGAATAATTTATTTGACAAATTTCACTCTTTATGATAAATTATTCAATGTTCTTAATTCTTATTATTTTCTCCACAATTTATACAATTGGGCAAGCGATTTGTGAAGCATAGTCATTCAACAGTCTACTGGATATGTTCTGAAAAGATTAAAAAACAAATAAAATACAAGTCCAACTAACATCTTCCTATCTACTTTTTCCCAGCTTTAGTCCATGGTGGAGGCTATCTTACATTCCAATAGTGGGAAACCTGTAAGATTTCTAGACATCTCTGATATGGGTAAAAGTCAAAGGTTTGAATCACAAGCGCAAGATCAGGGGTCGGGAAGCAGTAACCAGGGTTACACAAAAAGTTTGATTTCTATAAATTCACAGTAAGAACAGTAGAATTCGGGTATACTAAAACCCACCTCCTGCATTTCAGCTGCATCTCAGTTACTGCAACAAATGAACATCAATAAACAAAATGACAATAAAACACTGCTGTACAAAGCTCTGTAGGAATATTCAGGACACAACAACTGAGTCTTCACATCCAAATGGATTATTTCCTTCCCTTCTGCTAACAAAGTTAAGAAACAGTGAAAAAACTTCCCATAGTAATTACGTGTTATGCTTTGAAACTTGCTACATTTGGGTCACCAGTGGGAACAGAGAGAAAAGGTAGAGACTTCATTGAAACGTATTGTGGTGCTTGCCTACCTGCAAGAACAGGTATTTGGTCCTGTTCTTCAAGGAACAGTCAGAAGGCTGCAATCATTTCATATAATACCATTCACATAGCACTTCATCAGTTATTTTTAAAGCAATCATAATAGTTAATACAACCAAAGTTAAGAGAATTCATATGTGGCACAATTCACCCATCTCAAGCAAATTTCAAGAACTTCACAAATGTTATTTGGTGTTCTGGGACCTGACGGAAACCTGAAGTTCAAAAATCTGAACCTTACTGAGGCAACATTTCAAAAATTAAATTAATTAATTAATTTATTAATTAAAACCAAAGACTATGTTCAATTTTGTCTTAAAACTACACAAAGGAAGAAAATCTGGCATATCTCTTTGTCCTGATGTCTTGACAGTCACAATCGACTTCAGCTTGGCTGCTCCTAGAACAATTTTTCAAGTAGAACTGTCTTTGTTGTTTAAGGTAATTGAGAAAGGATACAAAAAGTCTTTTTTAGTTGCAAAGATGGCATAGAAAAAGCTAAATCTTGGCTTTTCCATATGTCCTCTGTATGTCCAGCTAAAAAAGCAAACCAGAATACAAGTTTTTCCTCAGGACGCAACAGTTCATCTCCACAACCCTTATTGCTCTAGGATATATTTGCAGGATGTCAGGCAGTCTGTATCTAGTGCCATCCTAAAAGACTGCACAGAAGGACACAAAGTGACAGGAAACCTGAGGCCAAGATACATCTAGGCCTCGTTCCATCTCACTCATGTGCCAGAGAGGTAAGAGACAGAGAGGAACTGCTCCTCCTACCAGTCCATGATCATGGTATGCGTAGCTGTGGCAATGGAGTAAGGGAGACATTACTTAATTGAATTTGTCACAGCTGGATGAGAAAACGAAATGCACAGACACAAGTGGTTCTTGTAAAGAGCACTGCATGATATATGTCAGTCTGAGAAAGCAAGGTATGGATTAATTGCCAGGGATTGACTAAACATTTCAGTGATGAAGTCCAAGATTTACAGTACATCCTTTTATTTTTTAGGAAAGCCTAAGTAAATTGACCTAATCAGTCAAATTAGGGAGCTCTTCCCCCTGCCTGCTGAATTTTTTTCAATGCTAGTGAATTTTTCTAAGGAAAAATTAAGGAAAATGTCTTATCATAGATCAATAGTTGAAAGTGATGGACTTGCAGTAGTGAATTTAAATGAGCCTGTGAGTTTAGGATCAAACATTTCCTTCTAGTCTAGGCAGATGCTTGCTTTTTTTCTGTTATCTCTAGTGATTATTTTAAAGTATTACATTTAGGTTCATTAACCTCCAAAATTATCTGTAAAGTGAAGGAGGAGGAAATGACACTTGCTGGGATATATCAGAATTTAACAGGTTGGTTTAGTGCTGTGTTTCTGAGATTATCTTACACCTTTTTTAGGAAAAAAAATGGGAGGGGAGTGAGAAGGGTTTTGAGACAAGTATAAATGGGTTTGGATTTATGTGTTCTCCTGGAGTTACATTCTTTTAATATGGAAAAGGGCATGAGATGTTCTAAATTTCCATAAAAACAAATGTAAGAAAAAGAGGCAATAAAAACGTTTCACAGAACATGCACCATCCTGCCTGCTGCAGTCACTTCAGTGGAAAGTGATGCTCCTGCCTCTGTCAGCGATGTTTGTGTGAGATGACACACTGCAGAGGTCTGGCCACAGAAATACAGAATGGCAGGGGTTAGAAGGGCCCTCTGGAGATCATCTAGTCCAACCCCCCTTCTAAAGCAGGTGTCCCTAGAGCAGGTTGCACAGGAACATGTCCAGGCAGGTTTTAAATATCTCCAGAGAAGGAGACTCCACAAGATCCCTGGGCAGCCTGTGCCAGTGGTCTGCCACCCTCACAGCAAAGAAGCTCTTTCTTATGTTCAGGTGGAACTTCCTGTGCTCCAGTTTGTACCCATTGCCCCTTGTCCTGCTGCTGGGCTCCACTGTGTTTAGCAGCTTAGCTAAACTGTTGCTCTGCCTCTTTCTTTGCTTCTAACATATGATTTTTAGCTAAAAAAATGGTAAGAAAATAAATTCTGTTTAGTAACAACACTTAAAATTCCTTTTGGAGGTCTCCTTGGCCTCTTCTGTATGCTCCCACAATCTTCCCCCTCCACACGTCAGCAACTGACCTGTCCTTTCAGAGAAAATTAATCAATTAGGTCTTGAATCCTCAAGTTTGAAAAAGAAATCAGCTTTAGATAGAGGAGAAACTATGAATACCATCATCTCTGAAAATTGTTCAGACATGTAGTTGCAAGATTTTATAAGGGCTAATTTCATTTAGGTGATTTAGTTTAGTTCTATATCCTCCACTGGTCTAAATCAGTACTGCTTTACTGACTCCACCATCTCTTCGTCATTTTGCATCCAGCTGAGCTCATAGCTCTTTATTTCTTGCCATGAGCAGCAACCATTTATTCCGCAGGATTAACATTAAGAAATAAAAGGAAAATTACAAAATATCTACTTTAGACCAGAGAAAGGCTCCTCTCCACTTGGCTCTTGCTGAATACTCCTTGTGACAATCTTTTCCCTGCCAGTCAGCCCATTTCTAAGATTTCCACCTGCACAATTTTTTTTTTCAGTTGCTTGTTGAAGAGAATTTTTTTCATCAAAATAGAAATTAATTTAGTTGAAAGTTAACCCTTCCAGACATCTAGGTGATGTTATATAAAAATCTTCTATAAGTAGTTGTCTATCTATCTGAATTAATTATATTAATGAGACAGGCATATATTTTTGAAAAAAGACATTCTTACATGCTTCATTATGAATTTTTATTTAGTCCTCTGGTAGACAACCAGATGTACATTTTGTCTTGCAGGACCATTTTAAATATTAACATATCTAGTACAGCTGGATAGTAAAATGATAAGTTGCCTTATCTAAACTCATGCCCACTAACTCTGTATGAGACAAGGTATTTCCTAATGTTCTAAAATTTTGGGAAGCTTTCAGTAACCACCAGTCTCTGTGCAGCTTTCCGAAGAAATATTTATTCTGTCCTGAGCTTGCGACTTGCTAGTAAGTTAGCAGAGACCTCAGGGAAGAAAACAGATCAGGTTTCACCGGCTAGTTTCTCATTTTCTAGCCAGGAGAAAAGGGAGTTTTATAGCAGTAGTGAAGGGAGATTCAAATTTCTCCAAGGGATTGCATTATTTGCTTCAAAATATGGTAATTTCAGAGAATCATACATTGCAGGATGGTAGTTTTGGAAAAAGGAAAAGCTCAGTCACTAGAAGAGAAAAAGGATCTGTTGCTGCTGCTATCCCAAGGAGAAAAACAGGAAAAGAAAAAAAAAAAAGAAAAAAAAACAAACAAAAGATTGATAAAAGAAAGAAGGAAAGAAAACCATACTGCACCAGTATTAATAGACATATCAGAACAATGGTACCACTTTTGAAAGCAAATAATACACAGGGTTAAATGACAACAATTCCATTTAGAATTAAAATACAATTTATTGCACTTTGTAGCACTTAAATTAGTTTATTTCTTTATTCATATAGTGTGTTTTCTCTTTTCAGGCTAACAATGGAATGTAATAACCTACTCAGCGGTAACCCTTCTCTACTGGGTAAAAATCCTGGAAAAAATGTTGAGTTTGACTGAAATGAATTAAAACACGTTCCCTGAATTGTATTTTCACCAACTACTCCCTTTTGATTCAAGAGCAAATGTGGGCACAGGAGAAACCATTTAAAACATTTTTACTAATAGCAGCAAAAAAAAAAGGAACCATGAGAAATAACAGGAAAGCAACAAATGCTCAGGTATACTATCAATGATTAAAACACTATACAGACTCAAGCACAGTGCAACCAGACATCAAGAACACAGTTTGCAATGACACAAGCTGTCCTTAAAGGGAACATGCTTAATGTATTAGGGAGTTGTGGGAATGAAAAGTAGCATGGGCATCAGATTTTTTGAACTTGGCATTTGAAGTGTCAGCATTTCCATCCCCATCTTGGATTTTTCAGATGAGTTTTATTCTGTCCTGACTAGAATAAAAAGGACGTTCTAGCTGAAAAAATATGCTGAAACACTTTGGTTGTAAGTGTCCCAATATCTTGCCGATGCAGCCAGCAGAAAAGTGATGAAATGACCTCTCAGCATCAGCATTACTGAGAGATATCTAAATGGCATTTTTACAAATACTCATGAGGTTTATGGTTAGTTTCCACTCCCACCCACCATGTTTATATTACCTGTCTCCTACAAGGCNTGATGAAATGACCTCTCAGCATCAGCATTACTGAGAGATATCTAAATGGCATTTTTACAAATACTCATGAGGTTTATGGTTAGTTTCCACTCCCACCCACCATGTCTATATTACCTGTCTCCTACAAGGCATTTTCCAATACTTTCACTCATATCACAATTTTTTTAAAAAAGATGTTACTAATTTCAAAATTTCTATCAGTTCCAGCCTGCTCCAGGCTTGTGTACCTAGAGAAGTTAATACACTTCAAACTAACAGAGGAGTTCACAGCTCACAAGTTACTATACCCCAAGCTTCCTCATGGATGTTCTTACCATACACTGAGAATGAGCTTTTGTAGCCCAGGCTACTCCAAGTTCTGTGTTTGAAAAAAAGTGCAGTCTTTTGCTGATGCATAAGCATTATACACAAGACCTCATGTACAGCAAGTATTTTCAGAGAAGACTCACTTAAAGCAGTATTAACCATGTCACATAAAGGTACCGTTAGTAAGTACTACATTTTGCACACAGGGAAATAGCATGGAGTTCTGTGATATAAATGAACACTGCTATACTGAATGTCGTATTTCCCAAATAGACAGCTTCCAGTAAAAGCAGTCTGTACACTGACTGGACCATCTTTTATAAACTAATGTGTTACCTCGAGCATTCATTTGTGTCTGTTCAAGAACCCGAGCATGTGACATTTTTTGAGAGAGACTTGAAGAATACAGAGCTAACATGCTCCCAAATTAAAGATGAAAAAGACGGGGATCTCCTTTGGAGTGGTAATAGTAGAAGAACTAAACACATGTTTTGCATAAAGCTAACACTGGAGGAAAGGATGTTTTCATACCAAAGTCCTTATTTGCAGAGGAAAGTCCTAGAAGTACCTCTAACTGAAGTGTTGTTAAGAAAGCTTTTATAATATATTAATAAATGAGCAATAACAAATTACAAGGACAGAGCAATATTCACTCAGGATTTCTGAAGAACACTGTTCAGATCTGAAATTGATGAACTACTAAGAGTAGCGTGTGTTCAGCCTTGGTATCAGAGGAATGAAAGATGCCAAACATAATACCATCTTGTTATGTAAATCTTGGGAGGATCCAGTTTTGGCTTTCATTCAGGACAAACTGATAGAGGGAAAAAAAGAAAAACAATCAACCAACAAATAACAGAATTAATAGAGTTAAAGGTTACATATTGGAATTAAAGTTTACTTATTGGTATAGAGAAGATGAGTTGAAAATAACCCTCTGCTTCAGCTTGCACCAAAATTAAGGTATAAAGTTACATGACAATGAATGCAAAATAATGAAAATTAATTTGGTTTATACACTAATCCCTATTTTTTATTCAAGTTAGTTATTAAATAAAAAAGTAATTGTAAATAAACTGTCAAAAAAGTTTGTCCCTGAAAAATTTCTGAAAATCAATTTTTTCTCAAATCTATTAAACTATGGTGAGACATAAAAAAAAAGAAGAAAAAAAAGGCAAGCCCTAGTTCCAACTCCTAGGAAAAATAAACGTGGTTTACCTGTTTAAAGTGATTCCTCCCACTGTCCCCATCACCCACCTCCTTCCATGACTAAGGCATCCCCCACAGCTACAAGCCTGCCAAGTATTGACGTTTGTCTTTGGGTACTCCAGAAAGCCAAAGCTTTACAAAGCTGCAAGGCAGTCAAGGCAGAGAGGTGTAACACTCGTAACTGTTGTGCTTTGATCTAGGAGAATAAAGATTACTTAAGTCACATCTCACTCACCCCACTCTGTCATCGCCGCAGTGATCAGCCATTTAGCTGAACAGAGAGATAAATCCATTGGCATACTCTCTTCTTGGCGTGCACCAGACTTCAGATTTCCTCTGAGAAGGTTCGCTTATTATAGAGAGTGGTTTGTATCGTGGGTATTCTCAACCTTGTCAGTCTGATTTACTTGTGAAACCAGACAAGAATAACAAAACAGTTTGTGAAAATGTTGAATGCCTGAAAAGCATATTGCTTGCAATGGCTTCCAGGAAATGGCCTGGGAGCCACGCTACCAAATTATTTGTGTTTGAAAGCTAGTTGGTGTTAAAGCTAAAACATTATGCAGAAAATACTTGTGCAGAACTGAAGAAGCACGAAGGCATCTGAAGAAATAAGTACCTGAACAACAATAAACACAGAACAAGATCTTCCTTGTAAATTTAACATCTATCCCAAACTAGGCTCTCTGGGCTATCCTGCCAGGATAGCATTACTTGCCTTACCATCGTAGTTTCTTTGTGCTCCAGAGTCATTACCTTTTCCTTGCCTAAATCAGTTCAGAATTAGCTCCTCAACCACTCTGGCTCATTCCTCCAGTCAGGTCAGCAGTGCCACGAGACAGAGCTTCTCCACCTCTGTGCTCTGACCACACTGTTACCTGCTCACCAGAATGGGCACGGGCCTTCTGGAGGTCTTTCACCCAGTCTATGGTTTGCAGCAGCCTGTGGTCCCAACAATTCTTCCACGACACATCATGTTACAGTGCTTCTTAAAGGAAATTAGCAAGTATAGCTTGAAAAACTAAAACTCAGTGCACTACTCTGTGCTTGAGAGTTGTCTGAATCGCTCTGTGAAAGAGATGCTTCCGTTGAAATAGATGTTACAAGGCTCATCTGCAGAGTTTTCTGAGAAAATTGTGTGAATTACACTGTGTCATATGGCTGGCCAGACTGCCCCTTGTAGACTTAACATATATACAAACATCAATTTGCATGCTGTATGTATTGCATGGGTAACAAGTATGATTTGGTAATTAATACATANAGATGTTACAAGGCTCATCTGCAGAGTTTTCTGAGAAAATTGTGTGAATTACACTGTGTCATATGGCTGGCCAGACTGCCCCTTGTAGACTTAACATATATACAAACATCAATTTGCATGCTGTATGTATTGCATGGGTAACAAGTATGATTCGGTAATTAATACATACAGGCGTATTTGCATGTGTTCTTATACGCATATGTTTCCCAGACTCAGATGTACATGTACAAATACATTAATAATAAATAAAGATGACAAAGGTTACTTTTTTCCAAAAAAAATGAGCATTTTAAAGTTCTAGATTTCATAAAGTGCTGTTAATATTTGTGAGGATTTATAGTGAATAGTGAAAACAATTGCTGAAATCTTTAGTTAAAGAATCATTTGTTCTCAGCATCATTAAAAATAAGTCTTCACCTCCTACTCATTTTCTTTTTGGTTACAAAAGCTAGCAGTTTTTTGAATAAGGATGGAAAAGAAGCTGTTAAAAGTTGTTTAGACAGAAAAGCATAAGGTACCAACAGGATGAAGCATATTTAATACTCTTGTGAAATAGTTATATTTTGAGTGCAGGTTTAGCACCTAATTCAGAAGTACGCTGATACAAGTATCTGGTTGCTTCTTGTTTGGAGTAGCACTGCTATTCCCAAATATTTTTAAATAACTAATTTTCTCATTCCTGAGGCTTCAAAGAGCACACTTTCAAGGTTATCTCTGCACCCTTTAGGACTAGGAATTAATAATTTTTTTTTCTTAGTAAAAACTGAAGGTGAAGATAAACATATGACTTTGATCTCCAGGACTTTAAGTGCAAAAGATGAGGAGATGGGCAGGAAGACAGAATAAGACAGAAATGCCAGGAGGCTTCAACAGCAACTTAAGAGAATACTGTGTAAGCGAACCTCTCAGCTCCCATTTTCCTGTTGTGCAAGTCACTTGAACTTCTCCTAATTATAGGTTCACCATGCTTCATTTCAAGCAGAGGTCAGCATTAAAGTGCTGCATTTCAGAGAAAGAGAGAGAGGTGTCAATTTTCTACTGATGTAAAATGACACTGCTTCATTGGCCCAAAATATTCCTCTGCAATTTTCCACCTTTTGCAGAGGAAACATGCTGACTCCCTCACTCCCGTAAGAGTATATTGCCTTCCTGCACACAGTCACAGCTCATGGCCCTGCTGAGCAGAAACAGCCCTTAAGATGGAAGGAGCACTCTGGCTTCGCTATTCCCTCTTTCTTTTGTAAAAAGAGAGGTCTTTCAAGCTATCCTCTTCCCACACACATCGACTGCATGAGATGACATGCTGCAACTGTGATATCTCATGGTCTCTGTCTTCCGTCACAGGGACTGTCAGCTCCTGGGTTCTTACAAAGCCTGCCGGCTAAAGACTTAAGTAAACATCACTACTTTATGTGTGTGTTCATTGCTGCGTAATTTGTTCATTGCTCTGTTTTGAGTCAATGAAGATTTCCCCGTTTCTGTGGGAATTCAAAGATATTTGAGGGAGAAAGGAAAAAACAAAAAAGCCCCAAACTCTGCCCTTCTCACCTAACAAACTGGCACATGTTTATATACACATTCTTACTTTCTGTGAATATGAGTTGCTTCCTGGAGGAGCCTAAGCCTTTAATTTCCGTTTAGGTTTGCAGTATGGTTTTGTTCAATTTTAATGTAATGTATTTTGTATTTCCAGCAGGAATTTCACAAAACTGCAAAGCAGGATAGAATAAGGTCCAGTAATCTGTATCCAATTTTTTATTATGGCAATTGCCAAAGCTACTTATTTAATGTATTTTGTTGATTTTTGTGGTTTCACAAAGTCATCAAATTTGCTTAATACAAATTTGACTCTGTAATATTGATTCTGTTACATGGCTTTTTTTACCCATGGAATATGCTTCCGGACCCGTCTATGTAATATAAATTACAATTCCTCCAACAGCCTCCAATTTAACTCCCTGAATCATGTAGTGGTAGGAATTCCCTTCATTAACCTTAATATTCTCAAAGAACAACAACTGAGACATATTAAATAATTCAATGTATAACAATAACTCAGAAGAGGTTCTTCTTTCACAAATGACAGCAGCCTCCCAACCTTTTAATTTTACTTATTAGAATTGAACTTAACCTTTCCCTTCCCTGGGGTGGCCTCTTCACAGTCATGGTTCCCGACCTACTTCTTAGCTGTTTCCCTAAAGAAAATAGAATACCCTCCTGAATTTAGAAAGTGGTGAAAAAACCAATGTTGATAATGTTTAATAAATAACCTTTGTTAAAACAGTCTAAATCTATGTAGAGTAAGCCCCAACAGCCCTCTCGTATCCCACAGCTGATTTGCATATTGGGTCATGGAACATGTTTTAGGATATTTGACTGCAGACCTCACTGAAATATTTATAATAATGTGTTCCAAGTAACATTCAGTATAAAGTGTCATAAGACAAAGACTCCTTGTTGTGAATTTGTAATTTTTAAAAGTCAAATCTTAAATATATTCTCTACTTGAAGCCAGTTTTTAGTAGCCTTACTTGTATTAAAAACAAATGTCCCATGTCATAAGAATTCTGCAGCCCTGAACGTGTATCTACACGCATGCTGCTTAATTGAAAGAGGCCATCGGAAACTGACCTGGAACAGCTAACTATGCTGTGTCTAAGGGAAGAGAGATGCAGAAAGTAGAGAGAATGTATTCTGACATGGTATGAAAAGTGTATGTATTGCAAACATGTTTTTCACATTTCTGGGCTGTTTGTTGGTGACAAATCCTTTTTTTCTGTGTGTGCTGTAGAGATGATCTCAACCAAATCAATAAAACTTTCAGAGATTATCAATGAAATGAAATGCATTGATAATACACTTTTGTCATGTAATAATTCACTTAATGCCATGTGAATTTTATCTGTTGTCTGTGTTGTTTCCAACACAGCACTTGCTCATCTTTCTATCTTTAAAGGAGAGGCCTTAAAGAAACATTCCTATATTCTAGGAAAACTATAAATGCCATATTTTATTTAAGTCTAAAAAGCTCAAATATATTATTTCATAGGAAATTATTGAATTTAATAGAAATTGAGATAAGAAAAAACATTTTTTTTTTTAAAGAGTTCTTTCTTATAACCTGTGGTCTCACAACAGAACAGGACCAACAGAAAGCATGGGAAAATCTGCTTACAAAACAAGCATCTCTAACTCCAATGCTTTCACAAATTATTGGACATTACATCTGGTTCAGTGCTAGCAGCAGACTAACAGGTAATTTTGTGAGGAATCTTCCCACTTAAGAGGATAAATGCAAAATAATTGTAGGTGATGACTTATTTTTATTAAAGGCACTCACCATCAATGCTCAAAGGTCAATGACTTCAACATAGTCCTGGTTGAAGTGAAGTGAGAAAGAGAGGAGATAAATATTTCCCTCCCCATGCAAATTCACTTGTAATTTTAAACAAATTTATTCCAGCTGTCACCCTATTATTAGTCTTTGTTTTTTCAGTAACAAGATTCTAGCAGATGCATTTACTAAACATGAATACCTGCTGCAAAGCTGGTTTTATTTTAACTGCCAAGAAAGTTTGCTTCCCAGCTCCATCCTATTCAATAAGGATCATGCAGGAAGCTTCACCGGCAGAAATCTCAACTGGAAATGGCTGAGTCAGGAAGAAACTCTGCAGAGGTTCCTGCTGTTCAGCCTCCCCACTTCAGAGATGGAAAATAAGTAAGTCTTTCACAAACGTAACACAAATCTGTATTACCCATGAGTAGCAAAACCACAATCACATTAGGCAAATTATTTCATACAGTTTAGGTAAAAGCTTTGTGTCATGCCAGAGTATATTTTTGTGCAATGAAAGACCACACATGTCACAGGCACGTTATTTTAGCGGCGTTTGGAAGATGAGAATGTTATTGGTGTTGCGTATCATGTACTGTTCACAAAGAAACAGGGTCTCCTAATACTCTAAGTCGCATTTTAAAAACCTCAGAAGGAGAGATAAAAGCTTATGGATTTTGGAAAGATCTGAAGAGTACCAGAAATAACTTTTCCATATTGAATAATATTCCAGGATTAACACTTGATGTCACAGGACTTATACCTAGAAACAGAAGCCCACTCCTATTGGACAGAGGAAAATGTAGTCTTTGCAGCTTTCTAACAGTATGAAGCGCCTGCCTCTAATACTGATGAGTTGTCAGACCTTAATCCTTTTACTAATCCGGAAAAATTGCCAGAATACTGTCACTTTCAACACAAAACCAAGTGAAACTTGGCAACCTCAACGAACGTCACTTTGGAGAATTTAAATAAACTCAAGTCCAGAATTCAAAACAAAACTCAACAACTGTGAAGCCATGCAAATCAAACCACTCAACCAAAACTGTTCCCATGAGTCGCTAGGAAACAAAGCTCTGTTAATGCAGGAACCTTGCTCAACATCAGTGACTAGCTGCCTGTCTGGAAAATCCCAGGTGGCAATGAGAGAAACCACAGTTTGAATCATGTGCATCGGTTCCATTTTATCTTTCCTTTATGCTCTAAGTATAATGTTAAAAGCCCTCCAGAGGTCTGAACTTGCTGGAAAGACAACATATATTGCATCTTTACACAGTACACTCAACAACAGGGTGAGAGAAGACTCTTCCCATTAATTGATTGGTGCTCCTTTGTCCAGATCAGCTCCATCTTCTTCGGTATTTAGCAGTTCAGTGGGATAGACATAGTACCAGAGACATCACGGTCTGCAACTTTGCTGGGGGCTGATATACCCTTACTATTTTATGAAATATATGAGCTCAGACACAGCATTGCCAGTCAGAGAGAGGCAGATTATCGAATAAGCTCTGGTTACTGTATCTAGCTCTTCATAAATTTGGTTAGTTCGTGAAAATCAGAACGTCTCTCCCGTTCACCACATCAACACAGTGACTCGTAGGATCCATAAGACAAGCTACAGTATCTTTTGTGCAAGTTTAAAAATATGCATCATATTTGAAACAAATTGATGCATAAGAAAACGTATATTCATATTTTGAAGGATGAATTTTAATAACTTAATTACAACTTCACAAAAGAAAGAATCATTACTTGTTGCACATTGCAAATCCTTCTATATAAAACGTGTCTCCAAAATTGTCCTCTACATATATATTAATGATGCCATCAGATGCTTGAAAAATATGCCCTGAATAATACATACAATTTAAATTAACTCTCATTCTTAATGTTCCCAAAGAAAAGTGGAAGCAATCAAGTGGTAAGTCAGGTTCACTCACAATTATTATCATTTCAGTATTATTATTTATTATTAACACAAAATTCAGTGATTAGTAAGTATTTACAAGCAATGTCAGTGAATCTACTCAGAAACCAGACCTTTCAAGTCACATCAACATCGTAGAACAATTCAAGGCTCAATGAGCAATAGGAAATCTCTGGCAGCTTGACAAGAAACTGACTCAGACAACGTACAAAACCAATGACCCCTCATGATTTAGAGAACTATCACTCTCTCCTTCCACTGGTGCAAAGATCTTTTCAAAAGAAATGAGAAGTTATCATTAGGTTCAGCTATCCTCCAGGACAGAGAAGCCAGGCCATGGATCAGGCCATCACAGTCGTGAATTGTAGCAACATCAGTGTAGCAGCTGATCAATGGGTACTCAGACCTGTCGCATTTGAGACATTCCTCTTTGGTGTCATCCAACTACACTGGGTCTTTTTCAGTGATGCTCCGGTCCCACTTGGGAAAAATAGCTTGAGGGGGAGCAGCAAGTCTGTTATATAAAGAATTGCCCATAGCTGGGTAATTGAAGACACAGAGGTAGATGCTTTTATGTCAATGTATGTAAGTAGTTGTGTAGTAGGCAGAAAAGGGACTACAGAAAAAATGCAGAAGGGACATAAAAATAAATATAATCAAAACAGAGAATACAACTTTACCTTCCTTCAGGGAACAAGATTTGAGGAACTAAGAGAACTGAGAGGCAGAGAATTTTGCAGAGAATCTTAAGAAAATTATAATCACTTTCTTCTGCTCACCCACACAGTCCAAATCTGCAAGATTTTCCAGGGGAAAGTCTCATGAGTTCATGGGCGAAGCGGTATTCTAGCCATTGACGCAATTCATCTATAGAGCATAAGGCTTTGCTTTCGATTTATGGAACCAATACCTGGGAGAAATTACTTTGAAGAAGGATGGGTTGTCAAATTATCCAAAGAGCCTGAAAGCCTGTTTTTATTTGGCAAAGGGACAGCTTAGAGTCCCTTCAGAGATGGCACTCCATTTTACACTTAATGCTCAGACATAAGGAATCCTTGATGGGGTAAGGGATGGGGAAAAAAACTCTCTAGGGTAGTGGACTGCATTCTCTGCTCTCATAGAGAAGCAGTTTGGGTAAAACACTGCAAAAAGAACCTCTCACAGAGGTTCACCTGCTCATTGCAGGAGATAGAGCCAAGAAAATCTTCAAGGTTTCACTTGTGAGTGGTAAATGCCAATTATCAACCTAATGAAGTCATGGATGCTAGAGTTTTCTATGGGGAGCTTACTACTGTGCCAGGAAACAATAATCTGAAAAGTAACAGCTACAAATATTAGACATCAATAGGCCCTGGTACAAAAGTTCGCAATAACCTCACTGAGATTCTATCGGATTCATATACTTCATATATAATGTTATTTCTGTATATTTGGGAGTGAGATTTTTAACCTTCAAGCTCAGTCCTGTCCATGCTGGTGGCCATGGGAGCTTTAGGACTGAATTCAGAGAACGGAAGACTTAATACCCAATCCTCAAGACACTGAAGGTGACTTCTATTAAATCTGACTTCTATTCAATATCTAGTCGGAGAGTCACACCAACTCTGTAGACACATTAACAATTTTGGTAGTTTTTTGCATAATACTTCTCCCCTTCCACACTAGATTTTTTGCAAACTGCTTACAGAGAGAAATAATGTTCAAATTTCTATCAAACTCTCCTTCTTACCCATAATCCCTGATTTATCTGTGGCCACTATGGTTTTCTTTTTACTCCTAGTCCTTTAACCAGCGAACTAGAAGTGGTGACTCAGGAGACAAGGGTTTAAACAGACGTACAACCTTCCCACAGCATTTGAAGCAGAAGCACAGTGTCACATAATTCACTGCTGAGAAGACAGTACACCTAGATCAAGGGCCAACTAGTAGCTTTCCCTGTACTTTTAAAATAAATGGAAAAGACAGGGACTGTAATTACATTTAAACTCATGCCTCAGTCTAGATCCCACCACACATTTCTCACTTCAGGAGCAGTAGGCAGAGAGGCATTTTGCCTGATATTGTTCTCAAGAGTATCACCAGGCATTTCTCCTTGAAGGATGCATTCATGCCCCTCTCCAGCAAGAACCATCCTCACTGATGTCTTTTTCCATCTCAGCCCTTAAAGGCAAATCACTGCAGTAGCTGCTGGCTGGAAAGTTCCATCCCTGCAGCAGCGAGCAACAAGGAGCAGAAGAAGACAGTGATCTGCATACTGCACAGCATTCACAGTCCAGAAGGAGAGCATGCTGCAAGTGTGAACTGAATTTCAATAAAAAAACACCCCTTGGAATCCAGACTAAAAAAAGAAAGGTTAGTGGCGTTTGCCTTCTAAAAAGGCCAGCATGCATATGCTAGAGGGGATGTCTGTAAGGAATGACTGATTGGCAACTACTTCCTGTATTGCTTCTGTTGAATCACCAGCTTTATAATGCAGAACCCTGTATTTTGAGTGACTGCATAGAGGAGAAAAAAAACCAGCAACTTAGAAATCCCACCTTTCTAGGAGAGCTCGCCTACCAAGCATCCAACTCATGTACATGTTGACAGGTCTAGCCCTAACCACACAAGTTAAACCTTGAAGATACAAGGTTTTAATGTCGTGAGATTGCTGGGGTTTTTTGGTCACTGGTTCAGCACTGATTATTTTTAGGATGCAGAGGTTGCCAGCTTCAAAGGAATGTCCCTGAAGGACTGCCTTAACAGCCACAGTCAGCCAAATAAGTATGACAACAGCTAGCATTACCATTTACCTGGCTGTATAACTTAATCCTCCTGACTATGTATAGCTTGGCAAAGACGGGGCCTCTTGGCCTTCCAGGTGTGCTCTAAGGTCAGTCTATTTCTGCAGTGTTTCCCGCAAAGATCACGACATCTGTAAACTGGGGCACTGATCCAAACTGAGAGCAACTATCGTTTGGCAATGGGTTCAACTGAGTGCTTTTCACTCTGTATTTTTCAAGTGTCTGAAAAGTACAGGCATTAAAAACATGCAACCGGCAAATATCATACATCAAATTGAGATCCCAGAGATACGCTCAGCAAAAGCACAGCTTGCCTAGGCTGGCAGTTATAAACTGCCAACCTTTAAAGGAAGGTGGGAAGAAGAAACCAGTTTGAGCCTGAGGACAGTGTGCCTCTCACCCAACTAAAGCAAGTTTTCACCTTTGCAGACTCTCAACACCAGATACTACCAAAACTAGGTAGATTTTACTTTACATCGTCCCCGCTTTGAGAGCCAGAAGTCTGCTTGCAGCTTGTTAGGTAAACTCAAGCTAGCATTAAATTGGAATTAGGCAACAGCACAATGGTATCAATGTGAGGTTTGGTTACTGAAATAATTACTCATGGCTTACAAAGACTGAAGTAAAACTTGTGCTTTCATGACTGTGTGCCTACTGAAATCCATGTTAGCCACTTGAATTCTTGATCAGGTACACCTATCTGTGACACAGATCCAGCTGCACTGCAGTACAGACAGCTCAGCTACTAGCCAAATTACCACTGGGGACAGTCAATAATTAGGATATGCATGAGATTACACAAAGGCAACATGAAGGAGGATATTTTGAAAACCAATGCCATGCTGTCACATGAAGGACAAAAGAAAAAAAAGAAAAAAAAAGGCAGCAATCTTCCTGCTCATCCCTCTGGGAATATAACTCCTTCCTTTCAGCACAGCAAAACTCAAATATATAGGACACAGTGTGGGACAGAGGGTCAATGGGTTACACTTATTTATACACTGTCTGTATTTGGTTCAAGGACTGTGAGAGAAAATAGAAAGAAAAAAAGCCTTTCCTTGATGGAGATTTTAGCCAGTAGAAAATGAAGATAATATTGTGTTTTTATGACATGCAGTAGATCACCAAATTCATTTTTACTGGGGTCGTAACAAAGAATTTTAGCTCTAGCCTTCAGAGGTAAGGAGTGGGTGCACTAATCATATGGATTTATCATCTGAGGTGCCTGATTGCTATTGTGGTTTTGAGGTGTTTTGTGGGGGGGTGAAGCTTGTTTTCATGCTCAGCTACATATTGTTTTTGAGTTCAAGACTAATTATATTGGTGACGTCTCTCAAAAGAATACATATTAAGGGACAATGTATACATTCACATAAGCCAAAGGAAAGTAATTCGAAAAATTCAAAAAAGTAAGTCTGTCCTAGCCTATATTCTCTATTTTACTAGTATTGTTAGTGGGTTTTATGATTTTAATTATTTTTTCTGTTTCAATATCTCTGTACTTCTGCTCCCTCCCCATGTGTATGAATGGTTCCTGGGTGCAGGCTGTAGAAAAGCTGTTATAGTTATACCACATATCTTACTGTTTCCAGGCCAGCTTTCAGCTGATGGATGTTGCCAAGGCACTGTGTGTGTTTGCTCTGAACTTTTGGGCTCGTCCTTCCATTCTGTCAGGATCAATTACAAGATTTGCTGTTACAACACTGGGTCTAGTGACATAGGTAGTTTGTTTCATCCCTGGTGACTTAGAGAAAGAAAGAAACAAACTCGTGATGAGAAATAAAAAAAAAAAAAAAGGAGAAAAACGGCTCAAGTTTGATGTTTAGGAGAAGCAATTAATCCACATGCACAGAAAACAGCAACAAATATTACCATGATCAAGAATGCTAGAATAAGTATAGTTGGTATACGACAAAAATCAACAAATATCTTGTATCCTCTCTTTATAATCCTCCTCTACTGAAAATTCTTTCAATGCACCTTGTTAAAAGAATCTGCTCACATACTTTCCAATTACATGAATATGGGTTTCTTCCTCCTGTGCCCAGAATTTTAAAGTAGAGAAACACAGCATTTTCTTTTAATTTTTTTCTTTTTCTTCTCTACAGCCTTTGGCTGTGGCTGGCAGAATTCAAGCCGTATGTATATAATACCTGGGGGAAAGGTAGAAAAACAAATCTAAGAAAAGGTACATCCAAAAGGGTCCCTGTTTTTACTAAGAGCATTGGAAAGTAAGGACAATTAAACTCGTAAGCCAAGCTAGACATAAAAGCTAAGAGTCATTTGAGAAAAAGGCTGTGATTTCTTTAAAAGTAAACAACAATTAATAGAAATGGAGACTGTGATTATGTTATTTAGCTCCCTTCATAAGACATAAGAAATAAAATCCAAAGCACTCTACACTTTTAAACTAAACTTCATAAAAGCCTTTCATGTGAACAAGTAGCATTGCCCCCGTTTTTACAAAAAAGCTGGACCTAGCACAAATTATGTAGTACATATTGTGCTCTGATCCATACTTTTAAAGCATATTTGCCTATACTTAACAAGAAATAGGGTTAGGATTATGCATCTGATCTTTCAAGGACTTGTAGACAAATACAAAGTTTCTTTCACACAAACACGTGAAACACTTCCCCTCAGTTTACCTATTATTGCTCAAAAGAAAACATTGAGCTGCAACTATATAATCCATATAACAGATTTTTCACACTGGGAAAGCGGTTCCCTGGAGACAGATCCATAAAAGGACAGGGGTCAGACAGCGAGTTTAGGAGCTGTATGCTCAGTGTGCGTCTCACAAGTCAATCAGGCCTTTTAATTATTTGTAGTCAGGCAGAATTTCATGGATATGTCTATTTTTGCAGCATTCATTCCTGAGCTCATGCTCCTTTACTTAAAGGGAAGGAAATCCAGATTCTGAATAGCAAATCTTTGGACTTCATCAAGTAGCCTTTAAAGGTTCATATTGCTAGCCCAAATACTAGATTTTGGCTTCTTAAATGTTCATTAGAGTATCACAGTCTCTACTATGCTAGTTATCAGTATCATCTCTTATTCACTACCAGGAAGTTGACAAGTGCATTCAATCAACTCATGATGTGAATTTTCATCATTCAATAGTTTTATTTCAAAAACAAGTATCAGTAAATACCTGCAAAGCTATCTTATTATTTTATTCCGTAGATGTCTTTAAAATGCTCCCAAAGTATAACACCAGTTCATATATATGGATTTCTTATTTTTTTACAAACCCACGCCCACTCATTGTTTCCTCAGTTTCCATCTGTATCTGTCCGCTGCCTCCCATCTTAGCTGCTTTGAGCCAGAGACCACCTTTCTATTCCACATTTGAGCAGACTCCTGCAAAATCTACTTGGCCATGATTAGAGCTCTGAAAAATGCAGCAATACATGCTCTATCAGCAATAAATAAATGCAGCATTGATTCGTTTCACTAAACTGAACAAAACGTTCTTAAAATCACAGGTCATCTGATTTTGCTGATTCATTACAGATAATGTAGCCAGCAAGATTCAAACATTTTCTGATTCTTGCACTGCTGTTCCAAACATCACCTTCAGTGTCCTTTTATATGCAAGCTGTTTAGCAGAGTTAGGTTTACTTTAGCTCTTACACGTATTTATAATAGTCCTCTAATCATCATTGTAAACAATATACCGAGACTGATAAACTCTGTTACAAGAGCAATCCCAGTAAAATCAGTGGGATGTGCACCTGATTTAGGACTTTTCCAGACACTGAGTACTTGCTGACTCCATTCATGCTATATATTGTGAACGTTTATTATCTCATTACTTGGAGCTGTAATAAAAAAGTTCAGGCCGACCGTATAAAAAAAAATCTTCAAAACCCATGATATCGGCTTTAAATCATTTATTATTTTTAACATAAAAGAAAAAGTTTATGGGTCTTTTTCTCTTACTTTTTGTTAGCTTGGTATTTATTACATGCCTTTATGACTAGAAACTCACTAATTATTTTTCATTTAAAGCCAAAGGTCTTGTTTAAATACATGAGTTGGAGATTTTAGAAAAACTTGAATGTCACAGGAGTTTACAAGTACAGTGTCATGATTTTATACATTTTATGAAGAAGTAAAAACAAATTTTTTTCCTTCCATAAAAGATCTTTTACCATTTACTTTATTAGACTATTTGATATGACAGTTGTTTCAATTTAATTTGAAGAAAAAGACAATCCAGAAGAAGAGCTTTACTCACACACAGAGAATTAACACATGCCTTTTTTATGGGTTGATTGCATTTCAGTGTTTTTCAAGTGATGACTCAGATTTTCCTTTTGTTTATCCATCTACAATTCCCTTCTAGCTAGATTGTTTTATTTTTTTAATGGAATATGTTAATGAAGTAGCATATTTTGTTACACAAACCTTGATTTCTCCCTTCTCTCTTCCTCTCCCTCCCACAATTAAAAAGCAACCACATCCCCAGAGCATCACTATCTATTGAAATTGGAAGTCTTTAGGGTATTTTGGAAGCAGGAGAATGCAAAGTTTGAACGAGGTACTCCACTGGCAAGCTTTCAAACCTATTTGCAGATCAGGACCTCTTTTGTAAAAGTCTCCCCAGGAGGAAGGCAGTTAGACACCTGCCAGTAGCCTGCAGTGGCACCATCCCACTGTGATGTTAATGAGATGAATGAGAGCACTACAGAGAGCTGCAATAATTACAGGGTGAAGAGCTTGTCTTTTCCTGGCCCTCCTCTCTGGGCTGCCTGTTCTATAAAGCAGGGCCTTTTGTAATACTAATTACAAATGTTAATTAAACATTCCTTTGGAATTTTGCCCTCCATTAATAGGTCAGATAAACAGGGAATAGCAATGACAGGCACAAGGTATTATCAGTCACATGAGAAAAATACCATTTATTTTCTCCCTTCTTTTGGTCCCTCCAAAGACATAGCTTCTAGTTTTGTTTTGATTTATTAAATATACACTGAAGCATATCTTCTCTGCATAGAAATAACATAAAAATAATTCCTACAATAATGGAGTTAAATCTGGTTCTAAGGCCCCTTTTGCTACAACCCACTCTGGTCTTTGTTGGCTTGACCCCAAATTTTATGCATAATCATGAATTTATCTCTAAGGCTGCATGAAACTCAGATTCCAAACACAGATTCAAGGAAACATTCATGACAGCTGTTGATGACAGCACAAAATCTAGCTTGACGGCTTGGTCTGGCATGAGAAGCACATGGCATTTCAAATTGTTGCACTAATCCCATTTCTAACCCAGTCCCTAGAATTACAGGAGTGACCCCTGCTCAGATCAGAACTGAGCACAAATGCTTGGCAGGCATCACCACAAAAAGCTCTAACCCTTGCCCAACAGCCTGCCACAGCCAGATGCTCTCATCCAGGTTCACATGGAGCAGTAATTTAATACATCAGCAATTCTATCTATTTCAGTGAAATAACTTCTGCTGGGCCAGCTCATCTTAGCTTTCCCTATAGTCCCCATTGCTAAGGCATAGGATGGCATCAGACTAATTCTAAATTCCTCTTTCTGATAATTTTCTCTAATATGTATATCTGGGTTTAAAAAGCATTTGAAGACGCTAAACAGAAACAATTTCCTTTGAATGAAATGGAGCTAGGAGAGGCACTTCAAGAGCACAACTAATGCACTCCAAGAGAGTTATGAAGGAACCTCCTTGCAAATGCTAGCAGGGTGGGCACAGGGTTTTACTCTGCAGATTCATTTCTACTGGGCCATGCCACTTGTGAGTGAACATGTAGCCTTTCTCTAATTTAATCCTATTTTTTTATCCTAAAATAAGAATTTTCCATTTTTTCACTTTGTCAAGTAAGCAAAAGTTAGATTATTTTCCTGTCTTGACAGTCAACAGGGATTGACACGAAACAGAAGCTACATTATTTTCTCATACAGCTCCATTGCTTTGACAGCAGCACACCATGTGAGAAATATTGGGGGGCCAAAATCTATCGTATGGTATGAGCCAACATCAGAAATTTCTGAAGACTTATGACTTAAAAGTATCTTTATTTGTACTACTAGTAACCATGGTATGGTCAGTCGTGGCCACCAGACTCCATTCTTACTCACATGTTCCTCCATGCAACAGACTTGGGAAACAGTCTTGTTTATGAATCACCTAAACACCTCAGGACTTGCACCATTACAATGCAGGATGAACATATTCACAAAACTGACCCATGCTGATTTGTAGATTCACAGAATTGACTAGAATTTTGATCCTTTCCGGAGATGGAAATGTCTGAATAAGTTATTACCATCCCAGCTCTAACTTTTTATTTCATGAAGCAGAATATGTGACTGGGCAGAGCCCTGAGTAATCCCACCATTTCCAAAATGCCCCAATATGCACCATAAGCCTAACCCGCAGCAGTCTTCTATCACCCTATTCTAATGCAAAAAGACAAAATTAAGAAAGCCCTTGTCTCACTAAGCCTACGGTACTCAAAAGCAGGTTTTCTGCACTGCCACAGCCTCTGTGAAAAACAGTCTCGTGTTTTGCTGAGTCAAATAACTGTTTTCTCCTACAGTTGCTAATCCAGGTGTACATTGTCAGCTCCAGTGGCAGAAATGCAAGGAAACTACCCAGTCTAACACTGGAAACACAGCCATGATCATCAAGACTCTGGTCAGAGCTCTTCTACTCTATTGAAGTTCACAAAAACTAGCAAAGTATCTTTTACTTCTCTGGTAGTTCACTTACCTTTGCTTATCATACCCACTATTTCAGCTATGTTTGAAATTTTTCTACAATGATTGTCAGGATACTGAAAAGAGCTTGCAGTTAGGGAACAATATGGAATTTAAACAGAAAATTCACAAATAAGAACATATGCAACACTGATGTACGTAACAGACACTTTTTATTACCCAGTCTGATTTCTTAACGCAAGCCATAGATTTTTAGTGCAGAAATCTGTCCATCAGTCCATAACTTCTGAAATCGAGTACATAGTTTTCAAAATAACATTCATTCTTGATTTACAACTTCAATTGATATATAATTCAAAGTATCCCTTAATAAGTTGCTATAATGATTAAGTATCTCAATGATTAAGGTTTGCCTTTCGAAAAACTGAATTTATCTGGTTTCAGCTTCTGGGCACTTGATCTTGTTATATCTTTTTCTGCTAAGACTGAAGAACCATGGTTTTCTCCACATAAGTGTTTTCAGATCATGACCCATGATCTTTGGTAAGTGAAGTAGATTGATTTTCTTAAAATCCCTCACTGGAAGAACATGATTTTCTTTGGAAGACAGAAGTTATTGCTTCACAGAACTTATCTTGAACATTATGATACAGTTAGGCAGAGTTTCACAAAAAAAGTATCAATCACACTTCCATCTTTGTTTTTAAACCACACTATGAAAATTACTAATAACATAGCAGGAGGTTAGACCTCCAGAGCACCCTCCCAATCTGAATTATCCTACGATCCTGTAATTTCTCAGTCTTTCAAGACAGCGAACAAAGCAGAAAGTGAGTTTAAAAGCAAGATGATCATATGTTTAAGTAGAAGGTGCTCCAATGATTTCAATAGAACCGTATCATGTAACACCAGCCGAGGCTCTAGTTCCGAGAGCAATAGAAAGGATATAAGTCATCATGGTCCAAGCACAAATCTGACTTGATAGGGAGGTACGACAGTCACAAAAAAAAAAAGAAGAAAGAAAAAGAAAATATTTGTTACTATTGTAGCAACTAATCTTCCAAAGTACATGTTATAAAGACTACAGGAGACATGCAAATTGCCCTATACAGTATGGCAGTTCCCATCTTTCTGTAGAAAAGTTTTCAATCTCTGTAAAAAGCTGAATGTTTCAGAAGTAGTTTTACAGACCAGTTATTTAGCTTCATTTCCACTACAGTTTGCAAGACACTATAATAACTGTGTGCTGAATGTGTGGCAATTTCTTCTATGGCATTTTGCAAGACATCGTAATAACTGTGCTAAATGTATGGCAATTTCCTGGAAAATCTCTTTTCACTGGACAAGACTTTAACCATGCCATGGAATGTACCATCACATTGCAGCAAAGCAATGTCCATGCCACTGTGCCTGCTGCAGTTACCAGATACAACATCAGCGACTTTATCCTAACTCATCTGTCTTGCACATCTGACCCAGAAGGCTGTGTTATATTCATACTAACCTTAACTTCTGTCAATGTCACTTCAAGGAGTCTTAATTTTTAAAATGAATACGTTATTACAGTGCATTACTGCTTTTAATGCAGGTCTTTGGATCAGGTGCAGTTTGGGTAAGTCTACATGAGTAGACACCCTGATCCTGTGTGGATCAGGGTGTACGTTTGAAATGAACCTCTCAAACCTTCCCTATTTATCTCACTTTGGTTTGCATTCTAGGACAGTCTCAGAGTAGATGATCTGTATCGCTTTTGGATTAAATTAAGACAGAAGACACAGTTCAGAACTGGTATGAAGGAATCTCCCTGCAAACGCTTACAGGGTGGCCATAGGATTTTGCTCTGCAGATTCTCTTGCTAAAATAGACATAACCTTTCTATAATTTAAACCTATTTTGATCACTCTCATTTGTCAAAATAAACTGAGAGAAACACCTTGGAGACCACTGATTGTAACTGCTTCCTACGGTTCTCTCTTTCCATCATGGTTAACACGTTCAACTTAGTGTGTATGTGTACACGTGTCTTTGGGTATAGAAGCCCGAGGAAGCATGAATTGCTGTTTGAAGAATCAAGCACTTCACGCATGTGCTCGGTTTTTCATATTTTTTTTTAGTGTATGTATGTACTGTGAATGCATGTTTTATTCTGTCAATGGTCTGTAGTTAACACTCCCTATATGCCTATTGGCATGATAAACTGTAATGACTTCATAATAAAGTTAAAATCTCAACATAAAAGCAGAAAAGCGAGGAATTTTGGATGTAAGACTTGTATTTCACCCCTCACCCTTCGTTGTATTGGAACTTTATGAAATAGTTACAGACTAGTTTCTTTAGGCACAAATATAGAAAACAGCATGACAGGAATATAAACAGTGAAAATTGTGTGTGTTCTGACAGTTTCCTATATTCCCTCAGAACTGACATATTTTCTGTCATTTTGCAATTTCCCAGATGTTTTTGTTGAAGTTTTGTCCTTTATCTCAATGATAACTGTACCATTTCATATTGAGCCACGGCTGGATAATTTGATACATTTTGAAAAAAAAAATCTAGTTGACGGTTTACACTATTGAAGAACATGTTAATAAAAGAAGAATGTCAGACCATATATCACCAGTTAATACTGAGTTGTGATGCCTGTGCTGTATGGAAGAGCTCTGGGGTTTTTGTTGGGGTTTTTTTATTATTTGGGGGTGGGGGGNGTTGACGGTTTACACTATTGAAGAACATGTTAATAAAAGAAGAATGTCAGACCATATATCACCAGTTAATACTGAGTTGTGATGCCTGTGCTGTATGGAAGAGCTCTGGGGGTTTTGTTGGTTTTTTTTTATTATTTGGGGGGTGGGGGGTGGGAGGGATGGTTGTTTGATTGGTTTGGTTTGATTTTAGATGGAGAAACAGTAGCATACAATAAGGTAAGTCTCACTTAAGGTTTGTTCATTTTGCATTCCCCTATCACTTACAGAGCTAATGCTCTTGCATAGTGTTACATTATCAAAACATAGGCTTACTTATAGATAATTGGCATAAAAAGAGTTTTTGGATACCAGGATCTACCAGTGAGTACTCTTGAAATCATGACCCTACAAATCGATCTTAGGTGCCGTGTTTTCTATTTGCATGACCTAGCAGTTTTTCTGCAGTTTTCAAAAGTAACAAGCAAAACACCAACTGAAATCCAACAGTTCCGCAGATGGTCAGCATTTTTCAAAATCAGCCCCAAATCACATTACTTCTATTGAGTTAGGTTTTTGGTGTTTGATCTTCTTTTACACAGCTTTCCAGCTCACCTCTGCAGCCTGCTTCCCCACCATATAACTTCTCACTGAAAGCAAAAGACATTAATGTTCTTTCTACTATTTTTACTAGATCTGATGTTCTTGGACAAGATTCTTCTGACCTATTATGAAAAGCTTCCAAATTGATGGAAGGAAATTTGGCTGCAATATTCCCACTAAGTGCTCATGCAATGCTTTGAAATTTTGCCTGTTAATGACTACAAGGGCAAAAAGGGCAAGTGTAGGGTCTTGAACCTGGGGAGGAACAACTCCATGTGCCAGTACAG
>VZSC01012824.1:370-36125 GCA_013398225.1 Steatornis caripensis | reverse complement strand
GGGGGGGGGGGGGGGGGGAAGTGGAGAAGGAATATTGAGATTTTTCAGAAATTCATGAGAAAAATCTTTATTTCACTACAGCCAAAAGTAAAATTGTTATGAACCTTTCTGGAGACACAATTTTACCCTCTTCCCCCTTGCCTTGACAATAGTACAATTTTCAAAATGTTATGTAGGTTCTAAACGCCGCATCCTGTCCCATGTTTAAATGTTATTATAGTTGAAGAATCACTTTGCATTCATTTTGATTACTTAGAAACACAGGTAACACACAAGTTCCCCATGGAAAGTTTATCCTTCAGCTTGGAGTGACTGAACACCAATCTTTTGACTGCAAATTTTTTCATGTAGGAAATATTTTGTACCATATCTCATCCAATTGGGATTATTTCTAAGAACAATTATTTACTACAAGAGAACTACAATGACATGTAACAAAATAACTTCTTTAGCCAATATTCTTCCAAATAATCTGCCTTGGCCTTAACAAAAACTCCTGTGAATCTGAAAATGTAAAAGTAGGCAGTAGGATACTTTCATTTACTAAGAACTTGCATTTTTTGGTCATTGCCACAATCGCATGTCTCTCTGTCACAATCATTCCAAAGGCTGAAGGTTAAAGCAATCTCAACACTGTTTAATAAGACTTAGAAATTAAACAGTTACTGTGCTTTGCAGAGTCCTTTGATCAAGTTCTGCAGGTGGAAATTGAGGACTGGTGCCAAGTAGAGTCTGGGATATCTAAATGGCAAAAATTAGAACAGTGTTATTTCAAGATTTCTTTCTAGACTAAATGCAGTGTTTTCTTCCAGAGGCTGGCAATAACAGGATACCTAGTTCTAATCCTTTCTATTTCTACATTTTACCTTGTAATACTACACAGCTTTGAGTTTTTTTCAGGAGCTTTTCAGGATTAAAAGCCTTCTGCGACAGTACCTACTTTTATGCTAGCTTCTGACCTAGCATAATAGTTAAAATAAAAATAAAGGAAAAATAACTTAATTTATCTATCTACAGTCGTTGCTGATTTATTACAGACAGCTTTACCAGTTTCCACAAGAATATTTGTAATCTTTGTTGGTATCTTTCCTAAAGTCTCGATCCCACACTCAAGTGAAAGCTTTCAGCAGAAACTAAGTGTTAAGAACAGAACATCTGTGATTTTTTTAAAAAGCTGAGAATATTTGAAGTACTGCTAGGATTTTATGATGCTTAGCTCATGGTTTTTGAAGCTAAGGGTTGGCAATACACGCATTCACATTGCCATAGCTTCTAGCAATATTGCTGTCCTCATCCTGTTCTCAACAAAGCATCCAGAGTTGGAAAAATACTTTTCCTGATGCCAATTTTATGATGAAAATCATTTTCTAGAAATAAACATATGAAATGAAGACCTAATGCCTTATCTTCAGGCCTGATGATTCTTAGGGTGTCTTCTATCAGGGCTCACCTTCTCAGACTCTAGCTGCACTTATCTACAGCCAATTTCAACTTTCCGTTTATTGGTAATGATGCAGCTACACCTTTAAATGACAGCATGATCTCTTTAATGCAGCAAGGTACTAGAGACAAACGCTGTCTAGCTGTTAAAATTGCCTTTCCATAGTGCGCACATTTTTCACTGCACCTGTTTTCTCAAGATTAAAAAAGACATATTCCTATCTACAAAATCTTCGTATTTCATGCAACTTGTTGGAATAGAATGTGGGTGCAACATCCTGTACAAATCAGTCCAAAAACTTGCTAAATTGTGGGGTGAAAAAGACATCATTCTCTAGAATCTGAGAAGAATGAGCCCTGAAAAAAGACACCTTACTAACTGCTTTGTTAAGATGATGTCACTAATATTTGCAAGTTTGATCTATTCTGGACATATATAGACACGCAAGAAGACTGTGTTCTGGCTTTAGAGTCTTTGGGATTTGAAGTAAAGGCCTTTAATAACGTTGATGTAATTAAATTACACTAGTAGCAAAATGAGAAGCTTAACTTTGCAATGCTTTTTACTAAATTTACACAATGATCCTGAAGTAATTGAGAGCTACCACACCCTTTTGCTATACTGTTTGCTGCCAAGAAACAACATAGACAGCAAATAAGTATTAATTTATCCTTAATGTTTAGACAGCAGGTGAAACAATTGAGCTTTCCAAATGCTGTAAAGATTTAAATCATCATCATGGACTTCAGATCTACACATTTCAGAACAGGAAAAAAAAGTTGTTAATTAAACTCACAACAATTCCACTTCAAACAACAAAAATGTTTTGTCTCATTTTGCATTTCCACACAACATCATTCATTAGACAGCCATGCTGCAGGACCCTGTCTCTTGAGAGAGCAAGGGACTCAAAACTGAAACAAATTCTCACACCGGTATGAAAGTATACTTCTGAATCATAAGTATTAGCAAGATAATGCTTTGCACTTATTCCTTATTGAGCAGCCTGTAGCAGTAAAGCATTATTCATGAAGCCATGCATAATGGTAAAAGCAATCTGCCTGATGATGTGATAGGTAAGTAAATGTGGAAACTGAGTGGGAGAAAGTGTTTCTTTGCTTTATGATGCCAAAAAAAAAAAAAAAAAGCTTTCAGCTTACTAGCCCTTGAAAGACATGTAATTGTATGTGCGCATGTTCCTCTGTAGTGCACATTCTACTAGAGAGAAGCACAGTTTGAATAGCCTAAGTTTTCAGGGCTAGTCTAACTTTCATTTTGTCTGGATTGCTGTAAATGCCCCCATGTGCTGGATAGGCACAAGCAAAAAGAATAAGATGTCAGCGAGAGAAATGGGCAAAAGATGGTGCTTGCACTCCTACAGTAAAATTTGCTTTTTTTTTCCTTTCACCTTTCAGTGCTGCATTCAGGTACCGCAGTCAGCATTAATAAAGAGCTCTAAGGCAGAATACCTGGGACAGCTCCGAGATGAAAAGAGTCTAAGGGAATTTATTTTTCATGCCTAATTCCTATCAAGTCTAATGAACAGAAATGATCTACTGGCCTTTTAGAAATTATGAAGAGGGAAATAACAATACACTGCCAATGTCTGCTGAGTAGGGTTCATTTTCAACTAGCATGAATATTTGTCATTTAAACATAGTGTCCCAGAAACTGCCAAGCTGCCAATGCTTTTCAATTATAAGAAAAGGCATGTCTAAAGTTTCTCTTTCCTGAAGGGTGACATCTGTCTGAGTGGCAGACTCTGCTCTGTAACTTAAAGCATCTGTACCATGTCTTCTGCAATGTAAGATATCCATTGTGTCAGTTAGAACAAGTTAGGTAGATGTTCCTTACAGCTCCTGTTAACTTGGGTAACAGTCATGTTGCCAGAGATAATTAAGACCTACAGTTTACACACTGGACTTGCGTAGAAACAGACACCATCTTCTTTTCTGTTTTAACTTTGTTTCTTGGTAGCTTGCCTCTGAATGTTAAACTCACTCAGTTTATCACAGCTCTCATTTGAAGTGTGCAGTTTGTAACAGACATTATAACCACTGCAACAGATATATCTTTCTTTCAGGATAGGTCATCTCTTATCTTGCAAAATGAGAGGATTGCTGTGATTGTCCCTCCATGGACATGTGCACTCAGAAATCTAGTGCAGACCATGTCTGAACCAAAGAACAGAGCTGATGAATGTGGTTTCCACCATCACATTGCCCAACTTCAAAAAATTCATGGACAACAAGCTGTCCCTTCTGCCTAGCCAGATTCCCAGAGTGTCCAAAACCCATCATCACAGCTGGGCTCCCATTATCACAGCTGGGCTCCACAGTCCAGTGATAATCTGACCCTTATAGGCAGGGCTTCACTGAAAATATAACATGATCTTGGGCTACACCATCTCTTCACTATTTCCTTCTCCCAGGAAGGGGCACAGCATTCATCCTTCTGCATCTGTCCAGTTGTCTCCTCCTCTACATGCCCAGAGTCCTGTGATCAGTGGCAGATGAAGGACAGAGATGCAGCAATAACTGAGCTGCTCTTCCACAAAATAGAGGGGCACATGTGGAAGGATTGCTTTTCTGCATAAATTGTGAGAGTCCTCACATTCACTCACTGCTTGTGCGCTGCCCTCATTAGCACATGACTGACATGAAACTCTAAGTACTTTCAAGACTGGTGCATAAGAAGTGGAAAAGAGGCTGGTGGGAACTTTAGCCTTATTTTACTGATCTGGCAACAGAAGGGAGTAGGCTCATATGGAAGCCAAATTGCAGCCAGTTTACCGGCTTACTTTGTAATTTTAGTTAATTTCTCATTAGTAATTGTATGGAAACCTAATGACCATGAAAATACGGAGTAAGCTATTTTTCACNATTTTACTGATCTGGCAACAGAAGGGAGTAGGCTCATATGGAAGCCAAATTGCAGCCAGTTTACCGGCTTACTTTGTAATTTTAGTTAATTTCTCATTAGTAATTGTATGGAAACCTAATGACCATGAAAATACAGAGTAAGCTATTTTTCACTCCTCTTCCAGGTGGGCAGGTCTCTGAATTATCTCTCCTCATTAAGTAAAAAACTTTCCTTCCATTTGGTTGGTATGACAGTGACACAGGATCTCTCAACAGCTGTTTCAAAGGCTGCTGGAAACTACAGAACTTTCTGTAAGGGAAACAAGAACCTATACCTCTACATTATTAGAAGTTGTGTGGGTAATTCCCCACTCATTGAGATAAGAGCATGCCTCATTGAGCATTAAATTAATAGCCAGCATTTTCCTAATTCACCATAGCAACAACCATATAACGGCAAAGGACTGAACAGCCTGATAAAGCAGAGTGTGCATTGGGGGTGGTGGGTGAAGCAGACAGCAGCTTACATCGTACATTTGTTACATAGAGAGCTTTGCTGGTGGTCAGTGTAAAGATCAGCAAAAGATAAAAGGCAAGAAGATGTGATGTATGATAGTGTTCTCTAACTACCTAAGAGAAGTATAGCACACATTCTTGCAACTCTCATAAGCACTATGGTTGCCCTCCAGGTGAAACATTTAGCATTTCAACATCCCAACTGGAAATAACACTGCAGTCTGTTATGAGATCAATGAATTGTAGACACCTATATTTTCTTAAGATGTAAAATAGAGAATCAAGAATAATAAATACATTTTATTACCTTCAAAACTCCCAAACCAGTCAGAGATCTACCTAACAGCTCACAGTAGACTGTTGCTACAGGGTAGAATCTATGAAGATGATAAACCAAAAAAAAAACATTGCCTGTCAAAAGAAAATGAAGCTATGGAAAAGTTTATTTCATGCTAATATGCAGGATGGCAGTACACAATAGAAGCTGGACAACAACTAGTCCTCTATGAAATACCTCAGAAGATGGCATACTTTGTTACTTTCAGTTGTATGCTCCATTTTGCACGGTGTACATCTGTCTCAGAGGTTTGGTGCTCTCACATGGATGTAACAATGGAACCGTGTTTACACCATTTGAACAAAGTGAATATAAAATCTGGAAGAAATTCCAGGTTGCAAGCTCGTACACTTGAACAGTACCAGGCTGTCACCTTCAATATTTAGTACTCAGAATAGTCCAGCCTCTCCATCTCACCCAAAAAACTTCTTTTTTTCCTCTATAACCAAGTGTTATTTTTTATAAAATTGTATGCCTCAAAATCCTTTCAGAACCACTAAAACCATTGAAAGAAGATAACATTAGGCACAAATAACAGTGATAAGATTATACCATAAACTAATACAAAATGTCAAGTCACTGAACAAATCAAATCATTTCTAGCACAGTGGTATGAGATGCTTCATCATGTTCAACTAACTGGGAAGATCAGCAGCAATATGATGATTAAATCTCTAAAAAATTAAACAGTGAAAAAAAATGAAAATAATGCAATGTTGTACAGTAAACTAAGTACAACTCTAACCAGGTAAGTGAAATACCTTAATAACACGTGACACACTTGGAAGTGGGAAAACTTCAGATTTTTGCTTCATGGTAATTGTTCTATACCTACTACATACATCACTCCACATTCAATTTATACTGAATTGCACTGACCTCACGTACAATCAAGACAGCACCAATGAAAGGCATTTTATCTTAAGAAAATAACTTCTTTATAATCTGTTATAATACAGTCAACATTAGGTGTTCAGATGTGTTTACCTGTAACTATTCTGTAGTACAGCATCATGTTTTGAATGGTATGTGGCTTTAAATATTTTTTAAATTTTGTATGAGTATACACACTAAGCTAACACCCAACATGCACTTATTAACACAGAAAGAAAAAATGTCCTTGGGTATTCTTAGCGCATGAAGTACAAAGGATTCACAAAAAAAGAAATTCCTAGTTACCCTTTCAGTCCCAGAAATGAGACGGACTCAGAACNACACCCAACATGCACTTATTAACACAGAAAGAAAAAATGTCCTTGGGTATTCTTAGCGCATGAAGTACAAAGGATTCACAAAAAAAGAAATTCCTAGTTACCCTTTCAGTCCCAGAAATGAGATGGACTCAGAACTTGAACTGAAGAAGTGTTGTAGTCTTTTTTTTTTTTAAGGTATCTATACTTTTTACACCTCATGTATAATTGCAAAAGAAATTACAATCCTCTGTCTTTGTTTTTAAGTCAAGTATGAGCAATATGTGATGATGGGTTAAATTCAGAGCTCGGGCTTTTTTTACTTCATCTCTAATTTCATATGGCTCCTCTTTGTATTACTCAGAGACAGCACAACAGTGGATAGCAGATTAGAAATTATGCACTTCATAAATATCTATTACAGATTCTGCGTGGTTTTGTTTAAACTATCTTAATCTCATACAAGCAGGTGGTACATCCATCCTATTGTCAATCTGACCATACTAACAGCAGGTAAATTTGGCTTTTGAGAGAAGACTAACACTCCCTGCAACAATAATGCATACAAATATCCTTCTTGCAACACTTGTGAAATTTCATCATCGTCGTCTTCTCAAGAAGTATCCTAAGACTTTCAGGAAAGGGAGAAAAAAAAAAAACCCCACACACATTCAGAGGAGCAAAGTTGGTTTAATAGCTTCCTTTTCCCAGCCTGAGCCTTTCTAAGCAGTCCTTTGAACTGGTGCCCTCTTGGATTCAAATAGTATTGCTAATAATTGCCATATATGTCTCAGAATCTGCTATGCCCGTTAAGCTATAGTTAGTTTTCCCTCCACCTCTTACTAAATCAAACACTACAGTCACCTTTTCTTAATGATTTCATTCTGCAGGCAAACCTATTTGCCTTATCTCTCATCCCTTATGCAACCTTAAACTGAGTTATAGTAAGCAATCAAGTAGTGTTGCAGTTAGCACGCAGAAGACGTGTTTATTCCTCTGTTCATTTAAGCCTATTGAGACTCCTATTAAAGAGCTTTTAAAGTAATTTGAGAACCTCAACGTTTTTGTTTACCCAAGCCCTTGAAAATCTCATCTTCCTTTGACTTTAATCTGGTAAACCTTTGATGCTAGTTGTTAACTTGCTTGTATTTAGCAACAACTCAACATTCACATTACTACAGAAAAGCAGCAAGCCTCTGCTTGGTCTGTGCATGTGCTAGGGGGAGGGGGAAAAGGGTGGAAAGGGAAGCTTTATTGAACTAATTTCCATGAGCAAATCCTTTACACTTGAAGAGCTTTCTCTCACCACAGGATATTTGGACAAGTTACTTCCTAAAAAGTGTGTTGTAAACATGGAGGTGTTTATAGACCAGGAAATATTTAATTGCTGGGACAAACATAGATAAAAAGATACAGTTTGAAGGAAAATGAAGGTGTTGATTACTTTACAATTATCTGGTTCTTAAGGTTTTTGCATTTATAGACATTCCCTTGGTGATGTCATTTTAAGTACCTTTCTTACCCACAGATATTTTCACAAGTCACAGGGGCACCTCATTAACATGGCACATCCTGGTCCCATTTAGGCTGGCTGATTTCAGGNTTTTAAGTACCTTTCTTACCCACAGATATTTTCACAAGTCACAGGGGCACCTCATTAACATGGCACATCCTGGTCCCATTTAGGCTGGCTGATTCCAGGTGTCTGCACTTACACCAAAAGAATCACTTCATTCCTTTTGCTGTCCCAGTGATGCAGGGTCAAAGCATCCTACGGTATGTATCCTCAGCAGTGGTTTTCCCCCAAAAATACACTTGCTGCAGCCCCCAGGGCTCTCCGCCCAGTGAGGCAGTGTAAGGGCTTCTCAGTGGTCTGACCACCAAGCACTTCAGATCATTGTAACTAATACAGTGACTTTGAAGTTACCTGCAATGTGTCCCACGTTTCACATGGAGCTGGCATGGGTGAATTTCTAGCAAAAAAGGGAAAAAAAGAGTGCACTTAGGAGTGCTCAGTGGTGTTCCACAAATCAGTCAGAAATGCTGATACCAGACAGCCACAATGTTTTTACTGATGACTTGGCTATTTATAGTCAGAGGAAAAGAAGCAGCATCTTCCTTTGCTTTCCACTCCAACACTTACACCCTTTAAGGTGTCATTTGGGAACGTATCCAGATTACAGCCATTGATCCCTCGCCATCAAATCCCCCCAGGGCAAAGTGCAAGTATAGAGCAGGAAGCAACTGTGGAGCTCAACTTTGCTTGAATTCATGTGGTGCCTTGTTGGCAGTCAGAGTTCACATTGCTGTAGCCAAGGTGGGCCGCGAAGCAGAAAAGCCACTGAGAGGCCAGTTGTCTAGCGAGCAAGATCAATATGACCTCTATCTCCTTCCTTTGACATTCAGTGAATCTTTTTACTCTGTGCAGAATAGAGTTACCCACGAGAGGAAACCAAAGACAATTCACACTTGCCCCACACAACGTCAGCAGCCTGTGCAGTTTCGTAGATACAACAATGCCTGTCTAAAGGTACTAATAACAAGATCCAAAAAATCCTGGGAAATATGAATTAAAAGTACCTCTGTTGGACTCTAGGGAACCACAAATGTGTAAATATATGTTTATTACTATTTAGTTTACTTTCACAAAAGCCAAGAAAGGTGATGTGAGTGAAAGGGAAATGCTAATTGCAGTGCTCTCAAACAGTCTTTCTCGAGGTTCCAAAAAAAAGAGCTAGATTCTCTTCTCAGTTTCAAAGCACCCTCGCTGTGCTGGACCAACAGAGCAGAACAGTTTGAAGTTGAAAAGAGGGATAGCGTGGCTGCTGCTCTTTGAAGAGTGGAATAAGAAAGAGTAGCATTTAAGAAGCTTGGAAAGAACTTTTAGAAATATACATCTTTTTCTGGGGGAAAAAAATGTGTATTTTAAAATGGTAGAAGTTTAATGAAAACTGGGAAAAAAATGTTTTATGAAACTTTGTTTTGGTAATCCATTTTCTATGAATAGCACCTTTTCCTCCCTCATTGTTCCTCCCACCCAGGAAAGAAATTCTGTGGCAGGACTGATAAAAAAAGTCGAATACCTGCATTGATGTGTTTCTAAGCATTGCATACACTTGGCAATGAGAAATTATTCCTTTACACATACATGCATATACAGGTCACATATACATGATTGTAGAAATGTATGCACACATATACACACTCGTACAATATAGATATTCACACACTACATATCTATTTAAGAGATCATACATGTTTATATTTGTGCATATTAAGTGGAGTAAACTTAGACCTTGGAAGTAATGTATGTACTTAACCCTACATATGCAAATAAACCTATCAGTTTAAACCTGGGCAGCAGTAAACATGCATAATTTCATTTCAGTGGTCAAAGCTTTACCTAAGATTTATGTGCAAAATTTTCTTCCTAGTGCACATCAGCACAAGAAAAATTAAGAGAGGGCCCCATGTGTTCCCCTCTACTCCTGAAAAGGGTGAACATCTCCTGTAGCCACAAACATAATGTAAAATTGTCTCTCAGATTTTAATATCTGTTAACAAAATGAATTGTCTAGTGGTGATCACCACAGCTAGGAAATGTTAACTGTTAAACCAAACACTATTGTTCTTTGTACCCTAGTATTTTTGGAACATTAAGAACATTACTGAGGGTGGTTGGTATCACATCAGACCACAAAAATCCAGCCAGCCCAGCACCTTGTCTCTCATGGTGGTAAGAAAGTCAAAAATTAAAAAAAAAAAAAAAACAATAGAGCAAGCATATATTTATTTTGTTTTGTTCTTTGCCATGATACCATTTGTTTTAGGGTCCTTTCCATGCATGACTCCCAAGAGTACAGCCTGGATTGTCCTGATCTGGCATCACTTCAGACTGGTTTTTACAGATGCAAATCCACAGAGATAAGACCAAGCTGTACAGAGATTAATAAGCAGTGCATAAAAGGGTGGGAGCTAAATTTATCTCTGGACAAGAGACTCTGCTTTAGAGCAAGATCATGCCTTCTGCCAAGTAGGGACAAGCTCGGAGACAGGAGTGGAGGTTGAGGGCTTCAGATGCCTTCCCCTATCACAAGGGCAGCCCCCAAAAGTGAGCAGTTGTAAAGCAACACAGGCCACGAGAAAAAAAAGTACAGGATGAGGGAGCGCACGTGTGATCCCACCTCTTTGCGCGTTTGAAAATCAGACACTAGAACTGCACCACCATGGAGGGAGAAATACGCTGCTGATGATGTTGACCTAAAGCCAATTACTCTTCCCACAGGCTATGATGAAATCAGGAAGCAGACACAAGTTTCCCAATTTTGTCTCTTTTCTGCTCCCAGGAGCACACGAATAGGCAAATACCCCTTAATCAGAGTTAGTTTTACTGCTAGACCCCAAAATAGTATGAGAACACACCATGTTAAGATTTCTGCTGATAATTTTGGAATCTGAGAAGCTGTAATTGAAAGCCAGTTCTGAATTTCTTCTACGTGCCAAATTTCACCTTCTTTTGCTCCACTGGGCTGGCAGCAGGCACAGAATAACAGAACAGTTGAGGCTGGAAGGGACCTCTGGAGGTCCATCGCTGCTCAAGCACGGTCACCTAGAGCTGATTGCCCAGGACCGTGTCCAGGCAGCCTTTTAATATCTTGAACAAGTGAAACTCCATGACTTGTAAGGCCAACTTGTTCCAGTGATCCAGTTAGTAGGAGTTACATGCACTCATGACTGAGCCGGAGGAAAACATGAGACCGATGAGGAAAACATCATTCTCCCCATGAGTTTGTGCTTTGTGCCGTGACTCCATACCCAGAAACTGCTGCTTGTTAGGGCTAATCCCAGCCCAGGCTATTTTTACACCTCTCAGTCCATTCTTGTATGAATCACTCAAGGTACTTTTCAGCCCTCACAGTCAAAACATATATAAGCTGACATGCTCTGAAAACACAGTGTCATTGTTTTAGCAGATATGACTCCCACACAGAAGTTGCCAGAGCAGATGAAATCAATGGTCAGCACAGACTTCTATCCCAACTCAGAGAGTAAGCAGGACTAAGTGCTTCCAAAGAAAGGGTAAAAGTCCTTCGGTGGACAATTAGGCAGAACTATCCCACTGTGGGCAATCTCTTGCCATTTTCAGGCAGTCAGTGACTGGTTTATGCTCTTGGAGCATAAGGACTCATCTCCCTTATGAATTTTTATGCCAGATAGAAAAAGTGAAAATATTTTTGTCACATACAAGGCTGAATCCTCATTTCTGTGCTACTAAATGCCCTGTCTCAGCTGTAAAGCCCTTCAGCCTTCAGACTGGGATGGGGGTGGGGGATGGGGGTGGGGGGTGGGGGTGCAGAGACCATGCTTTCTTTTAGATACGAATGGGATAGTACTAAGCGGAAGCACATGCTGGTTAGAAAGAAAATGTCAGATGTAGTAACACTATGTTTTGTACTGACGTTTAAAAACACTGTATTTGCTCAAGACAATTCCCCTCCTCGTTACATGCACCACTGCACAGCTTTCTGTTGAACTACCCTCTTGATTTGAAAAAACAGAAGATAGAACGCAGGAAAATCCCGTGTGGCTTCACATGGGATCCACTCGGGAAACAGAGAGAATCACGCAGATGATCTAAGAGTCTTGAGCAGTAATCTTCCACATTTAACAAGTATGACCAGGGCAATGTGACAGAATAAGAAAATTGCAATTGGATCGCACCGAGCTGAATAAGAGTACCCCTATGCTTATCTTGTCCAATTTATGTTATTTTCAGCATATGTAGTTGTGATACACACTCTACTACTGAATTTATTAACAGATAATATCCCATGTAAACTCATTAGCATCATTTCTGTTCAAATGTTCAGAACTTCAGAAAGTACTAGTAACAACAGACAATGCATCTGGTTTCCAGTGAAAGTATTAGGTTTCCTCAACAAAAGCAACATGATGTGCACAGTCAAAAGGAGAAGCTTACAGTTAAAACACTTTTCTACCCTTCCTCATAAAAAACACTGAAAATAATGGGAATCCATAGACTCACATAGAAATAGTTTGGACTTCAAAAAGTCATCTAGTTATATCTCCTCCCAAGATCAGATGAATTATACACAATTTAGGTCACCTAATCTATCCGTCAGTTTTTGCAGTGCTGTACCTTATTATAGTTGCATTTTATGTATGTGCCAAGTCTTACGTAGCCTAAGTCACTAGGTATCTACAGTCTAGCATACGTCACTATTAAAATTAATCATCTTAATATTGAGAGCATCTGTTCATCCAATTTTCCTTCTAGCAGAAGCTCCTTTTTAATCCTAATATAATTGTTGACATTCCTGGTGTTTATCTCACCACCATACAGTTTACAGAACTTACCTTAAATACCAGCACAGCTGATGCAAATTTGCACAGCAGTTTTCTGTGCATTTCCCCAGCTTTATATGTCGCTCTTTATTTATACAGTGGCATTTGGAAATGGTAGGTCAGTCTAGTAGCTCTCACCAAGCAATAGCACTGGGGTGCTGGTAAGTGGAAATAAATTGTTCAGGAATTAAGCTCAAATAAAACTATATATATAGATCTTACGTGTGTGTGTGTGTGTGTGTGAGTATAAATAAATAAATAAATAAAACCCCCAAAACTCTACACTTACAAAGTCTATGTTTAGCATTCACTGCATTCCTTTCCAGTTCTACAGTTCCAACAAAGAAGAGATCAGGTTAGGTTATTCCTCACAGGACCATGATTTATTCCTCCTAGGAGCCATAAGGTCAAAAACCATAAAATGCAAAGCCAGATCCAGGGTTCTGTCGAGACTTCTTTTGTCCCATTCAGGTATGGATTCTGCCTCTGCACAACTGAAATCAGTTGTATTAAATTAGACAAAGACATTCCTGAGGAATCCAAGTGAACTGTGACTAAATTCTTGTCTCCAGTACCTCTCAAGCACTGTTAAAAATTAGACTTCCTTTAGTTAGTCTAGCAACAAAAACTTCTTATCCCAATGTGGGGTGTTAGGTGCCATATCAGTTTTAACAGATTCCTTAATAACACTTCTCTTTTGTACTTCCCAGCATGCAGTTTTCTTTAGTAGAATTCTTTGTGGGGGCTGTTTGCCCTAAGGACAAATTTCTATTTTCCTTTCTCAACTAAAAGTCCTGCTGATATGACCAAGAGCCCATGTCACTGAAAGAATGGGCACGAGCTGTGGGGCATTTCAGTTTAAAAAAAAAAAAAAAGGTAAAAGCTTTGAATCAACAATTCAGATGATCTACATCCAATGTTAGAATTACACCAATGCCCCTCAGGGCTGAACCTAAATATATGTCAGGATCCTCAACATTGCTACCGACATTACATTACACTGGATAATGGTTCCGTTTTTCCTTAATGCAAGAAAGTCCTAGCACAATGTAGATGAAATATAACACTGATTAGGAACCAGGAACACCACCACAAATTCCAGAGATTAGTGTCTGCAGATCAGACACTCAGATGGCTGGGGGAAGACATTTTATCAGCCACTAGAAAACATATGCAACTTTGATCCTGTTGTTTCATGCTGGGCTTCTGTTTCTTTTGGCGTGTGTTTGCAGTATCAAATGCCACAATACTGATGAATGCTCAAAGACCATATGATACCACTAACACAGAGCAAACCAAACAAATCCCAAGATGTCTAGAAATGGAGTTCGGACTCAATGCCTTTGTAAACCCCTATCCTCTGGTTTCTTAGTTCAATCAAATGTTGATTGAGAAAAATACATGTTAATGCACTTTGAAAGCCTGCCCCGGAGTTCCTCCCATGCCTTCCTCACTTTATAAAGGCTAGTGCTGAAATGTAGTAAACAGGCATTAATAGAGATCATATTCATCTTTAAAAATGAGCAACCGCTGGCTTTGCAAAGCCGTGTTGACATTTTGCCATCCTGTTCTGCTGCCAGTGAAATTTGGTAATTTAATGAAGCAGAGATCTAACAAATGTGCAAACCCCAGTGGATTATTCAGCATCAAGGTTTGCATTACAGTGTGTGAAAAAAAATTATTAGAGAAGTACTTTTTAGTTATAGAAAACCCTGAGCACTGGATTAAAGCGCAATGGAGCTCGCAAGAAAGATAATCTATAGAATGTAATGGTAACCTGGTTCTATCAGGCCCTACAGCTGTAATTTCAATACAGCAATTTCTTCTTAATCCCTTGTTTGCCAGCAGTAATGCCGTTAGATTAGAGTGGCCACCAGTCTGTGGCTATTTACATAAAAATTAGGCAAATGTCTTTAATAGGGAAAAAATAACTTGAACCCTGCTGCTTCTGTGAATCTCTGCTAAGTTTAAAAGATCAGAAGAATTCCCTTTCATTTACGGCAGCCAGCAAAAACTTGCAGCCATTATATGCCACAGCAAGAACTTCACATTGAAAGCTGAGGGGCTTAGCAAGTGTGTCTACATCAAGTTAATATTTTGTTGGTTACAAAAACAGAGTGCAGATTCTCAACTAGTTTAAATTGCCAGCCCTACCCTAACTTGAAAATACTAATTCTGGTTTATATTCTCTGTGCAACAGAAGTAACTGATGGGCAGGAATAGGCTCATATAGCAAAAGCATGATCCCTATCCACCAAATAATTTTCTCTACTTCATTTTAGTATTCCTGCCCTGAACATCTATCCAATCCCTTAAAGTGATTTCTCCTGTTCCTTTACAATTTTCTGGAGTGAGAGATTGAAAAAACTTCATCTAGCATCACGGGGCTGAGAGATGAAATGCAGTCCTCGGCGGCATCAGCAGCCCTAATTTGGGAAATGAAGAGCCAGCACTGGAGCTGAAAGTGAAGGTGGCCTCACACTACAGACAGGCAGTCCCAGCACATCTGCTCTTCACCAGGGGATGGAAGGCAGGAAAGCACATAACAGACTGGCAAGTGTGGGGAAAGGAGGCTAGGAAAGAGAGGGGCAACTCCAGACAGTTGTGAAATCAGTAGGCATACAGAGGAAGAAGGATCAATAACTAAAAAATCATAACATCCTCCCTTTAAGACAGTTTTGTAACACCTGGGCAACAAAAAGAAAGGGCCAGCCCGAATCTGGCCGGCCCGACATCATCCATAGCATGAGGTTGCCAAGTTGCTGTGGGAGCAAGTGTCACGGCCAAATGAAGATCTCAGGACAACAGGGTGCAGATCACTACTGGCAACCCAGGAAAGCAGAGAAAGGCATCAGGGTGTAGTATCCTCTCTTGTGGCTCTGCAACTTTCTTTAACCTCTGCTTTTGGTAGGCAGGTGATGACCCAGCCTGAGGTGTTTAGTCTTGGAAGAAAGGAGCAGATGGATTTGCAGGAACACACTTTGCTACTCTCCTTTTCTCTGCAGGGGATGCGTGGGACTGGATTAATGCAGAGAGTTGTGACATGGAGTATGAGGGTGAGGTGTTTTGTCCACATGTCTGTGCATGGGAGTAAAACACGAGGGGTTTGTGTATATGGGTATCCAGAGTGCCCAGGTACTCTCACAGGAGGTAATACTCTTAGGGTCCAGGCAGCAATCTAATGAGTGGATAAAGTACGCTATATAAATTGAAATGTTTTTGATACGAGAGAGTAAGAGCAGACACATGGGAACATAATAAGGAGATCACTTTATGAGGACATAGAAATCTGTGTTCAAATCCATTCAGCAGACGACAGAACTAAAACATTATCTTCCACAGCACTTGAGAGGGAAATTTTCCTTCCTGATCTCCACCTCACCCCACAGCCACCATTTGGGAGATTACTTTGACCAAGTTATTTGGCAAATGCAACCAAAATATATTCCTTAGAAAGAGATTAAATTTATATTATGGTTCTGCCACAAATACGGGTGCTACATTAGAAGTCACGATGTATTTTCCTCAAAAATTTTCTTTAAGCTAAACATTATTTTTAAAATGTAATACATGGCTCCCATCTTGCATCTTTCCATTCATCATATTTCACTGATAAGAAGACCTAATGCATTTCTGAAAAAGACACCCTAGAGCAAAGATATCAATAACTCTAACTGTGTTTCTTACTAAATATGGGCTTGTATGTTGGTTATACAGAACAGCTATGGTTTGTTTATTTGAAGTAGGCCAGGCCATTTCATGCTTTATTGCAAATTATCTGATTATTCCAGTAACTTAAGAAAAAGATTCTCTAAGTAAAGCTTATTACTATTCTTTCATTATGGAAAATAGATAATAAAACCATTACCGAACAGATCTGTCCTGACTCTTTTTCTAATCCACTTCATTTTTCTTGAAACTGCTTTCTCTGGCCCTTTCTGCACAATGAATAGAGGGAGGAAAAAAAAGTGGTGATGTTTTTATTTTTTTCTCTCCCCCAAAATAAATGTCTCTAATAAGATGACTGTTCCCTTATGCCTGAGAATGCAACTTCTTTCCTTCAGGAGCTATTGTGAGTAGGAATTCTTCGTATAGTCCTTAAGTAGTATAGTTTATCTGCTAAAAGGACATGGCTTGCTTCCTCACTTCAAGCCTGGCTAGTTATTATTGCTAGTGGGTGGTAAAAACCAAGACTCTTTCTTATTTCTCGATAATTCACTTCACTCCTCCAACACCTCTACTCTAGACCATTGCAAAAGTCAGAAAAGAGAGCAAAATGTTTTTCAGAAAAAAAGATATCCATAGACTACACCACATAATCTATAATATTCTGTTATATATCCTCAACATATCCTGTTATAATCATCTTCATGTATTCTGTTAAGCAGACAAAATATTCCTAGCTCTAAAACCATGATCTAGAAAGGAGAGAGTGTAAAGGAGAAATAGCACGTGAAAATAATTATTTAGATAAATTGAAAAGGAATTAAATTTTACAGCCTTTTTTAATTTCTGTGTATCACCCTATCCTCCTCCTTACTGCATTGATTATGCTGCAGCTGTACCTTCTTAACACTTTATGGTGATTTTACCCCATCAGCCTTATACCTGTGTAGACTTAACCAGGAAACATTTTAATTACAGTCTCTCTGAGGAAATCAGTTAAATTACAGTTATATAGTTGGACATTTCTATAACCAGAAGAAATTCCTTGGGCACATCTCCTCAAAATTAGCATTTACTAACGTCAAAAAAACCTCCAACAAAGCAAAACCCCTCTGTACTTCTTGCTTAAGCACTCCTGTTCTTCCCAGTCTGACACCAGAGTGGTCCATAGATCCTCTCCACCTCATTTGTCATAGTCGGCTCAGTTCCCTGGGGCTGGATCCGAGAGGATGTGTGACTGTGCAAGCTCACAAACAGCTTCAGGAAGCAGTCCTGCACTATGTACCGTTTCTTAATTCATGCATAGTTATTATCTTAATTGATATCTTGGTAATTAAAATCCTGCATGATCAATTTTCTGGCGTTCTTGAAGGCCTCTGTAATTTAAAAAAGCATTTCTCAGCCCCCTAACTCCACATTGATGTTGACTGTTCCAAGAATCATCAAGCTCCCTCCTCCACTTTCAAGTTCTACAGAGACTGTCTTTGGCCATGTCAGCCAATATATTTTCTAAGATTACTCACTACAAATTTAATAACATCCACCAATATTGTCTAGTCTCTGCTTGATTCTGCTTACTCTTCACTAAATACAGTATTAAGTCCCCATTCATTTTCTTTGCTCAGTTTTGCCTCTGTTATTACAGTAATAATACAATCATTATCTCTGAAACAATTCCACTACAGTCAATAATCTTAAACTCAAGCCCTACTTTCCCCAAAATCTATAGATCAACACCCATTTTAAGAACTCAAGATAGTTGAATATTGCTTACTCTTGAGGACATATTCACACCTCTATATAGTGCCATAACCACACTGATGAATAGAGACTCATTCATATAATATTTGAATTTCACCAAAGTCTCTACATCTAATCAATAGAAACCATGCAATGTCTCTAAAAAGTAATCTAATGTAGAGGACCACATATGAAATTACTTCAAGCTTTCCAGCTGGAGAACATGGGCAGATCAAACAGGACAAGCAGTGCTTATGGTAGAACATGTGTGTTCCGTCTTTATTTAAATGAATAAACATTTCTGCCCTTTGAAGCTAATAAGAACTTCGTCCGTTCTCTCCTCTATTCCTCCATTTATTCTGCCTAAAGAGAGCAGACGAGGTCAGATGTCCTGGGCAGTCCTTACCACACCACACAGATCTTTTAAAAGGACTGCAGCTCTTTAATAATCCGAGTAGTTGAACCAAGTGCTGTTGCAAGTGTCACAAATTCACTTTATATTGTTACAGCAATTGTAAAAGCAGAAAGCCTCTGAGTATATTTAGATTTCTATTTTCTTAATCTAGAGGTGTGTGGGGGGGTAGCTTAGAATTGTACAGGGCAAAGAAATATTCCATGATAAGTGTTTGTATAGTGTCCCATGCAATGGGTTTCTCTGTGTGCCGAAGAAATAAAATATTAATAAGCAAATTGTTATTCCAGACTTCTGCTTCTGAATTTGTCACAACTACCAGCAACTAATCCCATTCAATACCAGCAAAAAAACCCACATATTTACCTTTTTCTTATTTTCTAATCAAAGGTCTGAACTTCAAGTATCTCTGACCTTTTTTTTATTAAATTACTGATATCAATATGTAAAGCTACAGAATAACTCTAATTGTCCCAACTGTCATGCCGTTAGCCTCAGTCACAGAGCGAAAGTTATATTTTCGGTACACCCTTGTTCAGAGCCTCACTTTCTGGTGAAGGGCTTCTGATCTTGATTTGATTGAAGTCAAATGACAAAACTCTCTCTGAATTCAGTGATCCATGACTAAGTCTTAATCATTCTCCTAGAATACCAGGCAGTATTTCTCCCCTTCCACCCCCAGTGCTCTTGCGCTTGGGTCATTAGAGTCTCAGCTGGTGAAAATTAACCAGTACAGCTGTATGGACTGTTGTGGACCAATTCACACTATCTGAAAGTTGGGCCTGGAGGCAGTGTCATCCCTCTTTAAATTAAAAAAAAAAAAGTCAGCAACAAAAAGACTAGAACATTCACTCCATAATTAAGTGGCCACATTCCTAATCGGATTTTCCCATGAACATACTTCAATGCACCCGTGCACACTGCAGAGGAAAAGCTAGCAGCTGGAGTACCTGCTGTTGAGACGTTTCAAAGGTCCCCCAGAGAATTAGGTGTTGACATGAAGCTGCATGAGCATTTTTGTCACTAAATTCAATACACCAACAATTTTCAGCACTATTTGTATGTTGGCTAAGTCTGTATTAAGAAATCACCACAGGGCCTATGTTTGTTCTCCTGAAGAAATAGGAAAGCACAATTATGACAAATTTGTGATTAAAACCATAGACCATTGTACCCTTCATGCTACTGAATGTTAATAGTTCCTTGCAAAATGGCATAGTTGAGAAATCTTTCCCCCACTATCACATAGCTGCAAGACCCCTGTGTTGAGCACTACACAAGCAGACCAACACACAGAACATCGCATTTCCCACCCAGCACACATCACACAGGTCCTTCACTCATTGATCTGCACCTGGCTCTGTTTTCTGTTTCCCCTCCTTGTATTCAAGAACAAGATCATGCAGCAGAACTTCTCCCCCTTATGAAAGTTTCACACTGGTGTTCATATCTCCTCTTGTCGCCTACTTGTACTAGTTCTTCTGGCACTCTTCCACCTCTCAGCTCAGACAGCAGCTCAGACACTTCTTGCTTGAGCCTGAACATGCCCCACAAATGAAACTCTTGGCTGATCTTTCTGTCCCACCGCACCTACTCAGCTTCCAGCTCGAACTGCAGCCACGCGAATAAGGCATAATCCTTATTCAGCTATACTGATTAAGGCTTCTCTTGCCTCTTCAGCCTTCAAAAGCAGAGAAATACGCACTGTGTCACGGTTTAAAGATGGGCTGGCTACTAAACAGACAACACATGCTCTTTGTTAACGCCATCCATCCCCANAAAATTGGTTCTGTTCTAGCCCAAACCAGGACAAGTTGTTACACTGATAAGCAATGTTATTTAGAAGTACCAGGAAAAAAATATACAAACTCATGTAATGAACCTGTTGGGTCATTTATTACGAGTTCTGCCAGGGGGTGAAGTGTCCAGTCAATGGAGCACCAACAGGCTAGCTCAGCATTCACTTGTGAGAGTTATTCCATAACAGTCAGGAAACTCATGTATGCAGATGACAGCAAAAATAGAGAGTTTCAAGCATCAGAAATGGGGTCAGATAGCCAGTCTCCCAAAGATCATTATGTTTAAGTGAGGCCTTTGCTTTAAAAAGACCTAGAAAATTCCATGTGTGTCTGTAGTGTTCACCCTCTATCCACCTCTCGTCAGTTCCCAGAATAAGAGCCTATGTAACTGGTTTTGGATCACCTACAGAACTGGCCTCCACTCTTGTTGCACAGGGCCCCTGTTCCCACACACTTGGTAGGACACATGGCAGCACTGATTGCTGAGGTCAGCTAGAGGAGAAGAAATTTGGCGCAGCAACTGTATGCAGCCACAGAAAGGTTCTTGCATCTATTTACCCTCTTGCATTTTGTGAAGTGCAAATGCTAAGCAGCACCCTCATTCCTCACTTCAGCTGTAAGGATAAAAGTAGACTGTCTAAGAGAAGTAACTGACCATTTGCTGTCCCCGTGCTTTCCAATTCAGCATTGCTGTCTCATCTCCATAGTTCACTGTGGGGTTAAGGTAGCACTTAAAGGCAAGTTACACATTACCAACATGAAGCGTTAAAGAGTAACAGCTAATTTTGACATGGTAAAATGTGGCCTGGAACACTCACAGTAATACAAGGGGACAGAAATGAAGGGTGGAAAGGTATCTCAGAACGTCCTGCTGTCCAGCTTACACACAAGGATGAGATCGAGGCACTACANACTGTGGGGTTAAGGTAGCACTTAAAGGCAAGTTACACATTACCAACATGAAGCGTTAAAGAGTAACAGCTAATTTTGACATGGTAAAATGTGGCCTGGAACACTCACAGTAATACAAGGGGACAGAAATGAAGGGTGGAAAGGTATCTCAGAACATCCTGCTGTCCAGACTTACACACAAGGATGAGATTGAGGCACTACGTTTCTTTAATGTATCAAGATTTCCAGTGAAGAGGAGCCCATCACTTAGTTATTGCTGCACATAACTTCTAAACCCCACTTCTTTTTTAAGAGGTGGTAGTGTTAAAAGCTCTTCTAATAAATAGCTCACTTCTGTCAAAGTAGCATTTCCTACATCTACATAGCACTATTCAAGGTGTGTTACCCTAATTTACAAACCAAGTTCCTTTATTTCATCCACAGAAGAAAAAAAGCATGCAGCAGCAGTGTAACATGTTAAGATATCATCATCTTTCTTATCTTCAGTAACTTCTCATGTGAAGGGGTGAGGGGCATATTTGCTTGAACAAATCCCTCAAGAAGAGTATTGCATGGGCCAGCTCATTTCTCTCATGAATAGAGGTAGCTGGTGCCATCAGTATTACATTATTAACAGGAGCATTGCTTTCAATTAAAGGAAAAAGGGGTTTTATGAGAAAGTCGTAATATTTCAGAAGGGAAAGAAAGACCAAGCTTTTAATGCCCATTAAAAACCACTTGCTTGTCTAATCTCTTTCTTTTTTAGCTGGCAATAAGTCTTTGCAGTCAAGTTCAGGAAGATTATATTTATATCTTAGTTTAAAAATATATTAAAAAACAGCCAAAATATCAGAGGAATTCAAGGCAGAGAAACACCTTGCAACTATTTGGTTTGGAGACATTAGATCTGCGGACATGGCATTTCCCACCACTAGTCTTTTGCTTCTGAAAGTCATTCTTGGATTTCAAATATTTCCATTTAAAGATAAAAGATACTTCTACACAAAAACAAGCAGGCACTTACCAGTACAAGACAAGGCCTTTCCCACAAGCTTGTGATTTCCATTTCAGTGTTGTGTTAGAAGACTTGCCTCCAAAGCGATCATTAGGGACTTAAAACCCCATATACCAGGTTGCCAATTGTGTATAAAGCAGACCATATATGTAATTTGCGTATCATCAGTAAAGAATGATTTTTGTTTCACTAAACTAGAAATAAAATTTGACTGCAGGTGAAATTCAGACTTTTACCACACCAATCACAGACTTTAAACTTTTTGGAAGGATCCTAATTCTGTCTCATTTAAAGAATTTCTGAAAGGTGCCAAGTACCCGTGTTCTCACTTGCAAGGAGAAATGCTTGTAAGCTAAGGTGAACTTATCATCAACTCTGGTATGGAAATGACGACTCTTCTCATGGCGGAAACGATGTTTTTATCCCGTGTTTGTACAGCACCTCACACAACAGTCATGCTCTGCACCTGGTTCCTCTAAGCACCTGCTGTACAATACATGCATAGATTCGAGCTACATTTCTTCCTCATGTATCACACAGATCTGCTGTTTCTTGCAAAACAGGGACAAGTTTTTCTGTGATTCTGGAATGTTCATCTCTACAGGAATCTAGTTTTACCACAGACATTTCCGCAGTTTGAAAAATGAGACAGGTGGTCAGAAGATGTGGTGATATTTTAAGAAGGAATATGAAAAAGTGTTGAAGATAAAGAGCAGTTATTCTACAAGACCTTACTAGCCTGCACTAGGTCTGACTGGAATGGACTTAAGCTTACTCATAGCGGCCTGTGTGGTGCTGTGTTTTGAATTTGTAGCCAAACAAGTGTTCGTAATACACTAGCGCTTTAGCTGTGGCTCAAAAGTGCTTGCACAGTGGCAAGAACTTTGTTTCCCAATCTGCCTTCTCAGAAAGCAGGTTAGGAGCGGGCAAAATGTTTGGAGGGAATGCAGCCAGGACTGCTTGTCTAGTGGGATATTCCATACCATACAACACCGCGCTCAGCTGGGTTCCCAAGTTGTCATAGCTTGGAGACCAGCTAGATATTGGTCTGCTTGTGGTGAGTGATTTCTTTTGCATCACTTGGGGTTCCTTCCCATCCCCCCTCACTAAATAAACTGTTTTTGTCTTGACCCGTGAGGGCTTTTTTCCCCTCACTTTTGCCTTTCCAATTCTCTCCCCCATCCTGCTGCAGGGGAGCTGGGGAGGCAAGACACTGGTTGGGGACTTAACCTGTCAGCTGGTGTCAACACACAACAGTCTTTTTTGACACCCAACATGGGGTTGAAGATAACTATAGATTTGACCAGAAATGCTAGACTGAATTTACGGTTGTTATACCTGTTTAGCTGTTGCTTGGCAAGTTGCTGCTTGCTATTGCTGGTCACAGCGCTGACATTCTTGTTCTTGACACTGGTTTATTTGTTCCCTTACCTACTCCCTTTCTTCTCCCTACATCAAATTTCAGGACTCATTAACAGCTGCTTTTGGCTTTTGCAGTGTGACTGATGCTACATGGAGTAAGTGGGTAGCACAGATCATGCGATGGGTTCGACTGGGGAACCCTAACCACCCAGAAATCTTAGAAGAGATCATGGACTGATCAGAAGGCAGAGATTTCAGAGAACCACCTAAGGAGGTCTACTTATGCCAAAAAGGCCATACTGTATAATAAATTGCTAGGAAATGGGGATCAATATGTTCTGTTTACTGATGTGTCCCATCATATTTTGGAAAACCATCAGAAGTGGAAAACTGTCCTATAGAGTCCCACACGACATATCTCAAAAACTGTTGGAGGAAAAGACAGATTGAGTCAGTTTGCAGAAATGAAAGCTATCCCATAGGCTCCAGATATCGCTGAATGAGAAAAGTGGCCAGTATTCTACCTCTATACTTATTCCTGGATAGTGGCAAATGGTTGCAGGGGTGGCTACAGCGACAGAAACTCATCAAAAGGCATCGTAGAGGTAAACCCATCTGGGCTGCTGCACTGTGGCAAGACATTACTGCGAAGGTACAGGACCTTATTGTAAAGGTACTTCATGGAGATTCTCACATGCCCAAGAACCATGCCAGTGAAGAATGTCAAAACCATGAGCAGGTAGACAAGGCTGCAGAAATGAAAATGACACTTCCACTATTTGAAAAATAGAAGACAAACAGTCAACAAAGATGATGATGCTGTTTTGAGAAGGGATATGCACAAGCGTTTTGCATAAGAAACAGCTGTTCTACAAGACATTGCTAGTTACATGCCAGTTGTCTAGAGAAAGCATAACAAGGAACAACAATAATTTTGCAGCATGGTAGCAGGGAGTTAGAAAAACCCTGCTTACAGGGACTGCCTGAACTATTCCCCTCAAATCAAAAGAAAAAAGAAAAATCGTACCTCAGCTTCACACAGGAAAGTATTGAGGACTGAAGTCTTTTGGGAGTCAGGGGCTATATCTACAATGAAATAGTAAGAGTGACCGAGGCATTAGAAGAGCCAGCTCAGGGACAACTGCTGCTCAGGACTGGGCTGTTTTGCTCTCAGCCTCATCTCTGACAAACCTTCCCAGTTTACTATAGGAGACCTTGAGGTAAGCGCACTTGAGCTCTCCTTCTCAAGAACACTTCAGAAACCCTATGCTGAGTAAACACTTGCACATGATCAATATGAATGTTTGTTGAATTGGGACTCGAGAATGCAGACTCTCCAAGTGCGGTCAATGTTAGCAGCACATAACTGGCAGGCTGAGTTCTGTGCTTAATTCTGAAGCTTCCAGTTTAAGGGAAAGTCTGAATACCCAAGAAAATCACTTTGTCCAATTAGATGGTGAAGTTCAATTTGGGTGTCATTTAATATTAATGTTTTATATTCCTACATACATTGTGTTGATGTATTAGCTATTTATCGCACTACTCACACAACGGTGCTCTTTGTTCGTTCTTCTTGTGTTCCTATTTCTGTATGTAGCCTATTAATTAAAAGTACCAATTGTGGTTTTCCTCTGGTTAGATGAGGCTGATCTTTTTGAACCAAAGTACGATTAACACATTCTCTTGTGTTCCTCCATGGGCCAGGACAGAGGTCTTGTTTCTCCATAGACAATTTTATTGTCAGACAAGCATAATCCCTTAAAGCAAGCATCAAGGTAGTAACAGAATGCTCTGTCAGTTTTTCTTTTGAACTAAATTATGATTAATAAAGTTTTAGAGATCACCAGACCTGAAACTAAAACCACACTAATTATTTAGAAATAATTCCTGGCAGTATTGAAGAGATGCTGCTGTAGATGAGATGCAGTTTCCTTCAGAAACACAGGGACTGGATGGAGGAAAAATTATGAATTCTTGAATTGTAAGGGACATATTTGCAGCTGGAGTTCATATGCCTGAACTTCATATGCAGATTAATCTGAAATAGTCTAATAGCAAATGGCTTTAAAAGAAAAAAAGTGATCGACAACATCCTACAACTTCTTTTCCAAAATTATTTAAACATTTAGTTACTATCTGTCAGTGAGGGAATTTCTATCTTCTGATTCGTGTGTTCCAATGTTCAATTATTTAATTTATTAAAAGTATCCATTAGTGCTGCAGAGACGATCAAGCTAAGACAGTGTAAATAGTCACACATATTACAGAGCTCAATTTCAGCTAGCTGTAGATAGTTCTGGATTTGGTATATTTGAATCAACTACTAATCTACAGAAGCATTGCTGCTGGTGGGGGTAATAGAGAAAAAATAATCCACCAGTCTGAACCTCAGATGCCAGGATATAGCTACAAGGTTAATCAATATTTTAAATTGTATGTACACATTGATTTTGCTTGAGTAGTATGTAGACTCAATATAGAAATTATTGCGATAATGCACAAACCCTTAAAATGAGGCTTTTTGCAGCCACTTTTCATACTGAAACTGTGTTTTAAAATTCTTCAGTGTATAACCAGAAGTTTAAACACAAAATAAACAAAATAACCCTTTCCTTCTTTTCATCCCCCTACGTCTTCCTTTCTCTTTAGCTACAGTTCTCAAAATATAACAATTTTTGCCAGCTCTGCAAATTCAGGTGAGTAGCACCAATATGCAGGAGGAAAGGCAAGGAAGGCACATTGCATATACAGCTATTGTTAAACAAATAATGAACACTGTTCGTTTCAGCTTCATTCAAAACACAGAAAAACTCACTGGCCCTTGCAAATGGAAATGAATAGAAATGAAAGGGATTTTGTATTTTATAATAGTTTTGGGGTTTCTGCCAGCATGCAGATTCCCAAAGTAAATGTACGTCATAAAAATGTTACTTTCTTTTTCACCTCAGATTACCCACAGTAGAAATATGACTTTTGTGTTTCATACTGTGCAGCTTCTCAGATAGGATGATTATTGTTAATGCTACATACAAAAAGATGCTACCTCTTGCTGAAACTCTGCAAGGAAACTTGCCTTCTTGTAAGAGGTATCTATGTGGAAACTAGTGTTGAAGTACCCACCCTACGTGCTATGATTCGTCTTTAGCAAAGATATCTGACTGTAAAGATACCCAAAGTTGATCACATTTAGTTCAGCCATACCACAAGCTTGATAGGTTCTCATTTTGGTACTATCAGTGTGATTTAGTTGCAAAAAAAGAATTTGGTGATCCTTTGTCTGAGAAGATGTTATTACTGTAAAGAAACATACTGTGGTACAAAGCTGTAACACACATGCAGTCCACCTACAGTTCAGAGAAACCCTATATTTGTAAATTAGGCCAACAACTGACAAAAGGAAAAGTGCGTCCATTCAAACAGAGTCCAGACGAAGCAGTTAAACTGTCAGCCTGGACCTTGGGGAAATAGGTTCAACCCTGTACTTCACCACAAGCTTGTGTATGGTAGGCAAATCACTTACCCTTATGAAAGAGAGACTTCAGTGAAGAGAAGGATTTGAAACCTTTAGCTGGCATCCTGAACCGTCTTCTCCTCCTCTTCTCTGGTCCCCTCCCACAGCCACAGTGGTTACCCAGTGGTTAAGAACACTCAACCGGGAGCAGGGAGATGGGGAGTCCAGTTCTTACTCATAAAAATGTTTCTGAATACTGTATTAGCCACAACAGAGAGAAATTGCAATGCACACCTAATCAATTAACCAGTGTGGTACTCCTTCTCTTCCCCTCTCCCCAACAATGAAACATTTTCGATAGGAGAAATGGATAGTTCCCCAAAGCAAAACAATTTGGATTTTTGTAGCTAAGTCAGTCTCCTGGGAGATGAGGTTTTGAATCCTCTCCAGTACAGAAGTTAAATCTCTCTGTTGCTACTTACAAACACTGAACTGAATGGGAAAGAGGATCCTTTCACCACCACCACCACCACCACCACTTCCTCTCTCTGTTTTGTCCTCTTCCATCAGCAATGTAAGTGAGAAGCGGAAACCACGCTCCTTGGACAGAGGAAGGACAGAGGACAAGCAGAAGAGGAGAAGCTCCAGGCAGCAAGCATTCCAAATCTGAGACTCCATCAAAGTTTTCAGGCACAATAATTACCCATGTGCTGCTTGTTGCTACCTGTGAGCAGCTCACTTCTGCATATACTTAGGGGTTTTCTGATCCCATTAGAAGGGCCTAACTTACCACGTGCCTTGTACAGGATGTATACTCCTAACAGATTTCTGGTATCCATTGTAGGTACCCAACATCTAAAATCAAGGCATTCTGCTTCTTCCTGCTTCAAAGCGTCATCCTGCTTCAAAGCACCTAAATATTCTGCTGGTCCTAACATTTCTTATTAGAGTTCTAATCCCTGCTCACCTTCTCCTACATTCATAGACAGTGTCACAACTTGCTATATGTTACTCTGTTAGTGTCATACTAGTGAACGCACAGAAACATATTAAAGACTATGAGGTATTTAGGCACTGTAGTAACACAGGACGCACAAATTCTTCATAAGGAGTGAGAATGGAAAACAGGGCAAACTCTACGCCTTCAAGATTTTATCTAGTACAAAGTTAATTTGGGCAGACAGTCTGACTCATGTGACTTTGAGCAACACTTTAGAGACACTTATTCAGGAAAAGACACTTAGCCAAAACAAAATCAGTACCAGAAACCAACTTGGTTTGCAGCATGACCTGTTTTTATGCATGGCTAGTTTATTTGGAATTTCTCTCCTCTCATTTCTCTCATCAAGAAAACATAGCCAATGACGGTAAGAAACTTTGGCCTGTACTTCTGGGACGCGTCTGAACTGTGCTTGCAGTAACTCGAGGGGAGGCTTCAAAACTGTCTGCGTGAATCATGAGGGAACAGGTCACCTGGGCCACAGCTCTTTCCTCGTCACGTACCTTAGGATAGCCTTATGAAGCCAGAGGAGTCAGTTACAAAAAAGTATCCTGCACTGGAAATTTAAGCTGGATTTAAGTTGCTGTGCACTGCTGAAGCAGCACAAAGCTGCCTTTAGAGATTTGTGAATGCAGCTTCTTATTGCTACACCTCAGCTTTCAATAAATTCTCCTCTAGGGAACATACGCTTTCCTTCTACGGTTTCTATTGTTTGGAAAATCGTTTGCTATCTATGCCACATCATTTATTAGCGTCTTGCTCTCCCTTTCTCTTATTAAATTAGCAAATGCATCTCACTGAATAAGGTGAAGAGAGCAAGTTACTCCCTGTGAGTAGCACACAAGGAGCACAAACTCAAGCCTACACTTCCCAAGAGGACCCTTTGTGCTCTCTGGCACATTAAAGAATGAATCCTCACAAGCACTTGGGCATGAAGGCCAGCTGGTACCGCTTAGTCCCTACTTAAATCCAGTGCCCAAGGGTTACAGAGACCTCATATGTATTGGGGGAATTTCTAGCAGCACTTGGTTTTAGCGCTTTTAATTCAGTTCAGTGGTAACCTAGCAGATACAGGCTAAGGATGAAGTTTTTATTAATGCAAAATATACAAAGTTCCCTTTTTGTTTTTACTCTTTCCCCTCTCCCTGAAAAAAAAACCAAACTTGTTAATATGCAGTATCACAGCATTAATGATTAATTAAAAAAGACTACTCCTTTATGTGATTCTGGGGTTAGTCTGTTTGCTTTTAAATCAGTAAATTAAGATGGCAAGGTAGTTCTTACAGGAGGTCTTTAATATGGACACAATTGTATTCTTCCTTTTATTTTACTCCTACAGCTGTTCTTTTTGCCTTATTAAAGTTTTCCTCACTTTTGATTTAAGTCAAACTCTAGCTTTTACTTTATGGTATTGAGGTGTTTTGATTAGATCCTCAGCCGGTAAAAGTTAACATAATTCTATAAATTTATGGGCTTCTCTAGATTTAGCTCCACTATCTCTGCCTTTGTATGTTATACTCCAGACAAAACCAAACCTGTTGCACTAAGTTCACTTTATCAGACAAATAAATTGTCCGTGTCATGTTTTATACTGAAAGCAGATGTTTCCTAAAAGAAATATTCTTTAAAATGAAGGGGTTAAAAATGACCTAATGTACTGCAGCAAAATACTGAAGGCAATCAGTAAGACTGTTATTATTTCTTGAGACGGATGGAAATCTGCTATTTTCTACCTTCCCTTCCAATATACTGAAAAATAATGATGTGATTTAAGAACATAAAGCTTGCAGCTCAATTGTGGCAATTTATGTTCCTGTAAACTTGATATAAGCCTGAGCAGTCTAATTTTTTTACTACATATTGTAAAGGATGGTGTCTCAAAGGTCATAGCAATTTCCACAATTTTACTTCCAAATATCCTTTATAAGTTTTTCACAGAAGAGTGTTGAGATTTACCTCTGAAACAACCTACTCTCAAAACTTGAACTTTATATAAAGAATGGAAGGACTGCTCAATGAATGGGTTCTTTTCTGGGTAATATGATTGAAAGACAAACCTCACATCATAAGGAGGGATAATGTACCCATAAACACATTTCAATTCCAAAGTGGGAATGGTAAGCAACCTCTTGCTCTCACGTTTTCTCTCTCTTCACTGTTTTCAAATTCTGTTGAGGAGTGTATCTAATTCATTTTTCCAGCTTAGTGAGACTCGCCCCGAGACATTTCCTATTTGCTCTCTTGCTGTGAGTGGAGTCACATTCCCAGTGAGACGTCAGCTCAGTTCCAGTGATTATCTCTGCTGCGTGAGCATGCCTGGACCCAAGCAATGGCCTGAGAGGATGCCTGCTCTTGCTGAGAACATAGTTTAACAGTATGTTAATAAACACACAGTGAATGTGTTATGCAAACAAAGGCACATGGCCCCAAGGCAAATCCCTTTGCCCCCAGAGATGAAAAAAGAGTGACATGTTTGGGGAGAACAAGGGAATAGTACTACATTTAAGAAGCAGCCTCATTGTAAATGCATCTAGATTTGCAGTGAGGAGAGTTAACATGAAGACACGCTGTCTATCATTTTCTTTTGCTCTTCCTTTGAAGATCATTAGAGTTAGCATTAAGAGGAGTTACAGAGATTAAAGGTAGCTAGGTCTTGTTTCTCGATGAAACAGTTATCATCACAAACCAGGTTAAGTTCAACAGGCTATTAATTAAATTCCACCAAAGTCCTTAAAAAGTAGTTGATTTTAACCTTAAAACTTCACTGTTTGCCCATAACAGACTTTCTATTTATAGGGTAATATTAAAATGGAGCCTTCTAGTCACTGTGTTTAAAAGCCTTTTTCTAATCTGAGCTGTAACAAAGGATCAGCGCCTTCTTAAGTGCTCTACATCCCCACCCCAGAAGCCAACACTAAGCGTAGAAACTGGATGAGGTTCTTCAAACAAGCTAAAATGTCACAACTCTCCTCTTTTCTTCATCTCTCCTTATCCCCATGACAATTTTACACTCCAGCTACACAGACATTAGAAAGTCTCACATTTTAATATGTTGCTACAAGACAGAAAAATATTAATCTTAAAGGCACTAGAAAAAAAAACATGCAGGAGTGATAAGAAATATTCATTCACTAATTGAAGGCTGTTTCAAACTCAGAAAGAAAAAGCATAGGAAGGTTCAGTACTTACACATACTCTCCTCATTCTTGTTTTCATTAACATTTGTGTAATTAATTAGAGTCCTCAGGGAAAAAATAACCAACATTTTATACATTCCTTTAGTTCTGAAAAGTAATCAAGATCAATAATAGCCTCTCAGTTCTGAAGTTTAATGTAAGTTTGGGTGAATAAAGGAATCATAGTTGTTTTCTTTTAGCTTTTTACAAGAAAATTGAAAGAAAAAATAATAATATGTGGCTTTTGGGACCAGCAACATTTAAAAAATAGTATTCTATGTACTAGTAGCAAATAATACATTTAGGAGTCTAGAATGAATTGAACAACTCCTATTTTTCAGTTTAGAACTGTATCATTTACAAGCTAGTCAATTTGTATCAAATACAAGAAAAAATCCTGTACCATTCTAACATAATTTATAGCTCCATGAAGTAATTAGGAGGAGGGGTTTTTGTTGCCTTCTGTTTGCAACTTTAATCATATTCTGAGGACACAATTCTGCATAGAAGTGGTTGTAAATATGTCCATGCATTTCCAGCTCATGGAGGCAGTTATAATGCACATATTAAGGACAAGTTTTACAACCAAATGTGAGATGCAGAATGCTCTGATACTGATAAAGTTGCACATCTCTAAGGGTTGAATTAATCCCATCTAAATTTGGCTGTTCAGAAAACAGACCTAGGGTTCCTCTATAGCTAAAAGGAACAGTTAACTCCACTGGGGGATTCTTCCTATCTACTTCGGACATTAATGTTTGTCTACTAATGGGCTGTCTGACACACTCCACTGACTTTTAGAGCATGCCTAAACGGGATGCTTATATTAGATGTCTAATTTTCAGACAACTGAAGTTAGCAAGCCTAAACCCATGCTGCAGGCTGTCTGCATCGCAGTTAAAGTCGATTGCAAGGTTATTTTTTTATGAAAACCTGAGCTGGGAACTGACATGATCTGGGATACCACGAGGAGTTGGAGCCACAGCAGCAGAGGTTTCATTGTGAGTTGCTTGCCTGGGCACCTCCCCGGGGCGCACGGCCAGCCTGCTGGGGGACTGCAGCCACAGTCTCTGTCCTGACCTAACAGCTTGGGAGATTCAGGCTCTCTCCTCACCCTCTGCTGCCAGCTGATTCAGCACCATCCTTCTCACTGCTCCCTGTGATGAGACAGAATGCTAAACTTGCCCAGGGTGGTGTGTGGGTGGGAGGTGGGGGGTAGTGTAGGGAGGTAAGAGGAAGAGGGGAGGAATAGTTTTAAACTGTGCTTACTAGGGAATTGAGGCAGGTGAAGACCCAGCACAGGGAGGGTATGGGACCCCAGGGGCAGGAGTAAAGGAAAGAAAAGCAGGAAGGGGTAAAGAAGGAGTTCCTTGGCAACGCTGAGGCATTCAGCTGGTTTGGCTGCATGGTGTGAGCAAATCCAAATTCTCTGCTACCCTTCAAGCCCCACTATTGATATCAAGAAAACCTGGTTCAAAGGTAAACTCAAGTAAGTCTAAACAAAATGCAGTTAGTCCTACACAGTATAGGTAGATACCAAGAAGACAGATTTGATCTAAAGCGTACTGCTCTAACCCCATCTTTTCTCTCAGCAGCCTGACTGAGTAGTCAATTCACAGTTCTACCTTAGGAATGGGCTGGGGAGGGTAAGTTGAGGAAGATAAAGCTGCATTGAGCCCCGGGTATTGCAATGTACTCAGTATAGCTCTGAGGATGGAAATCAGGATGTTCCATCTCTTGATGATGGGAAGGAAAATAGTTAGGCACTGCAGCATTGAGTCAGCTAATTATCAAATCCCAGCTTATTCAGCCTCTTTGGTCTACTGGTAGCTAGGGACTATGGAAAAGAATGTCCTTCATGAACAGTGTACACAAGAAAGCAATGTGACAGATAGATAAATCCAGATACTTGAGCAAAGTATGTTTGCTGCCTGCAGGGCACAGTGACAAGGAGAAAATTATAGTCTGTATTGGATTTTGCTGGAACATAAAATGCACAGATTTTATGCCCTCATGTTCCAGTTTGCTCTGCTTGACTGACAAGGCACACAGATGCATTGGTATCAATTTACACATCTTTTTGCATAGAGGGATCCAATACTGCATGGCACATGTTTCCTACCTAGGCATTTCCCAGCTACACCCACAGTGCTGTAGCCCAGCTAGCAATCACTGACTGACTGACGCTAAAAAGCTAGACTATGATCACTCCTTCCCCTTCATTGACACGCTGACACTTGCAGCAATAACCATTATCTGGCATTGTACAAAACCACAGTGCAAAAGACTAGGTATATGGCACTGCTGGTACAACTTACATCCAGTCTTTGAAACGTCCCCTCTTCCCTCTGATTTGAGGTAGGAAACAGGGCATTTCAGTGCTGGTTGAACAAAAGCTGAGAGTCTGTTATGAGCTGCAGGAAAGTCAGGGCATCACACTCACCACCTTGGCAAAGCAATAGTTAGTCAAAATATTGATGATAATAATAATGAACAGAGGAACAACTGCTAAGCAACCCCCCTTTTGCAATCCTCATCCCAGGATCCATGGGGACACATGGCCTCACTGGAGGCTCTATTGCATGACCTCCCTTAGCGTTACTGCTCTGGACCCACTACCTTCTGCTCCACAACGTGAACTTGAGGGGAAAGCATGGGGCAGTAGCTCAAAAACAGCCAAGGACAAATTCTTTAGTGACTGGTACTAGGAGTCTTACAGCCCCTGAAATCTCCTGCACATAGACCTCTTGAGTAGTTTTGGATAGTCTGAGGCAGGGAACAGTGTGCCCCATTATAAGTACTTGGCCCACCTTCCTGCTGTGTGACATGTTTGGCCATACTGTCTAGGACAATTCACATGAGAAACAGCATGAAGGTTATTCTCTGGCACCACTGCCAAGTTCTGTGTAGCTCAAATGACATTTTTCAAGGATGCTAGAGAGTGAGAAGAAGAAGTGCTTTCTCGGTTTGACCTGTCTCCTTGTCTTGTAATAATATATTAGTGATTATACATGGCACTTACATAACATCTTCCATCTGAACTACTTCACTACCCTGTGGAAAAAAAAAAAAAAAAAGGAATAGCCTCTGTCCCTGAATTAATAAGGGAGATGATATTAAGGCGATGTAAAGAAAGATGTGCTGACTGTGGTGATAGAGCATAGCTCATGAGTATGCCAGGCAACAGGACCCACAGCCAGCCCTGAACCTTAACTCTTCACTTCTCCCACCTCACCTTGTATTCACAATCCTCACAATCACTCTTTCCCCATCCCCTCTCTTCTCTTGGTTTCCCAGTAAAATCTTCCCATATTTATATTGTTATTAATTGTTACTAATTTCTCTAATGTTTTGTTCCTCAACCATAAAATACCCAGCTAGTATCTTCCAGAGATTATTTTTTTCAGCAGTCCTGTTTCTCTGACTGAGTAAACACATCAACCCTCCATTATGTTTTCTCCACAGGTTGGGGTACTCTGTTGCTCATGCTCAAGACAGAGAAACAAATGCCTACCAATGCACAAGGTGGCAGGGGCTGGATGTCTCTTCCCTCCTGACAGGACTTTCCTCACTTTGAGCTGCTTCAGAAGCACAGACACAACAAATAAGCATGGGGAGTAGCAAAAAAATACAAAAATTAGGAATTATTGACAATGCCCCAAACTGTGTCACTTTCTTGATAGACGTAACAGGAAAATCTTGCATCTGAAGAATGTTTTTGTTTGGTAGAACAACAGGATGACAGGAGGCCCAAGGTGCAAGTTCACAGGGCAGCCAAGAAAGCATTAGTTTCCCCACTAACACAGGACAACACGGGACACATTCCCAAGACATATGATCCAAGTCCAGTTGTACAATGGTCCTTCTAAGACTGTAGTCCACAAACCAAAGCATAAGAACATCTTATTACAAATCCCACTAGAATGACAGTCCAAACATGCAGTAACTTGGGTGCCTGTAGTCTGAATATTACTGTAAGTAGCCAGATAATTTGGCTTCTTACCAGATGTAGTGAAAGCTCTAAGAATTTCAGGCTTCATTTTCTTATACTGGAAAAAAGAAGAATCAGGACACACACTCCAGAGGGCTCAGGGTACATACAGATAAATTTGTGTCCTGGTTTGGACTAGGACAGAACCAATATTCTTTTAGTAACTTTACTTTTTAGTTAAGTCTCTTCTAAGAAGCTGCACTCTCTGAAATGCACTGCATGCTTTTCCAGACGGTGTCTGCTTCTAGCAGCGATAAGGCTCGGGGTTTATAGTTAGTGCTGGAACATCAGTAGGAATGGTATGCAGTAAGGCTCTTGCTTATAGTTATCCCTACGGAGACAAAGATTGATGCTTGCTTCTGCTGACTTTCTTATGAGATGGAAATGAAAGAGCAGAGAAGTGGTCACACTTGCAATGCTGCGGTGGGGAGGAGCGGGTCAGACAGGTGACCCAAAACTGACCAAAGGGAGTATTCCATCCCATATGCATCATACTCGGTATAAAGCTGAGAGATCACAAGGGTCTCGCTTCTCTTCTTCT
>VZSC01012823.1:0-40006 GCA_013398225.1 Steatornis caripensis | reverse complement strand
CTGACTTCCTCTTTGTTGGGATGCCTCACTCCTGAACTTANAACCTGATGCCTGGATGCTCAGACAATTTCTCTGTGTTCTTCCCAGGCTACTTGTCCTTGCTTCCACCCTCCATAGGCTTCCTCTTTGTGTTCATCCAGGAGCTCCTTCTTCATCCATACAGACACCCTGGCATTTTTGCCTGACTTCCTCTTTGTTGGGATGCCTCACTCCTGAACTTAGAGGAGGTGATCCTTTAATATTAACCAGCTTTCTTGGTCTTCCCTTCCCTCCAGAGCTTTATCCCATGGGATTCTACTAAGCAGATGTCTGAACAGGCCAAAGTCTGCTCTCCTGAAGTCCAGGGTATTGACCTGGCTGTGCATCCTCCTCACAGCCCTAAGGATTTTGAATTCCACCATTTCATGGTCGCTGCACCCAAGGCTGCCCTCAAGCTTCACACTTCCCATCAGCCCCTACTTGTTGGTAAGAAGAAAGTCCAGCACAGGACCTCTCCTCATTGATGACCCTGTCACTTGGAGAAGGAAGTTATCATCAACACATTCCAGAAACCTACTGGATTGCTTGTGCCCTGCTGTGTTGTCCCTCCAGTGATATTGGGGTGATTGAAGTCACCCATGAGGACCAGGACTTGTGAATGTGAGGCCACTCCTATCTCTCTATAGAGGGCCTCATCCACTTGGTCTTCCTGGTTGAGTGGCCTTTAGCACATGTCCACCATAACATCACCTGTCTCTGCCCTGCCTTTAACCCTGATCCATAAGCTCTTGGTCAGCTCCTTATCCATCCCCAGACAGAGCTCCATGCACTCCAGCTGGTCATAAACATAGAGCGTGACACCCCCTCCTCATCTCCCCTGCCTGTCCTTCCTCAACAGCCTATATCCTTCAATTCCAACACCCAGTCATAGGAGCCACTCCAATATGTCTCCATGATGCCAATAAGATCATAGATCTGCAGGCATGAGCTCATCTCCTCTGGTTTATTCCCTAGGCTAAGTGGGTTTGCATAGAGGCATTTAAGTTGAGCCACTGATGAAGGTGATTGATTTACTGGCTGGAGTGGCTGGAATTCCATTGTGCTGCAATTCAGGTGCTCTCCTGCTGACCTGTGATCCTTCACCAAGCTCTAGGCATCTATTGATAGCACTGGAATCAAACTGGTAGAAGTGGGATGGACCGAGGTTCCCCTCAGTCCCTTTAGTTTAAAGCCCTCCTTGCCAGCTTTGCAAGCCTATGGCCAAAGGTGCTCTTCCCCTTCTCTGACAGATGGACCCCATCAGTTCCTAGTAGACCAGGCTTCTCAAAGTGAGTCTCACGGTCTAAGTAGCTGAATCCTTCACTGTGGCACCAGTCCTGTAACCATTTGTTGATTTGCCAGATTTGACTGGCCCTTTCAAACCCCTTTCCTTTAACCAGGAGGACTGATGAAAAGACTGCCTGTGCTCCAGAGTTCCTTAGTGCTGTTCTAAGGGCTCTGTAACCCTTCCTGATAGTTCTCAGACTGCTCCTGGCTGTACCACTGGTGCCCAGGTGAAACAAGAGTCGCAGACAGTAGTCAGTGGACTGCAGTATCTCAGTGACATCCCTGATACAAGCCCCCAGTAAGCAGCACACCTCTCTAGAGAGTGTGTCATGTCAGCAAATGAGTGCCTCCATACCCCTCAGAAGAGGGTCAGCTACTACTGTCACCTGTTGGTTTTTCTTAGTTGCACTGGTTGTTGTATGGGGAGCAGATTGGGCTGCCTTGCTCAGCTCCAGTGTCTCTCCTGATGTGATGGGTCTTTCCTCTTCAGTTTGCAGAGCGGTGAAGCAGTTCTGCAAGAGCACCTCAGACTTCAGGGGAAGTCTCTTTGTCCTGCTGGTCCTTCCCATTGCATTCTTCTGCATTATTACTGGCTCCCCTCCCTTCTTTGTGTGCTGCTGGGGGAGTTTATGGCTGTTTGGCCCATGGGTGGTGGGTCCACTTCAGACTGTGCTTGGAAACAGCTATATAACTCCTCAGCCTCCCTGATGTTACTCAGCCTTCTCACTGACTCCTGCAACTCAGCCACCTGTTGGAGGAGGTCTTCCACCTGGGCACAACTTTTGCCAGAAGATCTGCTGCCTGTTTGTCATGGTTTGAGCCCAGTCAGCAACAAAGAAAGAACCACATGGCCACTAACTCACTCCTCCCCCCACACCGGAGTGAGGAGGNGTAGAAGTGGGATGGACCGAGGTTCCCCTCAGTCCCTTTAGTTTAAAGCCCTCCTTGCCAGCTTTGCAAGCCTATGGCCAAAGGTGCTCTTCCCCTTCTCTGACAGATGGACCCCATCAGTTCCTAGTAGACCAGGCTTCTCAAAGTGAGTCTCACGGTCTAAGTAGCTGAATCCTTCACTGTGGCACCAGTCCTGTAACCATTTGTTGATTTGCCAGATTTGACTGGCCCTTTCAAACCCCTTTCCTTTAACCAGGAGGACTGATGAAAAGACTGCCTGTGCTCCAGAGTTCCTTAGTGCTGTTCTAAGGGCTCTGTAACCCTTCCTGATAGTTCTCAGACTGCTCCTGGCTGTACCACTGGTGCCCAGGTGAAACAAGAGTCGCAGACAGTAGTCAGTGGACTGCAGTATCTCAGTGACATCCCTGATACAAGCCCCCAGTAAGCAGCACACCTCTCTAGAGAGTGTGTCATGTCAGCAAATGAGTGCCTCCATACCCCTCAGAAGAGGGTCAGCTACTACTGTCACCTGTTGGTTTTTCTTAGTTGCACTGGTTGTTGTATGGGGAGCAGATTGGGCTGCCTTGCTCAGCTCCAGTGTCTCTCCTGATGTGATGGGTCTTTCCTCTTCAGTTTGCAGAGCGGTGAAGCAGTTCTGCAAGAGCACCTCAGACTTCAGGGGAAGTCTCTTTGTCCTGCTGGTCCTTCCCATTGCATTCTTCTGCATTATTACTGGCTCCCCTCCCTTCTTTGTGTGCTGCTGGGGGAGTTTATGGCTGTTTGGCCCATGGGTGGTGGGTCCACTTCAGACTGTGCTTGGAAACAGCTATATAACTCCTCAGCCTCCCTGATGTTACTCAGCCTTCTCACTGACTCCTGCAACTCAGCCACCTGTTGGAGGAGGTCTTCCACCTGGGCACAACTTTTGCCAGAAGATCTGCTGCCTGTTTGTCATGGTTTGAGCCCAGTCAGCAACAAAGAAAGAACCACATGGCCACTAACTCACTCCTACCCCCACACCGGAGTGAGGAGGAAATGTAACGAAACCTGGTGGGTCAAGACATGGACAGGGAGGGTTCACTCACCACTTATGGTCATGGGCAAAACCAGATTCATCTTGGGGAAAAAATTCAATTTTATCAGTTATCAATCAAAGCGGAGTAGGATAAGGAGACACAAAAAGCCAGATCTTAAAACACAAATAAATACTCTTGCCCACACCACTCCTCCCTCTTTCCTGGGCTCAAGTCCCCTCACTCCTGATGTCTCTCCTTCCTCCCCCCTCAGGGGCACAGGGGGACAGGGAATTCACCAAAATTGTCTTTGCGACTTCTTCCTCCTCAGGCAGTGAGGGCTCCTCACACGCTTTCCCTGCTCCAGCGTAGGGTCCCTCCCATGGCAGACAGTCCCTCATGAACCATCCCGATGTGAATCCTTCCTGTGTGGTGCAGTCCCTCAGGAACGGACCAACCCAGCGTGGGCTGCCCACAGAGCCATGGCCTTCTTCAGGAGGAGGCACCTCCCCTGGTGTCCTCCACAGGCTGCAGGTCCATCTCTGCCTTGCCATGGTGCTTCACAGGCTCCTCCACATGGAGGCATGGGCTGCAGGGGCAATATCCACTTCAATGGGCCTCCACCCCCCACCCCCTTCCTCACTGTCTCTGGGTATATATCTACGCACAAAGGTGTTTCTCTCACCTCCACCTCCTTCCTCTGCTGCAGGTCTCAATGGCTGTTTCTTTGTTCTGCCCCCTTCTTTGTCCTTTCCCCTTCTTAAATAGTTATCGAAGAGGCCCATCTATTGTCTCTAAACGGCCCAGACATAGCCCGAGGTAAGGCCAACTAGGAGCTGGGGAAGCTTTGAGCAGCTTCTTACAGGGCCCACCTGCCTGTGTAGCCCCCTCCCCACTACCAAAGCCCAGCCACACAGACCCAACACTTTGTACCTTCCCCAGGAGAAAGGTCTAGGCACTTCCTGCAGTCTGAGGTCTGCAATGCAGCTTCTCACTTCAGCAGCTTCATCTGGGTGGAGGTATCAGCCACCACTGGGGTAGATGGTGCAGACCCCGCAGACGGAGCTACAGCCTTTTCTCTCAGACGAGTGCCAACCATTCTGCCTTGAGGGTCAGGTAGGGTAAGTGCCCTTGACCTGTGCAGATGGTCACAGAACAGTTCCCGGTTGCTGAGCTGTGCATACTTCAAGTCTCCCACTCAGCCAGAGAAATGGCCTTCCTTCAAAGAGGCACCCTTTCTGCGCACCCTTCCACACAAACTGCCACGCCATGCCCTGGCTGATTTACCACATTCTGTTTGCCCACTCTGTTCCAGTGCTCCTTCTCACTAGTGCTTCCTAGGTTGCTTTTATCTTCATTAATGACATAGGCAGTGGGATTGAGTCCACCCTCAATAAATTTGCAAATGACACTGATACCAAAGACTTAAAAACTTAAAATTATTTGACTAGCAGTCAAAGGACAGGAAAAAATACTACTAGCAAACAAAGGATAGAAAAACAGACTACTAACAGAAAAATAGGCTTTGTAGATATAGGAACGGTACTGCTTGCTCAAGCCTAACAGACTCTGCAGAGATAGCGACAGTGCACCTGCATGGTCAAGGCCAACTACTTCGTAGAGATAGGGGAGGAATTTCTTACTGAGTTGCTCACAACTTAGTTCAATTCTAGGTCACTGAATAAACAGCAGGTAAGAGGCTATTTTCTAAAAGGCCACAACAGACCACCAGATACCACTAGAGACCCTTCCCCAGTTCAGTGCGCCTGTGCAGGGATAGTGTATTAGCATATGCATGATGTTTCTTCAAAATAGATGGGTATTTCTTAGAAGTAATATGAATATTCATTTCTTGAAATGTATATAATGAACTTGTCTTTGTTCTTCGGGGTGCATGTTAGAAGGAGAGATCCCACATTCACCTGGTGCTGTAATAACCCAATATGTCGGCTTTCTAAACTATCATTTAATTTGGAGAGTTTTCTTGGTTACGATTTTTGGTAACACCACCAAGCTGAGTGATGCAGTTTAGATGCCTGAGGGATGGGATGCCGTTCAGAGGAACCTGGACAAGCTCAATAAGTGGGCCCATATGAACTTCATGAGGTTCAACAAGGCCAAGTGCAAGATTCTGCACCTGCAACTCCCAGTACCCATACAGACTGGGAGATGAAGGGATTGAGAGCAACCCTGAGGAGAAGGACGTGGGGGTGGATGAAAAGCTAGATGTGAGCTGGCAATGTGCACTTGCAGCCCAGAAATCCAACCATATTCTGGGGTGCATCAAAAGAAGCATGTCCAGCAGGTCGAGGGAGAGGATTCTGCCCCTATACTCCTGTCTGGTGAGACCTCTCCTGGAGTGCTGCGTCCAGCTCTGGGGTCCTCAGTACAAGAAAGATGTGGATGTGTTGGAGTGCATACAGATGAGGGCCACTAAAATGATCAGAGGGTTGGAACACCTCTCCTATGGGGAAAAGTTGAGAGAGTTGGGATTGTTCAGCTTGGAGAAGGCTCCATGAAGACTTTATTGCAGCCTTTCAATATTTAAAGGGGCTTATAAGAAAGATGAGGACAGACTTTTTATTAGGGCCTGTAGCAATAGAACAAGGTGGGATTGTTTCAAACTAAAGAAGGGTAGATTCACACTAGGTATCAGCGAATACATTTTTTTGGTAAAACAGTGGAACAGGTTGCCCAGAGAGGTGGTAGATGGCCCATCCCTGGAAACATTCAAGGTGAGGTTGGACGGGGCTTTGAGTAACCTGGTCTAGTTGAAGACAGTCCTGCCCTGCAGGATGTTAGACTAGATGACCTTTAAACGTCCCTTCCAACCCAAACCATTCTATGATTCTATAGGTAATAAGTATGTATATGGGAGCAGAGGAAAGATTAAGATGAAAAATACTATCTGTGAGATGTTGTGAATTAAGAATGAAATAAATTGCTAAATAATTTGAGTCAAAATGTAACTGTCATGTTAGACAAGTTTACAACTAGATTAGGTAAGTATTTTGACATATAATGTAATAAAACTTCAATATAAACCTGATATAAATAGCTGATGAGAACTTCTTTCATACAAATTCGCATATTTAAACCCCATTTTTAACAACAAACAAACACAGAAGCAAGCATTCCACAGTAAAATAGTCTTCTTAAAGTTCAGGTATAATAGTAAAGAGTCAGATTGCTTAGTGGTGTAGAATGATTTCAGGTTTTAACACAATCTAGTTGTGCAAAAGGTTATTGGAAAGAATCCCAATGATTGTTACTGAGTGTGCTTTAATGAAGACTTCTCTTAATCTATCGAGTACTTCTCTCATCAGAAGTGTTATTTCAACACTTTATGACAGGTCTTCTCCTGTCTTGCTTTAAAATTCTACCACAGTGGCTTTAAAATACCTGAATAGTTTGAAGAGTTATTTGGGGAGGAAAGTTTATAAGCAGCAGCTTTTTGGTTAAAATTCTAAAAAAACCCTGAGTATTTCTTTTTCTGCTCAATTAAATATTTTTTTCCAGATAAACAACAACAAATTATTTAAAGTCAAGGAAAGAAAAATGTTAAATTCAGAGAAAATATAACATTTTCTCAAATGGAGGAAAAAAATTGTCAGAGAGAAACTATGCTGCAACTAAATTTTGTTGTAAAAGCTTTTCAGGACAAATATGTCATCTTACTATATCAAAGTACATCGATTTTGTCCTGTTCAATATATCTTCTCTTTGCAGTGGAGATCTGTCTAACTGTCCTTTGTTTGATTTGAGAAATTACAGGGCACATCTGTGGTGTGTTTTCAGAGGAATTTTGTTTGAAGAAGACATTTGTCAGCAATATATAATGATGGCTCAATTCCTTGTCATATCTTCTTACCATCTGTCACCGTTTAAGGCTGGGCTGGCTATTAAACTGAGGAAAGATGTTCTCTGTTAACCCTCTCCCTCCCCAGAAGGGGAAGGGAAAGAGAAAAGGGAAAGAAGCTTATGGGTTGAAAAAAATAAAACAACTTAAATGTAACAATAAAAAGGTATAATAATAATAATAATAGAAAAAATAATCAAGTATGTACAAATATATACAAAACTAATATTGAGCTCCCCTTGACGATGATCATGTCACCCAAGACGTTGCAGGGCAGGCCCCAGGAAAGTCCCAGATTGGACTCAGCAGCAGCCAGGAACTAGATTCAGGAACGCACGGATTGGGATTGAAGGCAGAAGAAAAGGACAGAGTCCTCCTTGGACACTAGCCATAGAACAAGAGAGCTTGACCCTCAAGACCCCTCAGCATTATACTGAGTATGACACTTATGGGATGGAATACTTTGTTTGGTCAGGTTTGGATGACATGTCCAGCCCACTCCTCCCTGCAGGAGGGTTGCAGATGTGACCCTTTTTCTGCTCTTTCATTTCTGGTGCATAAGAAAGTTAGCAGAATCAAGTTGCAACCTTGTTTTCCATAGGAATAAATAAAAGCAAGAGCCTTTCTGCACACCCTTTGTACCGTTACTCTGGCAATCACTGTAAACATGGAGCCTTATCACTGCTAGAAGCAGACACTGTCTGAAAAACACGCTGTTAATTTCAGAGAGTGCAGTTTCTTAGAAGAGACTTAACTGAAAAGTAAAATTACTAAAAAGAAAATTGGTTCTCTCCTAGCTCAGACCGGGGCACTACCAATAACTCTTAATGGGGAAAAAATTACAAGCTCCTTTTCTAGATGTGGGGGTGGGCATTTAGACAAGTATCAGCAACTCCTCAAGCTCTTAATGCAGAGAATTTTCATTTCAAGAGGCCATCGGGCTTCCCATGCCCCTTTACATATCATGTACAGTATCTGGTCTCAGCATGGAGAGTAAATATGAACAGTGTCAAGAAGAGATGGAGATTCTGTGGCGTGAATTGCAAGATCCTTTCTGAAATGTAAATGATTTTTTGGTGGCTTGAATTACAAGATTTTTGGGTTTGATGTCTGAAAGTCTCTTCTAGTTACTCGATACAAAATTCATTCAGTTCCCAAGCAAAGGGAAACAAGCATAGCAGAATGCTATAAACTGTGTTTGGCAACTTACGATGAGAGAAGCAGAGGGCATTTTTTGGCTCTCCTCATCAGGGCGTGCTGCGTCTTCAAAGGAACAGAGGTCTGGAAGAGTTCACCTGCTTCCTGACTCCAGTCACCTCCTCACCTCTTCCAGGAAGGCTTTCAGACCTGGATTTTCATCTTAGTCATGCCTCACACTGGCATCATATCCCGAGTTGCAGGCATTCTCTGCCAGACTTAAGAGATTCTTAGTGGTGAGTATATAGATGTAAACATTTTAAAAACCCAATGCAAATAGTGCTCAAAATTGTATATTGGTAGCAATTTTTAAAGCACAAGTTGAAGCAGTTGCTCACAGCAAAATGTAAAGGCACATCTTAAATGACAAGTTACATCAAAAGAGAAAGGCCTTTGTTTTAACCAACTTTTCGTAAGTCTAAACTGGGGACCTAGATAGTGCTGCCACTTGGGCATAATACAGACAGTTAATGCTGACAATTACTAGCAGAAATTAGGGCCAGAGATTTGAAACACATCACTGGGAAATCAGTGACCCTAATAATCCACATTGAGTCTGGTATCTAAGCCAGTTCCAACTAAAAAGTTTAAAAAGTCACAGACTGGAAATTAACAAATCCTTTTACTAACTTTTGAAGTGTCTAGGTTACTACTATTTTTTACGAAAACTTCTTTTCTGGTCTTTAAGGTTCACTCACTACACCTTTTCAGATTGTGCTCTGCACCTGCAAGGAACAGATACAACGGTTTTTTAACAGCCTGAGAGCTGGGACACTCCTGTAGTTAGCTATGTGTCTGCAAGCATGAGGCTTTTCAAGGAAAGTATCCCGTGTGTTAGAGGAGACTTGACAATGTTACCACTGCCCAGGGTATGTTCACATGCGAGCACTCTCATGCTAAAACTGTTCCCTTGGCCTGATCATAACAAAGGACGCTCAGCACCGTTGCTAATTCTTGTCAGTGTCTGTTAGGCGTTTCCACTGAACACATGAGCCTTCATGTCTCGATACCTCAGGTCTGTGATGTGACAATAATTGTTACCTTGTAAGGGAAGGTGAGTGGGCATGAGATGCAACTAATTAGGATGTATTCAGTACATGGAGAGTCTTTGATGAGTACAATGTCTAAAGAAGGGCATGGCATTATTATTAATTATAATTGCTACAACCTTTTGCTCACTGAGTCGTTATTTCCAGAACTTCCTATTCTTGTCAAATTGTCAACCAGGACTCCCAGAAAGGCATTTTTAGAGTGGTACACCACAGGAGAGCTGACAGGTGGTACTTCCTGCACACATGGCCTTCCAAACAAAGGATCAAGCCACAGGAACACATCACAGGAAAAACAGCAGCTCTTTCTTCAGTGGGATAAAATACTGTCATCAGTAACCCATTAGAAGATATGTAAGAGAGATAAGTTGGACTGAGAAACTCCTGACACAAGCTTTAGATATTATTGTGTCCCCATGCCTGGTATAATTGATGGAAGCATACAGTATAGTAAAACATACCAGAAAAGCAATTTATATCAAAACAAACAGAAGAGCAAATGACAGGACTCGAACATGTTAAAATACCTTAACTCAAACCTATCGAAACCTGGGGGACATTTGGATTTGGGGGTTTTGGATTTAAAATACAATCTCAAATTTACACAGGAAGGAGACTTTTTCTTACATTGTTATCATAAACCTTTCAAAAAAGAAAGTTTGTTCATACGTGTGTCAGCGTTCACTATTAGCCAAACACCAGACTCAAATTCTGGCATTAATTGTGCCCCACGTCAGACTGGCAAGTGCTATGCTATGTGTTATGCATTAAGAGGCGTACAATGCCTTCCTTTATATCCATCTTGCCATAGAGATGTGATATTAAACCCTGCACGCAGTGCCCTTTGTATCTCTCTGGCTCCCTCCCAGTGATTCCTAGTTGTTTCAAAGGCTTTGGATATAAGTGGGTGATGGAGAATGGTGTGGAGCTATAAAAGAAAGGGGAAGAGTTGTAGTGGATGATCAAATCCATTCATGTCCAATATTTGATTGCAGTTATCCTTCTTCAGTGTTACTAAAGGATTTTCCAGAAAACAGCAAAAAATAATTCTGGTAAGTGGCAAGTCTATCTACATAGACAAAAAAACAATATCCAGAGCAACTTGACATTTCTTCTGTTACCAGTTTTTTGCACTGAGCCTGAACTCTGTGTAATGAATTGGGACTGAGGAAAATTATTCCTGTCAGCATCAAATCTCCATCCCAGTAATACTTAGGTGGTCACCCAAATTAAAATGGCACTTGGTTCCAGTGTAGGATTCATTATCCTCTCACCCTGTTATCTCTCATAATCTCCAGCTGTTGCATACTGCACTTGGGAAGGATAAGAGCCAAGAGTAAGGATGTTTGTTAGGACTCAACAAACAGCTGCACCCTCCATCTTTTCCAGATGAACACAGGCCTTTTCCTTTGTACCACTGAAGCTTCACATGCTCTGTGCAAAGAAGTTGAGAGAACAGTCCATCCTTTCTTCCTATCTTCCTTCCTTCCTTCCTTCCTTCCTTCTGGGAATCCACAAGTTTTCCCTCTCATTTGGCATTAGACTTCCTCACATCTCATCCTTCTGCTGCTGGAATACTGGACTCAGTAAAGCACGCTGTTGGCTCCATAGCTCGACTACACACTGCTCATCATCCCTACATGGACATCTGGAATTGCATTTGCTGAGACTAGTGATGTCTGCAGTTTTGGAAAGCAATGCTTCAGAAGTTTCCCAGGCTGATCTGGAAAGGTGACTGTGCTGAGAGAAAAGCAAAGAGATCAGGTCCTTCCTTGGTTTGAACAACAGACCTAAGCCCTGGAACAAGATACCTCTGATCTGCATCTGTCACAAGGGTGATGTTGCCAGAGATCAGGGAGAAATCATTTTGGTACAATGAGAAATGCTCATCACTTGCTGTCTCAAGTGAACGCTAAAAGCTTTTTGACGCTGCTACCTTGCTATTTGCACAAGCAGTTTAAGCGGGTGCTGGCAGGGTTGATGGCATTGGCATGGTTATTAAGTCCCTTTAACCAATTCTGTGTCTTGCTGGAGGATTTTATTGTTCACATTTTACTACAGACAGGATGTCCAACAATCTGTTTCTTGTTTATAGGGAGAATTCTCTATGCATCTTGATCAGGTAAACATCTGTTTCCACAGGCTGTCCTTTCCTCTCTGCAAAAAGCAGCTGGTGAGCTTAAATCAACATTTCTGGTACCACACAATGTGTCAGAACAGAGATGGCCTCTGCTCTAGCCTTTGAGATATGCTGATGGGCAATTATTTTCCAGATACGAATATTAGAAACACTCAAGCAGCTGAAACTGAATTTACTACCCAATCAAAAAAAAAAAAAAAAAAGAAACCCCCAAAAGCCCACTTCCTTTGCCAGGGATAATATTACTTTGAATTGTCATATCACATTAGCTACATAACTATAAACACCCTGGAGTGGGAAAAGTGTTTTAATTCCAAGTTTATTCAAGCAAGAAATCCCCTGTAATCTGACCCACAGGATGTTGAAATCAGTTTTTATCATCCACCTAAGTGCCACCCTTTTTTTCCTGTTCATTTCTTTAAGGGAGGTCATGGTTTACTGGGAAAATAAAACTGGAGAGTGGAACAGATTTCTGTTCTGACAAGGGAGAGGATACTTTAAAATATGCCAGGGAAGAAGTCTGGCTTTCAGCTTGCTGCACAACTAAATGGAGTGCAAAAGCTTCTACTTCATTGTCACAACAATCTTTTTGACAAAACAAGACAAGCAATTTGGACTCCAGAAAGTACAATTGTTTGTAAAGCAGATGCAAAACACCCTCCTAAGTTTCTAAAGCTTTCAGGCTGGCTGCCCTTGGCTTTCTTCAGAGGTGCACAGCCAACCTTACTGCCTCTTTCCAATCCCTCCCTAAAGCACTTCTGCAATCTCAAGGGTGTTTTTCATGAAGCACTATAGGATTTTAGAGCACGACTCCCAGAGAAAGCTGGTGGGGCTCATTGCTTCTCCACAATATGCAGTCATGCCCACCTGCTTCTTTACTTCAATCTTGCTTCCATACAGTGTAAGCCACCTTCTGAGGGGACATTACGCCAGCTGCACTGGCCCAGCTGCTATTACAAACTGCCTTTCAGGAACTGCAAGCAGTCTGAAAAGTGTGGGAATCACATGTATGTCTTTGTCACAAGCAGCAGTGTTTTACGATGGGTAATAGAAAAGCAAGACTGACACAACAGAAAACCATCAAGCATATTGCCCAGTTTAAAGCTACTTTTCTTGTGATGAAGTAGTGCAACATAGCTTGGTATACCTGTTGATGTAGGACCTGACTTGCTCTTTCATCTCTGCGGCTTCTTGCTTTGCTTATCAGTTTCAGGACCAAGATTTTTAGGTGATTCTGAGGTCTGTGTTTAACATTCCTTATAGCAAGAGTGATAGCTTCTTCCTAGAATTAAGGCAGAAGATGGTCAGGATACCTGTGGTACCAGTGGAACATTAAGTGATATGACTTACTCAAACCACTGGCTTTAGTTTTCTGAAGACCTGCAAAAGCACACCGGGCTGGGAAAACTTGTTACTACCATGAGCTTGACAATGGTCAGATAAAGCAACTCAAAAGTCTAAGAATTAATCTAACCTCCAGTTAGATTAATTCTCCAGTTCCCTCAGGCTAAGCCCTGAATTATCCAGGTAATCAAAAACATGTTGTTCTCACTGTTCCTTAGGACCTAACAATAAAAAAAACCCCACATAGCTATTTCTTACCCTCTTCTGGTTCCGTAGATACCAACTACCTTTATCCAGGATGATTAAATAATTAAATGAAATACAGAGCAATTGCTGTCAACGTGTGTTTCACTTGGAAATTTGCTGCTTCTCTTGGAGATCATAAAAAGGCTATATATATCTGACGGATCATCTGGGTTTTTTCCATCTGTCTCAGGCAATCAAATAAAAGTTATGACCTCTCCCTATAAAACTTGCCTCATAAAATTGGATGGTTATCTTCCACTTTTCTGCTATCACTTTTTTTTTCCGTGGGTAGATCAGTGAAGGCCCAGTGCCACGGAGTAAATGATTATTTCTGCTCCAGTGAGCACTTGTCTGCATTTTTGTACTTTACAACCACTCTCTCAATCCTACCATATTTTTCTGTAGCCATCCTGTTGAAAATCTTCTTTAAGAGAAGACTCCTCCGCCTTAGAAGCTCCTGATCAGTCATGTACATATGGGAAGTAAGGATTAACCTAGCCTAATAATAATATGGCACTAAGAAACAGGATCTCTCTGTCTCAAACAGGGTATCTCTGTCTCAAGTCAAAAGCCACAGGATTAATGATTGTCTAGTGTATTAACGGTCCACGAAGGACTGCTTAGTGTTGCCAAATTTGAAGTGAAACTCGGGGAAAGGTAATCCTGGCAGGCGGAGATGGTGACCACTGACTCAAAGATCACCTACTCAAGAAACTCACTGGCTCAAAAGATCAAAGAAATAGAAATCTTAAAAATTATAGGGAGCACGCACATTAATTTTCATTGTAGGTGAAGAACTTTTAACAAATCACTTAGAAAGATGTATATTAATAAATTTAATATGTTAAGGTTTTGTGTATAATATGTGAAGCTTTGTGACCTCAGTGTGCTAGTCTTGTATCTAGCACCCATATGTGCATAAATATGCAATAAGGCAAATACCTCAACCTTGTGTGTCTATTGGCTTCGCACACCAGGTGAAAAATCCCACTTTTAGGAACAACAATACCACACCTGGTGGATCTGCTTTAAGTGAACTGAGGATCAGTCATAACTTTTAAAATTAAGATATTCATTATTGACAGAACGAAACTGTTCACAGAAATTGGCTACTTGGCTTGAAGTTTATTTTTTATCAGAAATGAAAAAAAACACCCCACAAAAATCCGAAACATTTTATTAAAGAACTAGTCTTTTTTCAACTGCGACTCAGAAGAGCCAATTTGGGAAGGAAAAACAGTATGATTTTCATAAAACAAATTTGCCCTTGAGCTCTCTGTCTGCTTTCCCAAACCACCGAGACACTCTTCCGTTCCTGTTTTTTAGTCCTCACTGTCTTCACCTTCAAATATTGGCATATTATTGCAGGAGTTGTGTTCCTCACTCAGAAATGGTGATTTCATCCTCTTATCTCCCGTCTCTTCCTGAAACACTCTCCACTCCTCCCTGACATGATGATGTTGTGATGGTGAATGGCTAGAGATCCTGAGAGAATGTCACTTCTGGGAATCCTTCTTAAAGCTGAGCTTCATCCTTGCCTGTATTCAATATGTTCAAATACTGATCACCTCACTAATAGCAAGAGACACTTACATTTCCTACAACAAAAAAGGCTTCTGCAATGGTTGCTTTCTTCAGAGAGAAACTATCTACAAAGACAAGTATTTTGTTTCATTCTGTCATAGGATTCATAACCAGTGTTGAAATCCATTTAACTGCTGCAGAATAAATAGCTACAGAGCACAACAATATGATCATATTGAGATGGTTTTAAAGTTTATGTCCCATCAGTGTTTAGCTTCCCTTGATTATGACCTGTCAATATTACTAGCTTTTTTATTTATAGATTTTTTTAATACTTCTGGAATTAAAAGAGAGTTCTCTGAATGGTAAAACAAGTATCTGATCTGTGTGAGCTCTTGCAGGGAAGATTTTTATTACCAGTCTGCACTCTCTCCTTGGTTAGAACTTTGCATCTCTCCTGCTTTCACAGGATGGGAGGTGAGTATTTTCGTTTTAAAAAAAAAAAAAATAAAAAAAATTTAATTGGCTCTGGCCACAGAGAAATTGCTCCATCTCTTCCAGCAGAAGGCCGTCCCTGAGAACTGAAAAATGGTGTGCCTGCTTCATGTGACAGTATTTGGCAGCAAGAAGAGGAGCATATGGCAGCAGAAGTAAAGGTAGTAGTAGCTGAGTGTCCCATTTCCAGTTCACTGTTTGTGGGCATTTTGAGGAGGGAAGTGGTTCTTAGAGATGGAATTCAGCAATGGATATCTATCCAGTAGTGTTTTTAAAAGTCAGTGGAAATACCCATTGTTTGTAAGATCCAGAACTGCTCCACAATCCATTCAGAAGCCAATATCTCACGCTAATTGAGAACACAGGAAGCAAGGAGGGAGGAAGGAAGGGAGGGAAGGGAATTAAGTGTAAGAAAGAAAAAGATTGATGTTTTTAATGTCTCTTACACAGAGAGAGGGGACCTTTCTAGGGGAGCACTCCAGTTGCTGAGCAGGATATTAGAACCCTGCTCACTCCCTTCTGAGAGCAGATGCACTGTCATGGTGTACTTCAAACTCAGCATCCAAACTGAATCTTTGCACAGAAGCTTTGATGTCTAAGCAGGAACAAGCTGTGCATTTTATGTTGGCTAAATCTGGGGACTTCCTGCTGAGCATGTGCGGTCTTCAGGTTAATATTCTAGGATCCCAGAACTGCTTACCTCAAAATCAGATTCAGAACCTTTTAAAACACAAACCCACTGCTTCTTAAAAGCAGCAGGTATCTTTCTTTTAGAAGTCTTTAACTCTTAATTGTGTGAAATTGATATTCTAAAACTGTTACTCATTAACCAGTGGTAAAAACAGAAAATCTAAGAGGTGTCCTTGAAGAGTGAATTTGTCAGTATTAACTCTATGAGTTGGTGCCAAAGCCCAGCTGCAAGTCACAAACCAAGTCCAAATCTAGTAAAGAGTCTTGATGAAATATGAATCCATGGGAGGGAACAGAGCAGGTGTTTGGAGAGCTGTTGAACAACTGTTATTTGAATTATTTTTATTTAACTTATTTACTTATGTCATTGTAAGTTATGTTTATTCCTGAACTTGAAATCATTGACAGTCTGAGAAAATATCCTAGGGCCCAAATTCTAAGGATCATAATGCCATTTCTAGGATGGGACGCCCCCTCCACTTTTGGGGTCTTTGGGGGGTTTTTTTACAGCTTATCGCCATTCTTGACTTTAGTGATAAGTCATGCTGAGTTTGGACTAACTCAGGGAATTTCCTGAATAGCTTCTTTTCAACAAACTGTTGCCACATGTTTCAGCACTTTGGGAATCCTCCATCCCTTACTGTTGCTACCACTCCAGAAATAACACCTGCATTGGTTCAGCTGTCTGCTTATCCACCGTCTGCCTGTGAGCACTCTCTTTCACATGCAGGTTTTCCCCAGACCCTAGATCATCAGACTTCAGAAGATTGAACAGTACCAGTCATGATTGATAGACCAGACGAGGCTAATTGTCCAGCCATGGCCACTCACGTTAATTTAAACTCTTTTGGGGTGTACTATTTTTGCTATTTCATCATGGCTCATTCAGCTCTTCCTTCAGCCCACACTTACCTCCATGCAGTTTATTTTGGTTAAGGTTATTTTGAAACAGTAGGCCTTAGAAATAAAAGAACTATGATGTAAAGACACAGTGCCTATTGACACAGTGACACAATTACTATTTTTGATTAATTACTATTGATAATATATTGATCGCAATTACTACTCAGTCCAACAGGCTTTTTTGTGTTCTGGTGCACATCTTTCTACAGGTCATAATAAAAAGTTGTTTCTTTTTTTTCAGTAACTGTATTCTTTCCATGAGGTTATTGAATGGCTTCACTAGCTAAATATACATGCCCATGAAAAACATGCTTAAGCAATAAAAATGGTTTTTAAAATACACAGTGTAACCTCTACTTGAGTATCAGTATTTGACCCTTAGTTTTTAACTTATTTTCCTTCTCTCTTCTTTTTTTTTTCCACTTACTCGTGGACTGGAAAGTAGAGTCCACAGCTGTTCTAATATAAATACTTGTAAGAAACAGGTCCAACAAGAAATCAAACGTTTTTGAGTGGGATTTTTTATTTGTAGACCAAACTCTTTTAATTATTAATGACTATAGTTAGGATTTTAAATCTGTTGCTCATTTTTGTAAGTTAAGTTCTGCTGATTTAGCAGAGATTTAGCCTTCCTCGTGTGTCATATTATGTAATAAAGGTTCATTGTATTTACCAATTAACTAAAATCTGGGTATTTAACTCTCCCAGGTTTCTTTGGAAGCACCTTTAAACCTTGTAGGGGTGGATAGGCATCTTGAAATGCAGGTCGTATAATGCAGAAGCCTGACTAAGATTTGTAAAATCAGCATTAAAGCTTTCTTTTTGGAAAATCTGTGCCAATGAGACATACCAGTGTGCGTGTATGTATATATCAAGAGTTTAATTAGTAATTTTCAACCTCGTTTGTAGATTCAGCACTGTGTTTAGTCTCCAGCCTAAACAATCCCAGTTTCCTCAGCCACTCCTCATTAGACTTGTTTTGCCTTGGAAAATGCAAACTGAAGAAAGCTTTAACAGTTATTAACCGGAACTCTAAAAAAGAGAAAAATCTCATAAAATTGCTGTCTTAATTACTGAAACAATATTCAAACGGTCAGATACCTATAAGACATAATTTTTTTCTCACAGATAATATCTCATCTCTGTATACTACTGCAAAACAGGCTAATTTTCATACATTAAATTTCAGTGTAGCATTTGGGGAGGAAATCTAAAAGTTGTCTTTTTTTTTATTTTTCTCTTTTTTCTTTGAAAATAGCTGAATTTGACTCCCACTTCAGGGAGCACAGACAAAGAAGAAGGAGCTGGATCTGGAAGGTGGAATTACTCACTCCCATTTCTGTAACAAACATGTAAGCATGTTTGCTTTTGGGAAGAGAAAGTGGGTCCCCAGTTTTTAGAGCATGTGTTACCTACTAATGCTTCCCAACAGCAGGGGAGAAGTGGAGAAGGAGAAGAAGGTTTTGAAAGTGAGCCAAAGCCCCCTGTGGGCACGTGAGGTATGAAAATCAGATTTTCCATTGTCTTGATCTTACCACTATCATATGCAAGATGGTTAGGAGCGTGCTTCACAGAACAAGCCTTTCCCAACAGCAGCAGCAGCCAGTGGAAAGGAAACTACTGTGGAAATAAGAAGGGAAGTGTGGATGGGCCGAAGATGCCGACTATGGAGTGTAGGATAGGGAAATGCAGTTTGCCTCATCTGTGGCACTATGGTCACTGGCAGGCTGGAGATGCTCCCAAAGGCTGGGCAGTGAGATAGGCATGTGCTTTGAAATGTGTGGCACTGCTTTAGTCAAGATGTTACTAGAAAGCATTATCATAGAATCATAGAATCACAGAATGGTAGGGGTTGGAAGGGACCTCTAGAGATCATCTAGTCCCACCCCTCTGCTAAAGCAGGTGTGCCTAGAGCAGGTTGCACAGGAATGCATCCAGGCAGGTTTTGAATATCTCCAGAGAAGGAGACTCCACCACCTCCCTGGGCAGCCTGTGCCAGCGCTCTGTTACCCTCACAGTAAAGAAGTTCCTCCTCATGTTCAGGTGGAACTGCCTGTGTTCCAGTTTGTGCCCATTGCCCCTTGTCCTGTCGCTGGGCACCACTGAGAAGAGTCTGACCCCGTCCTCTTGACATCCACCCTTTAGATATTTGTGAGCATTGATCAGATCTCCTCTCAGCCTTCTCTTTTCCAGGCTGAACAGACCCAGCTCTCTCAGCCTTTCCTCATAAGACAGATGCTCCACTCCCCTAATCAACTTTGTGGCCCTCCGCTGGACTCTCTCCAGTAGTTCCCTGTCTCTCTTGAACTGGGGAGCCCAGAACTGGACACAGTACGCCAGATGTGGCCTCACCAGGGCAGAGTACAGGAGGAGGATCACCTCCCTCGACCTGCTGGCCACACTCTTCTTAATGCACCCCAGGATGCCATTGGCCTTCCTGGCCACAAGGGCGTATTGCTGGCTCATGGTGAGCCTGTTGTCCACCAGCACTCCCAGGTCCTTCTCCGCAGAGCTGCTCTCCAGCAAGTCAATATTATGGAAAATGTTGATGGAATTTAGGAGACCGGGTCCCACTGGTAAGTGACAATATCATTCTCCTGAATCTTTTAGAAAACTCTCTGGTTTTGTTAAAGTAGAATTAATCCCTGCACAGGGGATTAGTATAAATTCTATGGTCATACATCAACTGTCTTTGGGAAACTAAGGAGGATCTGTTTAATATTCTCTGAAACACCAGGTAATATACAGTATCCTTCTGCATGCTTTCCTACCTGAAGCTGTGCACTAGATGATGTAATTTCAAGTAGATCATTGTGTTACCACTCCCAAACTAGCCCATGTAGCTCTATGAAAATCCTCTCTAATTTGAGTGATAAGCATCATGAGAGAGACTCAGTATCCTTTCTAAAGGATTGACAGTCCCAGGAGTTTGATGCCTATGTGTTTTCTTGCTACTTTTCAAGCAAGTGAGATTAAACTCAAAGAAGCTATCAAGAAAATACAGGGGATTCTATAAGCATCTTAATTCCCTTCTCTTCACTTTCTCCTTTTTTTTTTTCCATCAAAAAGGGTACAATGGAAGCAGTAAACGTTCAGAGAAAAGCAACAAACTTGGTATTGGGCATGTGTACAAGGAATGACCATATGAGCACAGGTGTTCAATCTGGAAAAGAGACAACTGAGATGGAGAAATGAATGAGGTCCATAAAATCATATGTGGCTTGTAAAGGACTGGCTGACTAGTGTGTCTTCCAGGATGCAAGTGAGGAGATGCTGCATGAAGCTGGTAGGAATAAGGCTTAAAATTACCAGAAGGCTGTGACTCCCAAGGATCAGGGGATTAAGCTATGGAATTCCTTGTAGGAGATGTCCTAAGGGTTAAAAATTGATGTGGGCTCAAACAGTTAGAAATTTGGTTAGTTTTTGCAAAAGAGATTCATTATGATTGCCTACTAATACGTAAGAATCCACCTTTGGGTTACGCATCCCTTGAACTGCAAATGATTGGAGTATGGGAGGGTGTTAGGAGGAAGTATCTATATTCGCTATGTTCTTACATTCTTCCTTAGGTAGTTGCTTAAAGCTACTGTACAAGATAGGTTGCTGAACAATATGTCCCATTGGTCTAGCATGCTACAGGCTGTCTTACGTTCTTAACAGCTACAAACATGCTAAGGAAAAGTGAATTGAACTAAAAAGGAAATATATTTATATTTACCTGTCATTAGGTGAGATCCAAAACAGGCTAGCATCACTGTCTGATACTACTCTGCTAAATGGCCTTACAAACAATTCTCAGGCAAACAATGTATTTTAACTTTTCCCTTGCCAAAGAGAAACCAGGAATCCTTAGGGATCTGTACAGTTTCCACTGTTCCTTCACTTCTCTCAGAATATCTTCTTTCTGAAAATAACTGGGGAGTTCTGCCCCTGCCCTTCTATCCCAAACTAATGGCTGTCTCCTTGCTTAATTAAACCATTAATGAGTCATTTGCCTACTGTAAGGCAGCATGCTCTTCTTTTACCTGCATAAGCGATGTATTTTGTGTTTCCTCTCACATGCACGAGACAGTGTATATTTAAGAGAAGATATGTACACAGGTATTATACGGTAGACCTACATTATACTTTTAAATTATCCACTTATACAGAGATACAATATTATAAAGAGTTTTACTGTTATACAGTTATGCTATACAATAATATATGTTGTAAAGTTATACAGAGATTTCATGCAGTTGTACCCACAGGACAAAAGTGATTGACTTAACACCAACTAGTGTTTGGGACTAGGAGTGACATTACTCTCTTGTTTTTATATGATAGCGAAGCTAAGGGGCCTTGATCCCATCTCGGAGGAATACTGTAGGTGGCTTCGTGGAGTGATGATTTCTTGAGCATCCATTTGGCAAACACTGCGATCTGGACAAAGGTATCTGTTGCCCCAGCACTTACTTGAGGAACTGTCTTCATGCATCTGCTCCACCTGCCATGCTGTGGGTCATCCAGAACTTAAGTACATTGCATACTTCTTTTAAGCAATCTCTTTTTACCACAGGCAACACTAGAAGTACTCAGATCTAGGAAAAACTTTCCTCACTTGCACATTAAAACTTCTTTTGTCCTCTGTGAATGCCAGTGGTTTATAATCCCTGTTATCCAGCTGCACTGGAAGAGAACATTTGCATCCTGAAACTCCTTCTCTCTCTGTGTTCCTTACCAAGGCTGCAAACCTTCAAATCTGTGGATAGCAAAATTCTCCTGTGTTTCTCTCTATCAACAGCAGATGTTACAAAGAAGACATACTTTGTTTTACACTACCATTGACAGGGAACAAGCACAGTCTATGAAAAAGCTACTGGCTTTTCATTATCAAGGGTGATATTTTAGTCTTTTTTATGCTTCTAAATTGGGCTGCAAATTCAATACATAGCATCTTTTTGCACAAGTTCCAAAACATGAGAATCACAAATGCCAAAAGAAAAGAAAAATTACCATGTTCTAGTGAAAACCATTTCTTTTGTTGCAAAATGTTTGTGACATAAAGTCTGAAAAATACATTCCAGGTCAGTATTTTTTCACAACAAAAAGCAAGGTTTTTGTCATAGAAGAAATGTAAATGAAATTATATTTCCAAAGAGGAGAAAAATCTATCCATTGGAAAAAACTCCATTGATCCTGAATCTACGCTTGTTTAATAATTCTGCCTTTCTATTATTCACACTGTTTGCACATCAAAAGGTTATGATATTTAGCCAGTACATCACAGAAAAGAGTTTACATTGGTATACCATTTCACACGTTTTTGATTGAGGCCTCAGAAATATCCTTATAAATTGAAGAGGTTTTGAAATGTTTTCAGGTTTCTGTACTAAGTATCAGTGGAAGTACAAGGTAATCAGTTTGGTTGTTACTCCAATAACTTTTCTGCAGAGTCTTCAGAAATGAAATGGAAAAATGTCAGGAAATCTATAGATATAATGAGTCTCTGGAGAGTGCTTCTGTATTTCCTACCTTTTCTTTTCTGTTATGTTCCTTTTCTACTGATATTTAAAGATATTTTTGGGTTGAACTTTCAGATCAGACTATCTGTTTGTCCTTCTCTCTCAGTCCTGGGGGTTTTTTGCATCCTTTCTGGCTTGATTTCAACTTTTTTTTTTTTTGGCTTTTGGGTAGATTTTTTTAGGGTTTGAAGTACATTTTCCCCTAGTTCCTGTTGTAAGACTTACCCTAGATTCTTTAACTGCCACTGAATGGCAGCTGTTCATTCTGCTTCCTTCCCTTTCACAATTTCTTTTCTGAGGACTCTGATTTTATATTGTCTTCAGGAATGATGAACCAACAGGCTGCTTTAAATTCATATTTAGAGCTGGTTGCTCTCTTGAAAAAGCACAGCTGAAAAGTCATGTGTAGCCTTTGTAGTTAAACTGAATGGATTTACGTTAATTTTGATTGATTCAAAGCTGTTTGTGATATCAACCATGTTTTGACCATAGGCCAGTATTTAACACCTTTTAGTTTCCAGTCTGGTGCCAATGCTGTGATTATTCCCTCTGCCTTGCATGCCATTGGAGGTTTTATACATTTATGCAACCTGCAGTGTCACTGTTTTGTAGGACTCAGTGCTGGACCCTTCGCTTTGCATCCATGCTTTGCTCTGATGCCAGTACCACCTGCTCTGAGAAGCAGACACGTCCCTGATTCATTACAGTAGGTCTGTTTGCTAATCTGATAGGCTCCAAGTCCACCAAGGCAAGGCATTGACCTCCACTAGCCTCAAAATCATAAGACACATTCTTCCAGCTCCCTCTTCCTTAAACAGACAGGAGGTGCACCTGATAAGCTTCAGACACACTTCCCCTTATATGCCTGGGGACATTGGCCTTGCTGGGACTCTACAAGTGCTGAAATGTGTCCTCTGAGACTTCAAGTCAGAAAAATGCGGGGCACCAGCCCTTTGCCAGTCTCTGGCCCAGAATATAGACTCATAAAAGTGCTGATGACAAGGGACTTATGGATGTCTCTAACTTCTCATCCTGACCTGAGCAAAACTACAGGCAGAGGTAGATCAGGGTATTCGCGGCTTTGTCTCACAAGGCTGGAAAACTTCAAAGGGCGGAAGCCTTTTCAGATCATCTAAAAGCAGGACAGGTCTTGATGGTTGCTGTACTTTAAGTGTAGGTTTCCAAGTTTGGGAAGGAAAAACAAAGTGTGCCACTGCCTTGGTCCATGGAGGGCAAGTTCTGGGACACTCTGATGTATTCCTCTTAAACTGCAACCTGCAGCTAGGTCATTCAGTTTTATTTTATGGCTCCTATATATTCCATATGGACACATCTGATATAGCAAGTCTATTAGATTCTGTAGCCACTCCTTTGTTGTGAAGGCAGCTTATTTCTGCCTTTTGTCTCAACCCCTAGAAGGGAACAGTGCTCAGCATTTAATTAAGGGAGACTGTAGTTACAGAGCACTCACTTCGATGGATGATTCTATTTTCTTCAAAACTAGCTTGGCATAATATAAAATATTTCTGTCTTGGCTAGAACACATTCAACAAATTCTGCAGTGACTGAAATGTATACACGTACCCTTAGCTGTCAGGGCACACTTCTGACTCATATTGAACCTACGGTCAACCAGCACTCCCAGATCCCTTTCTGCAGGGCTGCTCTCCAACCACTTTTCTCCCAATTTATACTTGTGTCCACTGTTACTTTGTCCCAGGTGCAGACTACAGCATTTGTTCTTGTGAAGTTTTGTGCTGATTGATTATTTCCCAATACTCCAGTCCATCCAAATCCCTCTGCAAGACCTCTCATCTCTCCAGAGAGCCAACAGCCCCTCCCAGTTTGGGAGCAAACTTGGTAATGGTGTGTTCAAGCCCTGCCTCCAGATTATTGGTAAATATATTGAACAGAACTGGCTCTGGAATTGACCCCTGAGGAACAGTGCTAGTTACTGGTCACCAGTCAGATGTAAGCCCATTCACTACAATACTTTGAGCCTTGCCATTCAGCCAGTTCTTCATCCAGCACATCATGTACCTGCTCATCTCACAGCTGGACAAATTATCCAGAAGGATACTGTGAGGGACAGTATCAAAAGCCTTACTAAAATCCAAAACCTACATCCACTGCCATCCTTTGTTCACTACGAAGGTGACTGTATCATAGAAGGATATAAAATTAGTTAGACAAGACTTTCCATTTGTGAACTCATGTTGACTGTAACTTAGTTACCCTTTGTCTTCCAAAAAGATGCAGGTTTCCCCCAGGATTTAAAGATGAGGTATGTGTGGAAGGGGAGCATTCCCAGGTAGATTCAGAAGTTCATATGTAGAAAATCTATTTGCTAATTGGCCATAGGCATGCAAAAATATACTGCAGTTTGTAAACATGACAAAAGGTCAACCTGTAAATGTCTATGTCTGTAAATCATTACTATCAATGCATACCATCTTCACGTAATGCAAAGCAGGTCCAGAGGCAGTTTGCACTTGACCACATTGGGACAGTGCTGCTTTTAAAAGGCTGATGAATTAAAAGAAGTTGGACACTATTCACAGAATCACAGAATCACATAATGGTAGGGGTTGGAAGGGACCTCTGGAGATCATCTCTAGTCCAACCCCCCTGCAGGTGTGCCTACAGCAGGTTGCACAGCAATGCGTCCAGGCAGATTTTGAATATGTCCAGAGAAGGAGACTCCACAACATCTCTGGGCAGCCTGTGCCAGTGCTCTGTCACCCTCACAGTAAAGCAGTTCTTCCTCATATTCAGGTGGAACTGCCTGTGTTCCAGTTTGTGCCCATTGCCCCTTGTCCTGTCGCTGGGCACCACCAAAAAAAGTCTGACCCCATTCTCTTGACACTCGCTCTTTAGATATTTATAAGCATTGATGAGATTCCCTCTCAGTCTTCTCTTCTCCAGGCTGAACAGTTTCTCAGCCTTTCCCCGTAAAAGAGATGCACCAGTCCCCTCATCATCTTTGTTGCCCTCCACTAGACTGTCTCTGGTCGTTCCTGTCTCTCTTGAACTGGGGAGCCCCAAATCGCACACAATACACCAGATGTGGCCTCACCTCGTCAACCTGCTGGCCACGATTTTCTTAATGCACCCCAGGATGCCATTGGCCTTCCTGCCCACAAGGGCACATTGCTGGCTCATGGTGAGCCTGTTGTCCACCAGCACTCCCAGGTCCTTCTCCACAGAGCTGCTCTCCAGCAGGTCAACCCCCAACCTGGACTGGTGCATGGGTTTGTTCCTCCCCGAGTGCAGGACTCTACACTTGCCCTTATTCAACTTTGGCAGGTTCCTCTCCACCCAACTCTCCAGCCTGTCCAGGTCACGCTGAATGGCAGCACAGCCTTCCGGTGAGTCAGCCTCTCCTTCCAGCTTGGTATCGTCAGCAAATTTCCTGAGGGTACTTTGTCCCTCCATCCAGGTCATTGATGAATATGTTGAACAGGACTGGACCCAGTACCAACCCATGGGGAACACTGTTACTCACAGGCCTCCAACCAGACTCTGCACCACTGATCACAACCTGCTGAGAAGGTGCTCTGCTGGTTATTTTGAATGGCGAATAAACTGTCTTTGTGTCATCCCACTGGAAGGTTTAGTATGGACACAGTGTGTCTTACAGTCCCTCAACTGTGGTGGGCAGAATAGGAAAAATAACAGCATAATAGGGGAAGAGGCACTAAGGGATACTAAAATTTCTTAATAACATATATGATTATTCCATGGCACATAGAATTGCAAGGCAAGTAACTCATCCTCAGATAAAGGCATGGTGAAAATTGTCTTCCTCCATTGTGTTCATTTTGAGCACCTTTTTGTTTATTTGCAGGATGACTTATGTTTCTTGTCCAAGCTGATCCTTATCAGTACATTCCTCCAGCATAATTACTCATCTCTGATTCTGCTTCAGTTTTCACATTCTGACATTTTCAGAGAAGCAGAAGTTATGCCTCAAAAAGGCTATTTTTTTACTTCTCCCAGAAATTTGCACTTAAAAATATATATTTATTGGTTTATAAGAGCATTTTATCTGAAAAGATCTTAAAAGTACATTACAAATTATGCATGCTTAACTTTAGATAAGATTTTAAGTAAGAGGACTACTACCATTCAATTATAACCTGGCCAATAACATCTCTGACTTTGGAAGACATGTAACAGGATCACTAGTGAACAGGAGTGGCCAGATGCCACTTTTACAATTCATCCAGAAGACAGACACTTTAATGGGACGATGTTCTCTAGCCCTAGTCTACAGAACTGGTTCTTTGCTCACTGTCATGTACCATTTGAGTCTTTCAAATTTACAGGACAATGTACTTGGTTTAATTAAACTTTATTTTATGAGCTCACTAAGAAATGCAACAAACAAACATGGCAAACAAGGGGTCAATCCCCTTTACACAGACTAGTTTGTCACGTGAATTCACTAATTCATCACTTAAGCCATGAGGTTGCTCACTCACAAGTTCTCTAATTCATAACTTGCAGCTCATAACTTATTGCCTGTAAGTTTTAACTTGTGAACGTATGAGCCAAATTAGTTACCTAGACAATGCTGAGAGTGCTTATCCTTCCTCTTCCATTACGGTGCGGGCATCCACTGGGAAGCATGGAAGTCTCAGCAGTCCAGCTGCTGTTGAATACGCTTCAAAAAAATTTTTTGGGAGAGCTGATGCATTCCAGTTTGGTCTGTACCATTTCCATTAGGTAGCAGATTCTGATGAAAATGCCAGACAATTAATATGCAAAGATGATAGCTGCAGGAGACAGCAATCTATTGGTGATAATGGCTGCATAACGGCCTGTTAGCTCTTTCTGGCCACCCATCCTGCCTGGTGCTCTAGCTTTGACCTAATGGTGGTGCCACTTCCAGCACACATCAGGCCTTAGCATGAGCTGTGTTAGGCAAAAACTGACCAGGAGTTTGTTAAATTTGCAGGATTATGTTATTTCTCTTGCCGAACAGTGAACAGCCAGCCACAACTTCTGAGTAACACCTGCAAGTTCTCAGAGTTCTTTGCAAATGTATACTCCACTGACCTGCTTTATAGGCTCTCACCAGTCCCTCCAGCCCAGTCAGCTGGCTCCATTTTTTACTAGAGCAAGGCTCCAGTAATGACCATTGTGGGGAATTGTTTGATCATTTTTTTCCTTCTCATGACAGGCAGAGGTCAGTTCACGCCTGTGCCTTGATCGTACTCTAGTACAGCTGATGTCCTTATGTATATAGAGAAGATAAGGCTGAGGGGTGACCTCATTGCAGTCTACAACTTCCTTAAGTGGGGCGGTGGAGGAGGAGATGCTGATGTCCTCTCTCTTGTGGCCAGTGATAGGACATGTGGAAATGGAATGAAACTGTGTCAAGAGAAGTTCAGATTGGACATTAGGAAAAGGTTCTTAACTGAGAGGGTGGTCAGTCACTGTGACAGGCTCCCCAGGGAAGTGGTCATGGTACCAAACCTGTCAGAGTTCAAGGAGCATCTGGATGATGCTCTTCATCATACTGTTTAGTTTCAGGTAGTCCTGTGAGGAGCAAGGAGTTGGACTTGATAATCCTTACAAGTCCTTTCCAACTTGAGGTATTGTATGATTCTGTGCTTCTATGATATAAATCTGGGTCTTTCTTTCAATCTATTAGAGTCTTCAACTCAATTTGTTCTCTTTTTCCTTTGTCCTCTGTTACTTTTGGGGGAGGTAGAGATGCCAGGGATAGGCAGGTACCCAGCGCAAGGTGACTCAACAAGATACCAGAGCTTCTGATATGCTTGTCTAATCCTGCATCTTTAGTATCAAGAAAATCTGACTAATTCTTGCAGAGAATGGACCCATGGGAAGAGCAGCTGAACTATCTCCTAAGATATCCTTCACCTAAGAAACTATCCCATGTTGTATCAGTATATTATTTGGAGCAAACAGCTTTCTGGATCTTTTGGAGAGTGCGTGGGTAGACAGTGACAAAGCTAATCAGAGACAGGCAGGAATCAAATGAACTCCACAAGAGAGATTAAGGGGCCTTGGTAAACTCAAAGCAGGATTGCAGCACATTTTTCAGCCCTAAATCTTACTGTGCCAAACACTGAAGCAAGATGCCCTGGAGTTGATCCTCTCCTGATGAAACTGGGAAAGGCGCTCTGTGCTTTCATAATGTGAGTATACCTTAAATTAGCCTAAGGTCTGCGTGAATAAAACACACACCATTGGAACCAGCTATAACGCTTCACAGTCTGTCCCCCACCCCCTCCTGACTTGACCCAACCCATTCTGTACAGAGCAGTGTTAATGGTGTAACATCTTGCACCCGAGGCAACATTTCTGTCCATCTCCTGTGCTAATGATGACATCCAAAGGATTTACACTAAAACTAGGAAAATCCTTCTTTGAAAGCTCAGAAAGCAAAGCCATGCAGCCCAGCAGCTTTCTGCCCCTTGAAAGCAGTTACTAGAATGTATAGCAGAGGTCACCAAGGGCACCAATCTAAAACTTCAACTGTGAAATCTGGAATTAAAAGGCAGACAGAAACCTTGCAGTAAAAATTCTATTAAGAAGGAAGAAAACTTTCAATTTAGCTTCAAGCTCAGAGCCTGAGATGTAGGTAAAGAAGGCGGCAATGATTATCGTGTTGGTTTTGTAACAATATCTTCTGAGAAAATGTGTTTTCTCCCATTGTAAGTGCAGTACAAACTTAGTCTGGGAATACTGTCTTTGGTTAGGAGCCAGGGCATGAACTGAAGCCAGGACTTTTCCTCAGATGGACCTTTTGCTGATTCAGTGGTGGTATGTGACATGCCTGAGTCACAGTGTCAGCAGAACACTTTCTCAAGTGCTATGTCACATAGATCTACAGGTAAACACAGATGTGTTGCGGTGCCTCAGATTTAGGGGACAGGTTGCCTACTGTATTTACTATCTGCTTGAGGTGCCTGGATTCACATAACCAGTCATGAGGACAGCCCAGCTGACAACAAAACACCATGCAGCTGCTCACTCACTCCCTGCCCCCCCACAAGAGGATAGGGAGGAGAATCAGAAGAAAAAGGTAGAACTCGTGGCTTGTGGTAAGGACAGTTTAATAGGACAACACAAGGAGAGAAGAAACAATAATATTGATAACCATAATACTAATAAAAGAATATACAAAATGAGTGATGCACAATGCAATTTTTTACCACCCAGAACCCAATGCCCCGCACGTTTCCAAGCCACGATTCTCCCTCCCCTGACCAGGCCCCCATTTTATATACTAAGCATGATGTTATATGGTATTGAATACCCCCTTGGTTAATCCAGGGCAGCTATCCCAGCTGTGTCCCTGCCCATCTTCTTGTGAAAATTAGCTCTATCCCAGTCAAATTCAGGACATTAAAATTAACTCTGTCCTAGCTGAACCCAGAACAATTAGTTTGTAGATTGGCTGGAGTAAAATAATATTTCAGCCTTTGCTCTTTATTTGTAATCTACCCATGACTGCAGTGATCTGAATCAGTGATATACATCTCCCTCTCTCTGACACCCTATGGCAGTTATAAATTGAGAAGCACTAGGGGCTTCAGTCTTGGAAGTTGTGAGAGACTGAAAGCCTATGAAAAGGATTAATGTCTCAAACACTTGGCAGGAGAGGAAAAGAATGTTACCATGACAATGGGATAAGGTGCATTTAGAAAAGGGGATCTTGCAGATAGTGCTTTTCTGCGGCCAATCCCCTTACCTTTAAAAATAATGTTTGAGACAACAGCGCATCTGTGGTTTTGGCAAAGAGAGGAGGGAGGATTGAAGTCATTAGTAAACCCCGCAACTCCTTTCAAGAAGGTTCATGAACAATGGACTGCACATGTAAAATAATTAGCGTATGAAGTGAGGACTGAAGCTGGGGGGTAGCTTGTAAATAATGCAATTCAGAGGAGCTGTTTGTGCACCCACCATCTGAAGATGCCAGACCAGAGACATCACTGGAACCCAAGGTAGAGTGGTGATCTGGATCCTTCCTCTACCTATGTCTCTCTGTCCTTGTTTTTCTGTCTTACTCTTGCTCTCTCTTACTGTCTTGCTCTTGTTCTGGGCCATTCAGTTTGTTTTGATATAAGGTATAAGTAGTTTCTGCCATAAAAGATAAGGTTTTGACAGCTTCTGCCATTGATAATGAGGTTTCAATTGCTTCTGCCGTTAATAAAACTTTTTTCATTGATCGTTGGTGTCATGTCACCTTAATTTAGCCCAAGGGTATTTCAAGCAACCAGCTCTGTCGGAGTGAGTCCAGGGCAGCCCTCTCAGACCCAACAGAAGCGCAAATAGGTTTTGAGATTCTGAGTGGGACAATACAATAAGTTTTTTTCTTGACCTCAAAGGAGTATGGGAAAGAAACTCCAAGCCCCTGTCCCCTTTCTTGTAGCCAGAGTCTCTGTCTTGATGGAAAACCACACCTGTAAGGACCTACAGAGCTGAAATATCAGGTTTAAGTACAGTCAAGGTAATACCTACTCACTGGCAGCTCAGCAAATGCCTGGATTAACCCCTAATATTTGTGAAAAGAAAGCTTACAGAGTATGGCAAAGAACATAATATTGGTATTACTAATAGGCTAGCAGATACTTCTTTCTCAAAGCAAATTTTTTCAGGCTCTTCTTGGAGCTAACTGCAAGATGGATGACTATATCAAGTATCCATCAGACAGGACAGCCCAGCACATAGTTCTCCTGGTGTAATTTGTTTTCGTTCCTGTAGGAATATTTTAAATGAAAAGGTTGCAAGCCACAATGAAATGAGGAAAAGATACAGTCATTTGTGCCTCTTGTTTAGGAGGCAGCTCTTCGTGTTCTATTGATTTTAGTTCTAAAAAAAAGATGCTACATCCATTTGTTGCCTTTGGGTATCACTAGATGTTGAAAAAGTAAATTACTCTATCCATTCAGATGCATAAGACTATTTAAAGAGCACAGAGGTGGCCTCTACTAAAGAATTCCTAGGCACTGCTAATCCTTTTTGTTCCCACTGTGAAGGACCATCAGTTTTTTCTAACTTAGAAGACAACATTCTTTGTTAATTAAAGCATCATCAATTCTGTTTCAAAGACTGTCTGTCTACTTGGTATCAGAACAAATTGCTTTGTTAAAATTAAGAGCAACAGCAAATAAAAGTACCACACAGTTCCTAATTGACTGAAAGACGGAAAGACCATCACCTGCTATGATAAAGACAGACATGCCCATGACATGCGTTATAAATGCTGATTGGTACTCTGATTTTTGTTTGATTCCTGCCACTGAAATTATCATTTCACCTCAGCCTTAATTTTTTCATTCTCACTGGGTGCAGTAAGAGAGAGTCATGGAAAGAACAGCAACCGACAATCCTTTCTTTCTCGTTCTCACATTTCAAAGATTGAATTAGATGACCTGTACCTAGTAGGAATATTGTAATGAACCACAAGCACAACTGCACTTGAGTACCAGGTAAACACTTTCCTGAATTACAATTCATCTTCCCTTCTTAGTCATGCATTATCAATCATGAAGACAGTGTAAAAAATGGGGTTTATTGTTCTCAGACAGATTAATGCACATCCTTCAGTAAACGTTTTGATAATCTCCGTTCCAGAGTGAGGGAGAGTATTTTACTTATGTTTGCTGGACCATGTCTGCTATCCTACAAGGAACAGTGAGATCTTGAGGTCTTATGAAAATTATGACTGGCTCTGCTATTGAGCTGGTGGGTTCTTGTCTAACAGACAGATTACAAGAGCACTGCTCTGTTTGATAGGATGACTAGAATACTTTATTTTTCTTTTTTTTAATTTCTTTTTCTTTTTTTTTCCCCCAAAGCAGTCCGATTTTCAGCACAGCCCATTTCTCTAATCACCTTAATGGAGTAAATCAAAGGATGTAACCAGCAAGTCAGAGCGTAGCTTGAACCTTTGCTCTCCTCTGTTTAACCTGCCACTCATTGTTTAAGCCCCTACTTTCCTGCAGTTTTCACAAATGCAAAAAAAAACGTGAGAAAGAGAGAACAGAGGACAAGACTGTTTCTCAGCCCTCATCAAGTTTTCCTCCACTTCTCTTTACTCTAGATCTCAAGTGCTTTGTTATGTTATTTCTGATGTGGGTAACAGAAATTGGAGCAAAAGATAAGGATATTTGGGTTAAAGCACAAGCTGCAAAGCAGAGCTACAGGCAAAGAAGAGAACCAAGTTGACTGCCTATAAATTACCTGCAGTGTGCTGTGTTTCATTAATTTCTGCTCTGTCTTTATGTCTAGCTTTCAAACAGTGGTAGAAAGGCACAGTGTTGCTGAGAACAGGACACAATGTTCTGCTTACACCTGTCTGTTTTACAAGAGAAGATTTGCAGCCCTATGGATGAAGGTACACTGCTGTGTTAAAATCCCCTGTGAAAAGTGTAAAAAAATGTGCTTGAACATTTTGACACATTCCTTGACTGAGACTACAATCTCTTTGTTTTTTTCTTTTCAAGCGAAGCTGATATTTTTCCATCGTTTTTTCCATGTTCAGCCATAGCTGCTTAGCCATTTATGAGTTATAGGTGAGGATATTTGTGCCTAAAAAAACCCCAACACACCACTCCCCACATGCACATTACACGTTTCCAAGACAGCTTTGTTGACATTTACCATTTGCTCTGTTCATTGACTTTAATAGCAAGCCAAGGTTTTTTTAACAAAACGCCCCTGCAAAAGTGTAAGTAGCACATGTTTGAAAATATATCCCAAATTAGATAAACACAAAGTAGAGGCACCCATCCCTCTAGATCTTACTTAAGGTGTCCCACCTTAGGCTTGTTCTATTTTTCAAAAACCTGTCTCAAATAGGATTTGAAGTGTCTTTAAAACCCTAGGTTCTCATATTAATGGCATAATTGTGTCTGTATCCAGGGGCCAGTCCAAGATGCTGATGCTATCCAAAACAAGTACTCTGTCCCAGAGAACTGGCACAGCACTTCTGAAATAAGGAAGCGAAGCCTAGGACCATGTAAGTAACTGTAGGTGCCACTATGCTGACTCCCATTGACTTCAGCCCTCTCTTTTGAAAGCAGGGCTTCTCACTGAGACTCTACATAGGAATCTGGCATCTAAAACCAGCCAGTAAATCATCTATGGTTTTAACTAGAAAATAAAAAAAAAGTTTTTAAAGCCTTAAGGACTATTACTTTTTCTCATTATTGTAATAAAAATTCCTCTTCTCAGCATTTGCATGAGTCAAAGAGGCTTATCTCAGGTGAATACAGCTCCAACAAAGGACTTGACATCCAGGCTGTATTTATTTGTAGTACACTGTTCCAGGGGGTACAACCCTGCCAACACTGCAGAGATTTAAGAATATTCTTTTCTGAGGTAGAAGTGTTTAAAGTTTCACCCTGCCCATCAGATTGTTCGAGAACAAACTTTGTTAAGTGTGCCTGAGTTCTGGGGCATTGTATTGCAGTGAAAGTCAGCCTCTCTGAGCAGCTCTGGCAGTTTATTTGTAGTTCAGAAGGTCAAACCATTTCACTTAATTGGAAAACACTGCTCACCAGTCTCTGGGCATATTGATGTACTGTATATTTGACGGGATTAGCTCTTGGTGTGAGTTTCTAATATGACCTTTGTTAATAAAATACATCCTCCATAATGGGTGCTTGCAGTTTCCAAGAGTCATTTACATGATAAATTCAATAACAAGTTAGACATCCTAATCCCCTACCGAAAGGACAGTCTGAATTGCATCAGAGTGGCAAGTGGAAAGCTGTGGCCTTCCAACTATTTTGGAATGGGAAGCACTAAATCCCAATTGTATGATATGTGACCACTCAGCAAAGACATTTCTTCAAATGTCTCGATTCCCTGCCAGAAAATTTGTGGGCCACAAGGGAAGCATACAAAACCTCTTCACATCAAGGATTTGATGGGTTTGGCTTTGGTGAATGAAATAAGTTGTAAAGTCAAGATGCTCCCAGCATGTCTGAATTAAAGCACACAATCGCGAACACAGTGATTTGGGGCCAAAGATCTCTCACCTGTGCTGTTGCAGCTTGGTTGTTCATGTCATTTTGCTCTGGGAGAGAGTCTTTGCTTTCCCAACACATCCAGGTGTGATTTTGTCAGTGCAATGGAAAGAGATTGTTCCACTGCATATGGCTGGATAGACCACTAAAATACAGGCTACCTCTCCACTTCTAAAAGTTGAATTCCACCACTTAACCTGCGTGTGCTTTTCTGGGGACAGGCAGGCACAGCACTCCTGGTACAGTACTAAAGAAGACAATACATATCCCTTCCTCTGTGATTTCTCTCCTCCCAGCACTTCCCACATAGCTAGCTCTGTGTCAGCTAAGGGCAGACTGTTTTCCACCTGCACGTCTCACACATCTCTTCTTCACAGACATCTTGCTTTGGTAACAGGGTTATGTCCTGGCCCTAATGAAGAGTTGCCAGTTTCTGCCCTTGACTCAAGCACAGTGTCAACATTTTGCCATAGGTGCCCTGAACAATCTGTTGGGCAAGGCAGGCAGAGAAACGGGCCCACATTTGTGTGGCCATGGCGTAGCGTTTTTGCTACTCCTGCTGCTTATTCAACAGGGAAGGAAGCCAAAATGAAGAGGTTGGTGGAGGCATGACAGCTAATGCAAATACGTATATCTTCATGTATATATGCCTCTTATAAACAGCTAAGAAAAAACAGACTTGTCTCAAAGCAAAGGGAACTATTTTTAAAAGCCTAAAAAGCCCTCTTGGTTGTACCTCGCCTGCTCCCATATCTCCCTTTCCTGTTGCTGGAAAAGGCCATGTCCAATTTTACATGCAGTGTGGCCCAGTTTAGAAACATGATCCTAGCATCTTTGTTCCCTGCCTGTATCTGTCTGTAGGCTGTTTACTTCTCAGCAAACTTTCTTACATTATCACTAAAGCAAAGCTGTGTAATTTATGTAGACACTGCCTTTGGATTTTTCCTGGAGTTAATCCAAACTATAACAAAAAATATTGACAGGCCAGAAAATGCAAATCCTAAATTGCATTTTTATCACTTATTAAATATTTTAAATAAACAGTCTTTTAAACTGAATTACATTATCAGAAATATGGAAGTGTAATTTTTATTAACCAAAATATATTGAGACTATGTTTGCAAGCATGTCATGGTAAACAATGGCATATCTTAAAGTACATACAGCATCTCCAAAGCAAGTTTTGCTTTTAACATGTTGGTGTTGCCAGACTTTTATAAAAAGTTAAAGTAGTGAAACTACCTGGCCAATCCTTTTTCTGTAAAACACACAGAATTTCCTGGAGAGCTGAGAAAATGGTATGTTTGGGGATTTCCTGGGGAAGTTGGCAAGATCTTAATTTTATTAGGATCACAAGCTAAGCAGAACTTACTGCCCTCTGGACAGATTCATTATCAGTGTCCTCTGCCACTGAAAAATCATACAAGTTTATCACTGTTCTTAATGCCACTTCGTCCATGCTTAGAATAAATGAAGGTCATATACAAAAAGTTTTATATACTCTTTTGGGAATTTTTGTCCTCGAGACTTTAAAAAAAAAAACTACTGATGAATTACTTTCACATTAGTAAAATGGAAGTTCAGGATGTTTAGACAGACAGACATGAAGGACTGGAGGAAATGTACGTTGATGAGAAGATACTTCACAGTCTCTCAATCATGTCCAGCTGAAACTGAGCCCAATTCAGTTCCTGAGCAGTTGCAACTTTTTGATCATTCATTGGTGGTTTGCAGGAAAAAAACTTGAGGATTGTCTTGTAAGATTTTACCTCAGCAAAAGTTACGAGCAAAAAAAAAGAACTGGAGATTATTTATGAGCTGTCCTATTATGGCTAAGAGAGCTAAATTTCTCTTGGACTTGGGAGTATCACTTTGCAAAGTTAAAATTTATTAATTAATTGCTGTTTCTTCTTTATGTTCTTCAAGAAGCTGCTTTAGATCTGTAATGGCAATATTAATTTGTTTCCTAGTCATACCTAAAAAGTTACTTTTACCTGACAGGCTTCCAAGTGATGTGTTTGTCTCATGACCAAAGCTGAAAAGGTAATTCTGAACTGAAAATGACATTGCTCTTCTAGATAAACTGCAATAAGTAGGAAACAGGGACACCCCAAGTATCGTTTCATAAATTCATGCAGGCAATAAGTGAATTCAGCTGAGATTAATTCTTTTAAGGAGCCTCAGTTCAATTGTTTCACTATTGGTGTCTGATCTACTCCTCTGCCTGCTTGAGGAGTCTCCATATACCCCAGCCATCACCCCAGCACATATGAGTCTGCTACCCATGTGTGGCAGCTTCAGATTCCTGAGGGCATCTCAAATGACACTAAATGCCTGTGTCTAGGCAGCTGACTTGAGCCCACTAGGTCCTTTACTGTAAATGTAGCCAATACCTGCCAGAACAAGAAGCTGCTGGTAGCTGCACACTTTATGATATCTGCCTGTTATTTGGGTTCCTCATTAGCAAATCAGCTGGACTGACAAGATCTGACTGTAAAGCTAATGCCGAGATTGGAATGATTTGATTTTAATCTAAGTCAAATAGACTTTTTTTTTTGCCCCTGGTGAAGTTCCAGTACTTTGGCATTCATTTTCTCACCATGAATTGTGGCCAGAATTGCAGGGAACATCATATAGGTGGGCTTCTTTCCTGTATTTTCTCTTTTAAATACCAAAACATTTCACCTCAGCTCAGCTCCACATCAAGGTTTTTCTCCTCAGTTGCTTCTGTGACATCTGTGAGTTGTGGTTTCTTTGCTTTACACTCCAGTTCTGCACATGCTTTTCTTTCCCTCCTCCTGCTGTGACACTTCACAGCCCGTGTGGATACCACATGATCACATAACTCCATGACAAACTTCGTGAGCCAGCTAAGGGGTGTCGGTGCATCACTGGATCTGTTTTTCAGCACAGTAGCCCTTCCAAGAGGAAAAACAGTATACAAGCCAACTACACTATAACACAAATGAAGCTAGAACTATTAAAATTGCAAGTTTACAGAAATCAAGATTTAATAGTCTCCCTTGCAAGAATCCAAGCAGTTTACTCTCTTTCTCTTGATGCAGTATCAAGAAACTTCCCTGTATCAACATGCCTTTTATTTTATCTGCTAGTTCCTAAGACATTTTTATTGTTTTAGTTAATAAATACATTAAAAGGTAAGTCTTTTCCCCCAACAAGCTCCATTTCCCGCCGAGAATTTGCAGAATTAAACTCTCTTCCCCAGAGACCTTGGACCAGGCAGTGGGGATGCTTTTTGCCAGAGATGCTTGTGTAGCAATCACTGGAGATGTCAGTAGGGAAGAAATGCTTTCCATAGAATCATACAACCATAGCATCTGGAAGTGAGATAATATTTTTTCTGTCTGGGAATTCTCTAATCCTGCTAGAGGAAGGATGTTTGGATGGACTCTATGGCAAGGGAGCAACCTCCTCCCACTTGATGTTAAAGGATATTATAAGGTCATCACCTCTGGCAGTCTCTAGGACTTGGAGATTCCTCTTGCCTAGCTGCTGGAGGCCAGCGCAGCGTGCCTGGAGTCCCAGGTGTCTTTCTGTCCCACGTTGATGGATATGGCTGTTGTTTTCCTGTTTGCAAGTTCAACCAATAGCAAGGCTAAGCATGTATTCCAGAGACACACACATAGACAGAGAGGGCACTAATGTGGCCACCCTCCAATATAAAAAAATTCTCAAGTTCATCTTATTTCCCCCTTCTTATGAGTTACAAAGTCCATATAGTTTCTTAATGGTCCATCAATTAGCAACCTGAGAGTTTGGGTCTTTGCCATTGTCTCTGTTATCACTTACCCAACATGTATGTGTCTCTGTGTGTTTTGTTTAGCACTTCCCCTGTTATTTATGACTCCCTTTGAATGGAAAAGTTGTTTCATGTGATAACCTCAATGAAACAGAAGCTCTTACATTTCTCACACTCATACTCATAGTATGAGTAAATCCAGTAGGAAGATCCAAGACAGGAAAGGCAAAATGCATGCCTGCATCCAGGCACAGGCTATGTGCAACACCCTGGGTCAATTGTCTTTATTTAGTTGTTGACCAAGCACTGCTCTACGCTAATAGCTCATGTCTGCAGCAAGACAGACTCCGACCAAGTTTGATTTTTCTGTCTTTCTTGAGTTGGCTTAAGAAGAGGTTCCCACCAAATTTTCATGCTTGAAGGAATCTGAGGACAAAACATACAGTACAAGCAAATGATGCTAAAGCTGTTTCACAAGTGATGGCATGAAAATGCCTTCAGTTTGATGCTCAAAGCAGAAATTCATCATTTCTTTACAAATGTGTTTTACTGATACACAGGCTACTATATTTAGCTGTTGTTCATTTGCCCACTACTAATTTGCTGGAAACACTTCAAATGGTTACTTTTGCTACTGTAATTTGAATATGATACTGTTAAACTAAAGAGTTTGTACTCCACAAGAGAATAGTATTTAAGCTGGTTCCTGCCTCTGTCTTATCTGGGGCCAGATTTCCATCTTACTTTTACCCTAAGATAAAAAACACTATCAATGTTGGCTTCCCTACCAATTATTCCAGTTCCCATGTAGTTTAAGCTGAATGATACTGCTATTTGACCAGTCCAGATTTAGGAATGCCAAGCAAATATTTTCCCTGCTTTTATTTATTAATTACATTTCCTAAAAGCAATTTCAGACTCTAGACATGTAACATTCACCTCTAAGTGTGTATTAATTACATTTCCAAGGTTATTAAAATCCCTCAGCTTTGCTTTTTTTTAATACCACAACCCAAGAAACATTATCACAGCAATGCCTGCTTTGCTACCAAGTCTCATTGCTGAGACATATCATCCAATAAAATGCTGAAGCGCCCCTTGCGCTGGGGCCAAAGCACCATTCAGATTGTCAAGTGTGACAGCGAGAACAGCTTTCACTATTCGTTCACAGTTGTTATTAGAGGTTTGCACCAGAATGTGAGTGCAGGATGTTGGGGCTACATCCTAATCAAACCTACCAGGCGAGAGCCAGGAGTCTTTCTGGCTGCTAGGAACATAGTCTGGATGTACACCAGCATAGCAAAGAAAGGGAGGAATTTTTTTTTTCAATAATTCTGCTTACAAGTCATTATTCTCTGCTGCGGTTCATCCTCATTCCCTGTTTTCAAGGGCAGAATCATTGTTTCTTAAGGGCTCTTCTGCTCCTGCTGTTTATTTCCCTACTTGAAGTCAATTTGCAAAATTGCAGTTGGTTCTGGTGGAAATAATTATGATGTCAAAAACATAGTATTATTACTTCCGTTATAGGCATAAGTAGCTGAAGTAGATGAACCTTTATGAATTAAAGATAGCCTTTTAATGCAAGAGTCTAGAAAATATAAAGCAGGGAAAGAAGGAAGGAAGATAAGGAAGCAGAATTGTTTCAAAATAAATGGATTTTCAAGTTCAGCATGCAGCTATCATTTTTCGTTTCATGACTGACGTTTTTGCTTCCAAGGAATAAACGTGCTTTTATGATGCAGACGAGCCTTACACTGTTCACTTATATCCATTATTAAAACAACAGGGAGGAAATGAATGTTTGTGCAGGGAGGGCGCACGGGGAGGCCTCTGCAGCCCACTCACAGGTCCGCAGCTCAGGGAAGTGCCCCTACTCTCTGACAAAATGGCGGGCACTCGTCTCAGAGCCAAAGCTGTGGCTTCCGCTGCTTCTGCAGAGAAAGCCCCTGCGACGGCTTATACCTCCACCCAGACTGAGCTGGCACTCACGGAGGCTTCAGTACAGGTGGCGTCTTGCAGAGAGTGCCGAGACCTCTCTCTTGAGGAAAAGGTAAGTACCCGCACTTGGTGCGTGC